>CAJVGC010000001.1:4378656-4598656 GCA_910822075.1 Senecio squalidus | reverse complement strand
GGTGGTTTTAAACGTCCGTCCAAAAATATGCATCAAAAGTACACTAACTTACCAAAAAATGGATTGTCTATGTACTATATGCATTTTAGGGACCAACATTGTAATTTGTGGTAAACCACAAGGACCAGACGTGTAATTTACTCTAAAGATAAACAATCTAACTACTTACATCCAAATAACATATATGAGTATACAAATATAAATTGGTTTGTAATAACCTTTTTTATTTTAAAAAAATATAAATCATTTTCGCAAATTTTAAAAAATATAAATTCTTTCAAAAAACACTTATTAATGCATTCAAAAATGGTCAATTTAGATTATTTCAAAGTGTAAACACTCATTTTTTTTTTAAATAGTCAAAATAATCAACTTAATAAATAGATAATAATCATAATATAGTGTAACTTAAATACATAATATGTAACTGAAATGTAACAATCTATTTAAATACAATTGATCATCATGAAAAACAATACATTAAATCAAACGATACTCAAAGAATATATTCACATGACCTCTCGAAATGCCATTATAAACGTTTTTATGAGATAAACAGAAGCATCAATGTTTTTCATGAAACATGTTCAATTAATGAGGTAAAATATTTTACGCGATGAATAAGGTATACTCGTACACATTTTTTTTTTTCTATATATGTACATATTACAATCATTATTCATTTATCGCATTATAATACTAAACATGGGAGCTTAAAGATATTTTATCTTATTTTTTGTATCAATAATCATGTATATTCTTTAGTACCTCGTCGCGTAACGCGACGAAGCAACTAGAATAATTATTATATGTAAATGAAGTTTTTAAACATATTTTTTTATTTTACATTTAGCAAAACTAGTATGAAACCCGCGCGATACATTGACAAAAAAAAAATTATATTCGACAAAATTATGGTAACGATTTATGGTAGGTTCTCATTCGTTTCAAGATAAATAATAGTTATGGTTTGGGCCGTTCGGACACTCGAAACATAAAAATAATCATATGGTAAGAGTTTCTTATCCGGTATTTCGAACAAAAAAATAAATTGTGTGGTAACCATTTATGGTGGTGTGCCCCTTCGGGCCATCAAATTTTTTATTTATATGCGAGAACGATTTTTGTTAAAGTCTCACTTCACGATTTGTATTTTGAGTGTAATAGTTTATGATATGGTCCATCGAACATCAACATTCTCTCCATAGACTTTCACATACATGTGGTGATGTAGTAAACTCATTTGATTGTTTTAGAAAATTGTTCTTATTCGATCGTTCAAACTATAAAATACTATTTATATGTTGTGTCTAATAGTTTTTGTTTGAAACATGTTCTATTAAAAAAACATTTATTCGATCCAAACTTGAACTTCCCGTTAAAAAATAGTGGTAATATATAGCTGTAACCATAATCTTATTGAATTTAATAGTTTCCGATTCTAGTGTTGCGACTATATTTTAAGTGTAATAGTTTTTAGTGCCTTTTGATTCATATATATTTTTACAGTAAAAGTTTTAGGTCATTCATCCCTTTCGGGGATATAAACATCTTTATTCGGTAACAGTTTAAAATCTAGATCTCTAGACATAACAAGTTATTATATGCGACGCTTAATGATTTTTTTTTTTAATTCACATTTTACATATTGAAATTAAATGTAAAAAGTTATTTGTGTTGAAAATTATAATTTAATCTAGTTGATAGGAAATAATGAACAATAATAAAAGTAAGTTAAGAAAAAAGAAAATAAATTAACAAATTAAATTTTATTTAGATAATTATTATAATTGTTTTAAAAATTTTTAGCTTTAAGATTTCATTGGCATGCTTTATAGATAGATTTATCCGTTTGATTATTTGAAAAGATGAGGCTTAACCACGTGTGGTTGAGGCGAGTGGAGATGAGTTAGTAATTAAAATAAGAAGGCGCGTGACAAAACACGACAGACATAAAATTTAAGAATCTTTTACACAAGGGGTTAAATGGGAAATATCTCAAAGTCCGAGGATTGTAACCCTTAACTTGTTTTGGGAATGTTGGATATTTGCACTCCCTAGGCGCGTGTTTCACGCTTCTATGCACCTACTTTTGACCCCCATTTAATCTTCTTTTCCGATATTTGTCTATGTTTTCATTTTTAATCTTAACATATGTTTATGTAACAAAAAGTATATATTGTTTGGTTTGTTTATGGGTACATTATCTGCATAGACGGACCTTAATGGAGGCTCAGGGGGGCTGCGGTCCTCCCAAAGTTCGGGAAAATCGTGCGTTTTCACTATCTGAATCCGAGGAATTATCAGTTTGTTCTGTGTTGCATGAACTGCTGCAGCGTTTCGGCCCCCCGCTTAAAAATTTCATGTCCCGTCTATGATTATCTGATTATGTCTAAACGTTAAGATCAAAAATTACCAACGAACTTTTCATAATGTATCGTTATAACCCATGATCTTATAACGAGGGTGGGGTTTTTTCGTTCGGAAACGTCCATACCGTTGCTCGAAGATCACTAGATATGGTCGGGTTCTCAAACTTGTTGTAGCCCTCCGCAACTATTCTTTCGTACCTCCACAGCTTTGATGTGGTGAGTCGTAGGATTCAAGCTTTTTGTGAGCACACGCTCGTATTATTTTTAGGTGTGACCGATCTTTACCTATACACATACATTTACATATTGTTTGAGTTGTTATTATAAATGTTGAGTTTTGATAGTGAAATATTGACGTGCTACTGAAAACTCCTACAACTCGAAACATCATACATGACAACATGACAACATAATGCTCCTTTTTTTTTTGAGGAGCAAAGAAATTTTATTAAGATCCCGAGTTAAGGGACAAGCTAAACAAAACTACTCCAAGAAAGAGTATAACCTAACACCAAGAAAACAATAAAAAACACCATAACAAAAAGTTCATAACCACACGGCCAACTTGTTGGGCACGAGGGCTCTTGGATATATTTGACTACAGGTATGACTTTCCATCCATAACGATACTCAAATAACTCAGTCGTTTGACATAGTGGTATTAAAGCGTTATCCCATAGGTGAAACCGGCCGTACACGAGCCGAACATGACATTAACCACAACATTATGTTTGATTTGTTATATGTTTCTAGCTATTTTTTTCAACCTTAAAAATAAGGTTACTTTTTTAAACCAAGTATGAGCCTAAAAAAGTTGGACCAGAAATCCCACTACGTAATAATTTGATCCATGTTTTGAATTTACCTTTGACTACCCTTTGGAATTTACTCTTTAACCACTTGTATACGTGCCTCCCATATAAAAGGTTCCAATAATTTAATTGAAATATAATAAAAAAATATAGCAAAATGCGAAGTTATATATATTCAATCAAAAGGTTAATTTCTAAGAATAACCTGATATCATGGGCGAAACCAGGATAGAGACATAATAGACGGTTGTTATCATTAAATATTTTTCGTAATTTAAAAAAGAGTTATATTTATATTATTTTTGAAGTTTGCCTTATAAAAATAGAAAATATAAACTTTACCTCCACGTAAATAATGAAAACTTATCCACTTGATACATTCGTTTTAATTTGCCTCTACTTAAAAAGATCAATGGCTTCTCCCCTGCCTAACACGCTAAGTTATATTAACGATATATAATTATATAAGTATGGTATTTGCAACTTGCATCGAATAAAATGGCCACCACTATTTTAAAGTCTCGATTTCTAAAGGATGGTACATAGTCTCGATTTATTCAATCTTGAAGATAAAGATCTCCCATATGATTAAGACAATAATTTTCGTTATGTTCGTTTTGCGGATTTCAGTTACTTAACCTTTTTAATATATAACAAGACCAATATTTTTAGATATGTCTAACAATTTTCTTAATGTTCGTGAACTTTTCCATGTATGTGAGAGTAAATTACATAAATCGAGCATATTGCTTATTTAATCACGGATTTCATCTATTAGCTTAAATAATTACTCCACTATTAAAAAAATTATTTACGTTTTTCGTCTATAAAGCTGATATATGTTAAAAATCGCCATTAACTCATCAAACATTTTGTCTCTAAAGGGATGTTTGTTAGGACTTGGATACGAATGTACATAAACAATTGATAGACCGAATATTTTGATGTTATAACTACGAGTGCGTAAGAAAGAATTGATACGTTTTTATACACTGCACGAACATTGTGAAAAGGGGAAAGGGCAGCTGTCCGTGCACTTTCCGTTAACTCAATACAGGTAAAACAGAGATGATAAAGAGACCTAACTCATTGGCCTAAAATTCAAACTAACAATAATTTTGTTTAAGGAAAATTCAAAATTCCCGGTAAAAGTACCGAGCCGTTGGGGGATAATAGACCCACCCGTTTGTCACAAGTGGACTATCCATGTCAGATTCTCACCAGATTTCTGCCACGCTCTTTCTCTTTTTGGCGCGTGTACTGTCAAACAAAAACAATATCAAAGAATACAAAGGAGAAAAAACAAGTATATCTCTTATGTAATAGATTTTGTGACACTTATTTATTTTAAATCTTTGTATGAGAAAATAATGACTTTAGATTTTTTATTTTGTTTTTGTTTAATTCACAATCACTATATCGAAATATACATAAGCCAAATCTAGTAATTCATATGATGTATATTGTTATGCTCGATAGCGTACATTCTTAGAAAGATAAGTTACATAACGAGTCCAGATCACGTTAATATTAATTAGAAATATAATTTGAAATAACCATTGAATACATGGTTCTTTGGATTACGAGATATTGTCATTGTTTTGTTTACGTATCCCAAAAAGACACCGCAAATTACATTTGTATCTTTTATGAAACAATTATCAGGCTCGCGAAAACTCAATATTTGAAACTTTAGTATCGGAAGTTTTTTTAAAATAATTATGTTGAAAGCCATGGTTTAACATAATTATGTTTACACAAATGACTCGTCTCTTAAAAAAAACTCATATGCAGACCTATGGTCTTGATCCTATATCGTCTTAAAAACTATTTTCAGTTACTTAAACTCTTTACGCGACACTAAGTTTTCATATACGTCATTTTCAGAAGTACGAAAAAATGATATTTGTTTTTGGTTTTTGGTTTGCTGTTGGTACCATTTGTATCCATGATTATAGCATCCATTAAATGTTGTGGGGTTGGCACAAACGATAAGGTCTCTGGCATCAGGAACTTGGTGATGAAGGAGAAACTTGAGGTTATCGGCATTCAAGAAACGTAAAAAGAGATGGTCGACAATAGTTTCACTCGGAGGTACGCTTCTTATATGGAATTCTAATGTTTTTGTTAGAACTGAAGCAAACAGTGGGAGGTACTTTTGTTGGGTTATTGGTATCTCGGAGCCGGTAGCTCTCCTAAATGTTTATGGACCTCACACGTCTTGCTTAAAGAGTCACTATGGAATGATCTAAATTTGCTCATTAATTCTAAAAAAGCAATTTGGGTCGTCTTTGGTGATTTTAACACCGTTAGATTTCGTTTTGAACGTGTTGGCTCAACATTTTGTGCTCGGGACTCAGATAAATTTAATGAATTTATATCTTCGTGAGGGTTGCTAGATTTTCAAATGGGGGCTAGAAGGTTCACGAGATTTAACAAAAACAGTAATAAAATGAGTAAATTGGATCGCTTCCTCGTGTCTAACAACTTTTTTTCTTATTGGCAAAGTGCAAACTCTGACGGCCTTGAGTCGCTCCTTATCGGATCATTGTCCTATTCTCTTGAAAGATAACCAGGTTGATTACGGTCCTAAGCCATTTAAGGTTTTTGATCAATGGTTCGATCTCGAGGATTTTAAGAGTATTGTTAGTGATTCCTGGAGTTGTAGTCATATGTTAAAGGTAAAATTAAAAAAATTGAAAGCTGACATAAAGTGTTAGGCTAAGGCTCGAAACGAAGTTTTGAGAAGAAAAAGGAATGCAATACACCAGTTCCTTCTTCAATGGGATACAACAGCAGAAGCGGGAAATATTGATCACGTTGATATCAGTAAGAGGGACGAGGCTATCTTAGATTTGGAAAAAATGACTCTGGAGGAGTGTAACACCTTGAGACAAAAATCAAGAATTCAGTGGGCAATCGAAGGAGACGAAAATACTAGATTTTTTCACTCGTATAATAAGTTCAAAATACAAAACATTCATGGTCTTAATTTAAATGGATCTTGGCTGGATGATCCAAAAAGTATTAAAGAAGCGGCATTTTGTCACTTCAAGAACCGGTTTAAAGAAAGATGTAGATCACGACCGTTTCTTAGGTGTTCAAGACTCAGAAAGCTCTCGGCGGAAGCTAGTTGTATGCTGGATTCATCCTTTGATATGGAAGAGGTTAAAAAGGCGGTTTGGGATTGTTGTGGTTCCAAGGCTCCTCGCCCGGATGGCATCACTTTTAATTTCATAAAGAAATACTGGAATATCATTCGTAATGATTTTTTTATTTTTATAAAAAGTTTTGAAGCCCCAGGAACGATTCCTAAAGGGTGCAATGCTTCATTCATATCCTTAATTCCTAAAAAAGTGGACTCTCTTGAGTTGGGAGACTATCGTCCTATTAGTCTTATCGGTTGTGCTTATAAAGTTCTGGCAAAAATGCTCTCACTTATATTAGCAAAGGTGATTCATTCGATTATTATTCCTAATCAAACGACTTTTCTTATTGGGAGACAAATCTTAGATGGTTGTCTTATTGCCAATGAAATAGTAAGTTATGCCATCAAGCGTCGTTTAAAACTTCTTATTTTTAAAGTTGATTTCGAGAAGGCGTTTGACTCTATAAATTGAGATTTTCTGCTTGATGTCATGTCTCAAATGGGGTTTGGGAACAAATGGTGTTCTTGAGCAGTTGTCTTGAATTAGCAACCATATCAGTTCTTATTAATGGTTCTCCTACTAGGGAGGGAATTCCATATGGAGAAAGGGCTTAGGCAAGGCGACCCCCTATCCCCCTTTTTGTTTCTAGTTATAGCGGAGGCTCTTCAAGTTCTGGTGTTGGAAGCTTGCGACAAAAAGTTTTATAACGGTCTCTTCATTGCTGGCGACAACACTAATGTCTCTGTTTTCCAATACACGGACGATGCTCTCTTCTTTGGCGAGTGGTTGAAAGCTAATGTTAAACGCCTTTTGTGCGTCCTTGATGTTTTTTACGAGGCTTCTTTGGTATTATTGTTCTCTCGAGGGAGGTGGTTGAGTTGGCTAGAACTTTTGGATGTATCCCTCACTCAATCCCGTTTATTTATCTTGGTATCCCGGTAGGCAACTCAATGAATAAAAAGAAGGGTTGGAGAGACGTCGTTGACCGGTTTTCTAATAGATTAGCTGCGTGGAAGGCTAGACAACTCTCTTTTGGCGGAAGAATAACCTTAACAAAAGTTGTCCTTGGATACCTTCTCATCGTATTATTTTTCAATTTTTCTGGTCCCGTGTAATATTTTGTCTCAACTTAAAAATCCCGAGAATGAGGTTCTTTTGGAACCTAGACGAAGGAGATAAAGGGTTGATAATGGTAAGATGGTCGAAAGTTATGGCTATTAGATAATAAGCCCAAATCCGATATTTTTTTTTTTTGTTTTTTTGTTTTTTTGTTTTTTTTTGTTTTGTTTTCTGTTAGGGTTTGTAATCTAGTCAAACTAGGCGGCTAGGCGGCTCATCCTTACGCCGATTAGGGTTCGAAGAAAAATAGAGACGAGATCAGACACGCTCTGATAATATATATAGGAATACAATGGAAATTCCAATCTGATCAAAACCCTAATGGACCCAAACCCAAATATCGGATTTGGGCTTATAAGCAAAACAATTTTTTTTTCTTCGGATCTAACCCCTAACCCTAATTGAAAAACCCCCAAATTCGACTTTTGCTATATTTTAAAAAAAACATTGAATTTTGCGATTGTTTGTATATAAATCGAATTTTGCTATTTTTTGAGAAATCGAATTTTGCGAATTTTGCCTAAAAGATCGATAAATCGATTTATTCGAAATTTTGCAAATGTCTTGCGAATTTATAATTAATTAAATTTCGCAAAAAAAGCAGAAATATTTTGCGAAATTAGTGGGTTTGGGTCACAATTTTGGTTATTTTGTGAAATGGGGTCCTAATTTTGGGCATATTAGTGATTTTCCCTTATTACGTTGTCTTGAAGTTTATTGTAACTGATTAGATTAATTAGATCTAAATTACTTAGTCCATGTTGTTTAAGTAATGATTAGGATTTTCATTGATGCTATACTACTCGGATATAATGAGATGCTTTTTTCTTTTTTTTACTCTTCGTGAGTATAGTTTGCAGATGCAGATCTTTGTGACGACACTGACCGGGACGACTATTACACTGGAATTTGAAAGCTCAGACACCATTGATAACTTGAAAGTGAAAATCCAAGAGAAGGAGGGCATCCCAACAGATCAGCAGAGGTTGTTTTTTGCTGGGAAACAGCTTGAACATTGTCACACTTTGGCTGATTACAAGATCCAGAAGGAGTCTACGCTCCATCTTGTTCTTTCTCGGCTAGCAGGTGGGTTGGAGGAGGGCGAGCGCTATATTGAGTTTGCCAAGTCTGCTTGTCGTAGGAAAGACTTTTGGGAGGCTCTTTCCTATGCTAAGAGGGCCAAACAGCTTGATCCTTTAGAGGCAGATAACCTGGTAAGGTTATAGAGATAGAGAGGCTCCCGAAGATTACAAGCCAAAACGAAAAAGATTATTATAGCGTTCTGGGCTTAGAGAGAAATGTGTCACGTGATGTTGTTATTAATGCTGCTAATGATTTAAGGCATATGTTGTTAAACAACTGTGGTCAGTTCTCGGAATTTCGTGTAGTTACAGACGCTTTAAGGCTATTGCCAGTAGTTCGGTTTGCGTTGCTCGAGGAACGGGAAGCTTATCATGAGAAACTATCTGCTGCGAGGGAGGAGACATCAGGAGCAAAGGTTTTCTTTTATAAAGATGTGAAAAAAGCTTATCATGAGAGACTGCATTTTTCATATCTTTATAAAAGAAAACCTTTGCTCCTGATGCCTCCTCCCTCGCAGCAGATAGTCTCTCATGATAAGCTTCCCGTTCCTCGAGCAACGCAAACCGAACTACTGGCAATAGCCTTAAAGCGTCTGTAACTACACGAAGTTCCGAGAACTGACCACAGTTGTTTAACAACATATGCCTTAAATCATTAGCAGCATTAATAACAACATCACGTGACACATTTCTCTCTAAGCCCATAACGCTATAATAATCTTTTTCGTTTTGGCTTGTAATCTTCGGAGGCTCTCTATCTCTATAACCCTTACCAGGTTATCTGCATCTAAAGCATCAAGCTGTGTTTGGCCCTCTTAGCATAGGAAAGAGCCTCCCAAAAGTCTTTCCTACTACAAGCAGACTTAGCAAACTCAATATAGCGCTCGCCCTCCTCCAACCCACCTGCTAGCAGAGAAAGAACAAGATGGAGAGTGGACTGTTTCTGAATCTCATAATCAGCAAGGGTATGACCATCCTCAAGCTCAAGCTGCTTCCCTGCAAAGATGAGCCTCTGCTTATTATCTAATAATGGCGTCCAAGGACATTGGGGGCTTAGGTATCGGCTCTTTAAAGGCAAAAAAACTGTGAGCTTTTAGGAAAATGGGCATGGAGATACCAGGTGGAGGTTGGAGCTTTATGGAGAAAAATTATCAATAAGATTTATGGGCCTGGTGGTGGGTTGTCCTCTCATTTTTCAACTCCTCCAAAGCTACTGTGTGGTCGAATATCTTAAAAGGATGCAGGAAGATTGAGGAGGTGGGAATTCATAATAGAGTGGCGATGTGTTGAAGTGTTCGTGGGGTGGGGGGGCGGACAGACCCTATTTTGGTCTGATCGTTGGTGTGCTTCCAACACCATACTCAAGGAGTGGTATCCTCGTTTATTTCATCTCGAGTCTAATAAGCAATGCAATGTGAGTGATAGAAGGGTCTCCGTGAATGGTTCTTGGATGCATAATTGGAACTCGAGTCATCCATTGAGGGGGCGTTCCTTTCTTGATTTCGAAAATATGTTGGGAGATATCGGAGCCTTTTCTTTAAAGGCTGGTATTAGGGACGGTTGGATGCGGCGCTTAGATCCAAATGGAGTTTTTTTCCGTTTCATGGCTTACAGGACTCCTTGAGTCTAAAGTTCTTTCGGATCATAATTATTCCGCTTTAAACCAGTTTATCTGGAATAATTGGGTTCCACTGAAGGTAAATTTCTGTGTTTGGCGGGCTGCGTTGAATTGTCTGCCAACTCGTGTTAGATTGCTTAATAGAGGAGTCTCCCTCGATCTTATTTGGTGCTGCTTTTGTGGTATTTGCCCGGAAACGGTTTAGCACTGCCTTTATAGTTGTAGTAAAATACAAAGGATTTGGTTCAAAATTTTTAGATGGTGGCAAGTTTCTTTTTCCGAGCTTCCAACTCTCAAAGATATCTTGACCGGTAACATTGTTGACTTGAGAGGTAGAGGCGTTAACAAGTGTCTCCTAGGTGTTTGTTATACTGTTATTTGGTTGATCTGGAATTAGCGTAATCGGATTCACGTTGCCATAGAGACCGATGTTCCGACAATCTTGAATGAGGATATTTTCTCCTCCGTTCAAAGAAAGTCTCTTCTTTGGCTCGGCTGTGAATAAATTTTCGCTTTAAATAAATAAAATAATTCTTACACGTAATTATATTCCATAATATTATTTTTAGAAGTTTATAGCCTTTATGCAAATATCGAAATTATGTTAAGAACATTCAACATCAAAGCCCAGTTAACTCGGAATGTCATTGGGCTAAAAACCTATAAATATTATAACCAAAATAGCAACATAAAATTAGGTTTTCAAAGTCTTATCATTCGATTTATATATATATAAAAAAAAAAAACAAAAAAAAAACTATATTTGTTTTTTGTAGAAAGGCAAACATCCAAGAAGTGGAAGTCGAGGGATCGATCCCCACGTTTCAGAACCCGCGGTGTTTACCACTCAATCATCTTTATGGGATTCGATATGCATTTTCCTTTATTTTGAAATTTAATCGGAAAGCTAATATGGTTTATATATAGATGACCAACCATAAGTTGAATTACATATCGAAACATCGATCAAAGGAATGCAGATTTCTATGGAACATAACTTGAACTACGTCAACCCTGGAAGATACAAACCCTAAGTTGTAGTTGATACTTGATACATTGTAATTCCACCTTGTTATTAATACACACAAGTACACACCGTGTTGTTTTATAACCAAACAATGCAACAAATTTATGATTTCGCTATAATTACGTTGAAGTGTAACTTGTCGTCTAGGTTGCCAATTACACGATTCAGTAAGAAAATATAAGCATGTTGAATGGTTTGATTAACAAAATAGTAGGTTGTATAAAACATTGTGATATTTGTATACTTCTCGAGCTTTCTATAAGATCTTCAACTAGATGTCTTTGTAATTGTACATCATGGGCTATATCAACAAAATGCTACTTGTGGTGTACAAAACACATCCATGTTTAAAAAGACGTATTTGTTATATAGTGAAGCTTATATTTGGTCGGGTAAACATATACCTAAGTCTCTGTTTCGTAGATACATGAGGATGTGGCATAGGAAAGTCTTTACATTGATTAGTATTTTCTAATCGGTCAAGCGGAAGGGAAAGTTAAAATTGTGTCCTAATTTTTTTTTTTCTCAAAGTTTATTATTAAGAAAAGTCTTAACATTTATCGTAAGCAAACCCTTAATTATGAAAAATGATTGAATAATCCGTTTTTTAGATCAAATGATTCAAAGTGTATATGGGAGAGAAAATTGATAATCCATATGTCAAATTATATGATAGGTATACTTTTAAATTCACTAATTAAGTTTATTATCATCAATTTAAAATTATATAATTTCATTTGGTTTCTTGTGGTTCTATGGTCAAATCTATGTCATGTTCTTATTATTCTTTCTATGTATTTTAATATTAAAAAAATACCTATAATTAAACAGAAATCTAGTTGCTAAATTGATTATGGAACTCAAGGGAATATGAGCACTAAGCCTGCTTATTTTGGGAATTTTTAAACTAATTAAATGGTTTTGTTAATTATTTTTTTTAATGGAATAACTATCTTCATCTATATTTTTTTAATTACAGAAATCTAAAACTACTTATTCCTAATTATTAATCCAGAATAACGGTTATATATACTTTGACCAAATTATTATTATTTTCTAATTAGAAGTTCAACAAGTATCACTTTTGTTCCATTGAACTTTATTATAGTAGCCTTTTCTAAATATTGATATTATTATTTGCAGTTTGGGTTTTCATATTTCCGAAAATGCAATCATTGTTCATGTGTGAAACATTTTATGCATATATCGTCCATGACATGGGTCGATTTATGAAGTTAACATATACAAACCTTTTGCGTAAACGGTTCTTTGTCATTTACGATATCCGCAATCGGTTAACCACAGGGATTGTGGTTGCACTGTAAAAATGTAGGGACGATTACTGAAATCTAACCAAATCATATGGACAATATATGCAATTAGCTCTTATTTGATCGTCACAAAATTAATACATTTTTAAGGTTGTTTTACACATTCAATAGGTAATTCCAAATTTAGTAAATTTCTTAGGTGAGTTTGATTTTAAATATATACAAGATGTAACATATATGTGTGTTTTTATCTAATATATTACTAATAAAGGTCATTGTTCTATTTGTCTAAGGTATGAAAATATAAGTTTGCCTCCCTTTGTTGAGTTTAAAGATTCGACTTTGGTCGAAGATAATGGTATGTTTGGTTGAAGGTTTATAAGAAGGTTTTAATAAGTTTTTTTTTCTTCATAAATCTTGTTTTATTGACAATTTCGTTAGGGTTTCTATAAAAAAAAAAATAAAAAAAAAGTAAGCATTAAACCGGTAGGCAACTTGGGTTGCTGGAACTTGAACTAAAGCTTATTGTTGAACTCGAGTTTATATGTAGAGGTGAAAACATATGTGACAAAATATGCAATGCTCTAATTTATAGAGATATAAAAAGAAATGCAAAATTTTATATTTCAATTAGTCCACAAAATAATTGTCATCTTATCCACTAAAAACTCAAACTCTTCTTTAAGTTACTTACTTGAAGTAATTTATTGTGTTCTAAAGACATATGAAGCCTATATTTACAATAAGGAAATTGTAATCTAACAAAATTTATGAAAAAGTTTTAAAAAAACTGTAAACATAAGTCCTTGCACCAAAGATGCATGTGAAGTAGTTTTTAGGAAGGTTTGACATTTGTTATACGAAACTACATAAATTATACTTATTAAAATATATAATATCTATGTTTTGTGTTTATATTTTTTATATATTTATAAACATAAGCTTTAACTAGTATTTTAAAAAGCTTTTCAATTTTATATAAAATCTCTTTTACAGTTAATTTTATCAACTACCACATATAAATAATGATACAAGATCACTTCAACTGTTGTATCAAATGACACAGTCAGTTTTTGTCAACTCAACGTCATATTAATTGATACTAAATGGAAATCAAATTGACTAGATCACTGTCAATAATAACACGTCAGTCAGTTTTTCTGGACCCACATATTTAAAAAAAAAAAATACAAATTCAATAAATAAAAACAACATATTTACTAATAAGGAACATTTATTAAAAATAAAAAACAAACATTACAATGAAACAAACATTCATATCATACTAACGAAATTTGTCATTAGGATCGAATCGAAACAAGCCGTTAAAATCATGTAATCTTCCATATCGAAGTCGAAATCTATTTTTATGTGATTTGTGGTTGTTTTGTGTTATGTTTGAATTAAATGTTAAATGTATGTAGCTAGATATATGTCGTAGGTTTTGAAAAAAATATATATATATGTAAATATGTATTTATAAAATATTGATTTAAAAAGATCAAATAAATAAAAATAAAACATTTTTTAATTGGTTAAACCCACATAAATACAAATACCTCTCCGTCACTTTTTCTTCTTCAAACTAACAAAACAAAAATATTTAACAACTGATGATGGACTAACCGAGTTAATACCATCATTGAACCAACTAATGATCCAAGTGACAATGCCATTGAAAGTGGTCTAATAAACTCTCTTTCTAAAAAACCTGATCAAATGACTACGTACCGAAATGCACACACATTGATCACGTGCTGTTAGGCACTTCCATTTATGTGCCAATTGTCTTTTGTATATATATCTATTATTTGTTTGAAAATATATTAAAATATAAATAAATTAAGAAAATAGTTAAGGAAATGTGAATTCTTGGTTAAGTAAATAGACAAGATATTATAAAGTTGGGATTTCAAGAGGAATATTCATGCATCTCTTATTTGCATATTATAGTTCTTTCTGGTGGAGGTTTATTTGTGAAATATAATTAAGATTATGCAAACTAAATTTTTTAACTAACTTTAACATAAGGTTTTCACTAATAATCATCATTTTGTATACATTATGTTTTGTAGACTAAACATACGAAAAATCGGAGTTGTTGAAAGTAAATATTATATAATTACAAAAAACGAGTTTTGCTAATCATTGTCTCGAGAACAAAGCTAACATTATTTTAAATGCTTGAAACTCAGAACAATAATTATGTGTGTCACTAATAAAATATTAGAGTATATTTTGTTTATTTGTATATTAATAAATAATCGTCTTATCATTTATTATTTATACTTTATGAAGTTAATTTTTTTTTTTCTCATACCTTTGTATTATAATCGTAACCATATAACCATTAGAATTGTGATAACAAAGACTCTAAAAAGTTATGTAATTAATTACTAGTATATATATATTTTTTATTTAATATAGTAAAATATATTGTTGCTATTTCTCACTCATAGTCATGGACACATGAATGTGGCATTTTTGAAACCTAAAATTTGTGGAAATTTATGTGGTAGCACCACCTTGTAAGAAACAATAAGCAAGTTGATGGTTAAAATATCAAATAAAAGTTTCCTAAATGAAAATTATCATATTTATAAAGTAATAAATCGGTATATATACATATATATTAATATAAAAATGGATTGGTGCATTGCTTGTAGATGAGTTCACATACCAGTCATAAAAACCGATTTACCGACCATTTCAACTCAACATATCTCTTGGGATTTGTTTATGTATAGATTGCTTTAATTATATACTTACAATTATTGGTCCTATACATTTTTAGTTTTCCTTTAAAAACTACATATCAAAGACACATATACATGATCAAGTCCGTAAAAATGTTAATAAACGTCAATGCATAACCACAACGTTACGCTTTACCCTAAACTAACTTATTGGCACTCTCGGGAATGTGTTCTTCCTTATTGAAGATTTTATATGTAAACCGTTAGAAGCTAGCCATCTAAGCTACACGTCCAAAGGATGAACTTAAGTTTAAACAAAAATGCGTGTGGTATATTTGGCAAAATTAACCATAAAATTAAGGTATGAGTTGTAGCTTTTATTTAGAGTTAAAAGCTACAACTTATATTTTTATAAACGTTTAACACTTTGGCAAAATGGTAGTAGAATTATACAAAATAGCAAAACTACATAAAAGGAAAAATTAATAAAAATCCATATAGTAAACATTAAACGTTATATACGTAAATTGATATTTTAGAAGCTTTCTGATCAGACCATTGGGTATGCCAAACTTTACAAAACGAACTATCTAGACATATCAAATCCACCTCAACTCTTCATCACCCAACTTTCCAAACTTTTCACGACTCTCACATTAAGAAAATACCAAAATTTCCCAAATGTCATGTTTTTCTAATTAAATACTATATATGTTTGTTGAAAGACAAAATAATTAAATAAAGAAAAGTTATTGAGGTATGAGACCACCAACGAAAACTAGCCGGAAATGCAAACACATTCTCTTACATAGTAACGGTAAAGTGATTTGGGTGCTGCTCGAGCAAGGGCGCCCCACGTACCGGCCAGGATGACACGCCTAAGTGTTGCTTAGACAACGCTCACGTGACTCGAACGAAGCTTTTACTATACCAGGTGAAGCTTTGTGCTACCCGGTAATTGATGGCCCCACGCCTAGGCGATGAGGCCTCATTTCCCTTGGTCACGTATCACGCCTCATCTCGTAGTGCCTCGTCTCATGCATTTTGGCCCCGTCGTTACTCGAAGACTTTTCCCACCGCCCCTCGAGTGAGAGTTTGTTTACCCGTGCATGGCCTCTTGTACTCGGGCATTTAGCACTTGCACCCCGCGCCTCAGTCACGCATTCCCATCTCGGCACTTTTGGTCTGGCGCCTGGACCTCCTCGGTCACTCACATTGCTACCCGGTGACAAGGTTTCGTGTTACTCGTAGAGCGCTGCTTGGTCCGTTTGATGACAACAAAAATGTAAAAATTGTGTGGAGACAAGGTAAGTGTGACAAGGTAAGCATGACATATCACCACGAAACGAAGGCACCAACATAACGAATACGCTGATTAATTCCCTTTATGGATCGTAGAGTAACGGACCATAGACGAGTAATCATGACCCACGACCCATAAAAGAATACCCTAATTCTCAGGTCTATAAATACATTTCTGACCTTTGTCAGAGGAGACATCATTCATTATTCATCACACACACATACACGTATTAGAGAACTTTCCCACTCTCTTACGTCATCAACCATAATCACATGTCACGTTAGACTCGCAAAGAGTCTATTATATTTGCATTGCGCTCACAGGAGACCGTATCTGTGACACCCCGCTCAAGCGGAAACCCGATGTGCTAGCAATTTTAGTAGTATCAGAGATTCAAGGTTACAACATTAATATAACAAAAGGATAATCGAGTTAAATAAGTAAATCCAAAGTTCAAAGTTTTACATAATTCGAATATATAAAGTACAATAACGTCAAATGGATCATAAGTGAACTAAACATAGCAAAACAAGTTCCACGTAAACGCTCAAAAAAGCAAGCATCAATCTACGAAAACCTCAAATCCCTGAAAAACGTAAAAATACAACGTCAACATAAAGTTAGTGGGTTATTCGCAATTTTATAAAAACATTAAGTTCGAAAGTTTTGACCCGTTTGAAATATATAAATCAATAGTAAAAATATCTTGATTTCATGAACAAAGTAAGATATATGTATAACCTTAGATCAAAATTACACCTGAACCTTACGTTTAAAGGCAACATTAACCCCCACCCTTAGTGTGTCAGACTAAGGTATAATCTCGAATAATATGCGGCCATAACATCGACTAATAAGGACATCACTCAGTCATAATCTCATATCTGCGATGAGGGTTTGTAAAACCCATATAGATCTATATATATGTACCGGTGGCTCAAAAAGAGTTAACATGCATGCACCGAGGTCCTTATACTACCACTAAGGCCATATAAGTAAAATAACACTAAATCTAAAGGCATCACAATCCACAATGCATAAAACAAGATATAAGTTTAATTCACGCTTTTCATGCCCAAAGTATGAAACAGTAAAAAGGGCAACGAATAACTCAAAAATCAGCAACAAATACGTCGGGTAGACAAATCAGGAGAATATGGCTCCACCGCCTAAGTGCTCTAGCATAAAAGACATCGAAAGTCTAAGTATTTCTATAAGTCTAGTAGGGTTTAATCTTTAATGATTAACGTTTTATTATATAATATTTTAAAAGTGTTCCAACGAATAATATTTCGAGTCAAAGTGACGAGTAAAAGATAACGATATTTTTTGTCAAAATGATGAGTAAAAGATAACGATATTTCAAGTCAATAATGACTACTAGAAGATATCGATAATTTGAGTCAATAATGACGAATAAAAGATAAAGATATTCCGAGTCAATAATGACTACTAGAAATATCGTTTATTCAAGTCAATAATGACGATTAGAAAGGAATGATATTTCGACCCGAAAATGACTAACAAATATATCGACTGAAGATTGAATACTGGTACCAAAGTTTAGCCAAAGTTCACTAAAATCAACTAATGGGAATAATTGATTTTAGTCAAAGTCAACGATTACGAAAAGGAGTCAAAATCAACTAAAAAGTCAACATTCGACATTTGAAGAATTTTAAATATTTTGAGTAAAAGTAGTTTGAAAACAATTTTATAAAAGTTTAACGAAAGATTATGATTTATCATTAAAATTTAGGATTACGATCGCATTTTTGAGAAAAAGTGTATTTATCGAAAATGTATACGTTTTAGCGAAAATCATAATAATAACTATTAGGTTTATGATTGCGATTACGTCTTGAGTCCAAAACGTTTATCTGTCCATATATACTACTTCATATATAATAATATATGTATATAACTTTACGTTTGTTCAAAATATATAGGATTTAGGTGGCAAACCGGGCAAACACGTACTGAGGCTTTTCTGCACCGCAGTGAAGCACCACTGTGGCACAATAAGCTTTGTTCCGCAACCCGCTGCGTGGCAGCCAACGAGTATTGCGACGCAGTGTGCCAAAAACTCACATTCTAACTTTCTTTTATACATTTTAATTATCGTTAACATTTTATATTAAGTCTTAATATTAATATGTCCAAAATCTTATATTATATAAATATGTATATAAGTTATATTTACTAAATATGTAACTTTTATATATTAATAAGTCTTATTACGTAAATATTCATTATATGTAAGTTTTACAAATTTATAAATTATATTACATGAAATTTTATATATAAGTTTATTTATATGCTATACATGTAAGTTTGCACATAATAAGTAATAATAATACTAGTTAGAGTTTAAATACAATTATATGTATACTTAGTCCAATTAATCCAAAATTGTTAAAAATAGTCTAAGGGTTCAAAATAATCTCATGAAGGTATAGATTTACGATTTATACATATTTTACTAATAATTACTCGTTTTATAAGTTTATGTTTATATTTGACCCTTTTTAGGTTATTTTAGCCAATAACTTATAATATGTAACTAATATGTATAATATGTTAATAGATTATGTTTTCTTCCAATTTTAACCATGTTCATCCATTTTATATAATACTTAGACGAAATTAGGTGAATAATAAGAAAACGAAAGAGATTTAAGGGATTAATTAGAGAGTATCGAAGACCTCCGCAAAATCAACCAAAAATCGTCGGAATAGTCTCGAAATCTCCAGGAAATGAGCTTCAAAAGTGGTGGTGATGAGAATACAAGATCCAAACACAAAATTCACCACTTGTTAGAATAGAAGCTTTAGAATGAATAGTAGATTAAGAAATTAGGGTAGTTTTTGCTTACCAAACTTCAAGTTGGTGAAGTTTCCATGATGGTGAACAGGACCCGAGAATGAAAGTAAAGATGGAGAATAATTCCTTGTAAGAATACACATAATTTATGTTAGGATTCTTCACATAAACAAAGAAGAAAAAATGAGGTTTTGGTTGAAAATTACTTACCAAATGGTGATGAACAAATGAGACGGTGATGAATGTGATGGAAGAACTCTTCTACTCTTGTAAAATTCACTTATATGTTAATTATATGGTTCATATTTTCTAGAATTTAGAGAGAAAATGAGAGATTTTGAGTTGGTGAAATGATAGGAATGAAAAGAAAAGAAGGATGAAGATGTAAATCTTAGTTTAGGTATGAAAGAGAGATGGAATGGTGTTTTAGATCTTGAATATGGTCAAAACACACCATATTGGGAAGATTCCAACCAAAAATCACGTGCAAAAGCAAGTTGTGGATCTCAAAACATTTGAAAAAGACTTTTTTAACATTTTGTGTCCGGAAGCCTGAGTGCGTCGCACTGACCAGTCCGCTATTGGCCAAAAGTTATATTTCGTTAACTTTCCGTTAAAAGGACTGAATTTGTAATAAAATTAAAGGTTGATTCCCGTTAAAGGGCTAACTTTGTAATATATTTAACGTTAGTTCCCGTTAAAAGACTAACTTTGTAATATTTGTTAACGTTAATTTTAATCATAATATCGAAGGCATAGATCACCCTAACTATCTTACGAGCATAGTTATATCTACTAGGCACTTAGGTACTAAACGTTTCCGTCACAAAGGACAAAAACAGTAATATAAAACCCGACCACATAATAACGTGTGATAAACGAAAAAACAAATAATAGGGTCAAAACAAAAATCAACAAAATCAACGAGAGAAGGCACAACGAAAAGGTACTTCAAAATATGCGGTTGTCACAATATCAATTAGCATTCATACCTAAACACTTTGAGCTCGTCAACCGTTGCTCAAACAAATTTTTTTCCTTTCACCGAGTTCGTCACTCGGCCAAACCCAACTTTACAAGGTCGAAATGTGTGGCACGATATTCTGTAACGAGCTCGTTGAGGTGGAGGGGGAACTCGTTGGGTTTTAGGTGGTATCTTTTCGTTTTAGAGTCTTTTGTTTCGAAATAAAAACTTATATCTCACTTATCTAAACAATGTTTTTTTTTTTCTCTCTTCTTAAAAATGAGCTTTTAAAAAAATTAAAAACTTTATGTTGTGTTTAGTTGACGGATTATTTTTCAATTTTCCATCTCTATTTTTGTTGAAAATGAAATGTATTTCTATTTCTTAGAAAACAAATGAAAATTGTGAAAAACGCGTTTAAATTAGAAAAAAATGTTTTTATTTTCTGTAAGAGAAAATTCGAAAGAAAATTTTGAAAAAAATAAAAAAAAAATGGTTTTCAAAATTCTAATATTAAAAATGAAAAGGGGATTTTTGTTTTACTAAAAAGTTTTTTCGAAAAATTCAACTTGAACGTGTTTTCAATTTTTTGAAATTTTCTTGAAATTTTTTTAAAAAATGTGAATAATTTTTTCCAATTAATATCCTAAAAGTTTTCAAAAAAACTCTTGCCAAACATATAAAAATAAAAATAAAAAATTAACATAATTTATTATACTCTATACATTCTATATATTCAAATTATTCATCAAACGAATAAAACAATTTCGAACAATTTCTCTCCTATCATACACATCAATCATTTTATCACATCGACCCATTCATTACCATGCATATAATTAGATATGTCGATTTAGTTATGACAATGGTTAATCATTTTATAAATATTTTCATACAATATTGAAATGGATTACGAACTAATAGTCAGGACAATACAAAGCAAATGGGAGATGTTCGATTATAAAGGCATAGAGCGTTTTATTAGAGAAAAATATATTACATATATAAGAAAAAGGTTATATGTGAGAAATTCAATTTTAATTTTTATACTTGAATTTTTTATTCTCGAGACCACCCAACCAATAATATATGGAACCTATTTGAATGAGAAGATCTTTGTAAATCTGATATTTTTGTTTATAAACGTAACGTAATATTCCTTCTTACTCCTTAAATGGCTCTCATAGTCTCATGCATCATGTGAGCCTCTTCTGCTACTACTTACATTTTAAAGATGGTGCATAAAGTGCTTGTATCTTTTGAGGGGTGATTGTTTATTATAATCTCATCTACTACCATTTGCTAATAATATAGTAGAATGATCTCTCTCTCTCTCTCTCTCTCTCTCTCTCTCTCTCTCTCTCTCTCTCTCTCTCTCTCTCTCTCTCTCTCAAATATGTAGTTTAATGACTTTATACTATTAACTAAAAGCTTCTTATGATTAGCTATAATTAGGGTTTAATAAAGAAATATTAAAATCACCTTTGAATAATTGATGACTTGAACCTAACCACCATTTGAAGCTTATTATGTTGTGATTGTTTTTATGAAATATAATAATTGTAATAGTTGACCAAGAATACATCATACCCTTAATCTTTGGTCTTTTAATCAAACATGTAATAATTGTAACGATTTTAGTAAGTTGTTGTTATTAAATCGATTTAGACCTGAAGAGTTAACATCTAAAAATCCTATGGCACATAAACCAATAAAACCCTTATTTTAGAAACCGTTTCCATTTGTTTTTTTTTTTTATATTCTTTATCTTAAAATCTGCTAATATATAAATCGAACAAATTATCATAGACACGATTAAAACCATAGGCACAGAACCATCTTAGGTTAAGTTCTTGGGATTGTTGTCCTTGGGAAGATGGATTAAAGGAAATGAGGACGAGGGTGGTAGGTCAGGGTTGATTTAAGAAACGAATGTATGTTAGGAATAAAATATTCATAATATTGTATTTGTATTTGTTATAAGAGTAATAATTGTAATATCTAAGAACTCTTTGCAAAGCTCTCATAAGAATGTGAGGGGTGATTAATGTGACTTTTGGAGGTTATTGCTAAATCCAGTTTCTCTTTCTAGAATTAGTTTCTCTCTCTAAACTGATCAAACCCAATATTTGTTATCGGAGCGGAGTGCTCGAAAACACTTCGTTCGACCAGATTTTCATATATTCGACTGAGTTTTGTAGTGGTTCAACTAGGAATTCGATTCGAATGGGTTTTGGTTCGTACTAGAGTAAATTCTCATTCAAAGACACTTGGTTCGATTCTAGCTAGTGTATTTTATATTCGTGTATTTATGGTGTTGATTCGAATAGAAGGATTCGAATAGAAAATCAACATCCACAAATGGAATCCTATTCGTGTTAGTTGAAAATTGTAATTCGTGTGAGATTTTTGGTGATTCGTGTGAAATTTTTGGTGATTCGAATAGAAAGTTGATTCAAAAAGGTGTTTTTAGATTTCAAAGAATTGGTTAAGTGTTCATTCGAATAGGATTTGTGTGTACACGAATGGTTTAGGGTGTCCTCAAATGATATTTAGTTATTCGAACATGAAGATTTACTCGTAAATGAATGCACTGACTCAAGGTTAGATTCGAATGAAGGTTAGATTCTAATGATGGTTAGATTCGAATGAAAGTTAGATTCGAACACATTGCCATTCGACCAAGATTAAAAGTTATTCGACCAAGGCATTAGACTAAGTCATTCGAACACATTGTCATTCGACCAATATTGCAAGTTATTGACCAAGGCATTAGACTACGTCATTCGAACACGGAGAGGTGTGTACAACGAGCGAAAAAGATCAAGATCAGTTGAAAACGAAAATTTCAAGACTTCCATAAAAAAAAACTTTTTCAAAGAGAGCGAAATTTATTTAAGGATACATCGAAAAAGGTGGAGTTTTGCGATACCGCATTTTCACATTAGAGACGAAATCGAATAATAAGAATTTTTTCAAAGAGAGCGAAATTTATTTTTTCCGACAGATTTTCGGATACCGGTTAAGCTTACACGACAAATTTTGACGAGATTTAATCATTACGAAAATACGAGATTGATATTTCCGGTATCGAAATTGAAAAACGAATTCAACGGTGCTATTTCAAGGGTTTTGTTTAACAAGATTAAGAAAAACGGTTATTCAAGTGTGAAGATTCATAGGTTAAAGATTATCCAACTTTCATAGTGTGAAAAGAGAATTCAACGATGCTATTTCAAGTGTGAAAGTTCACAGGTCAAGATTATCCAACTTTCAACGGATTTTCTCCATCAAATTTTTCATCATGAAGAAAGAAATATTAGGACGTATTTCACTATTTTGGACTTCTCAATGGACAAAGATAAAAGTCTTACAATTCATTGTCCTTCGAATCAAACTTGGACAAAACTAGAAGAGTTAGAGAAGTGGTGTGATAAAATTGGAACTCGGTTGTCTCCTTCTAATTGGAACGATCATGAAAGAGTGGATCAAATGTGAAAAGTTGCTAAACTTACACGAGAATTTTTATCAACGGTAACGCGTTCCTCATCATGTCAAGACAGCGTAAATGAGGTACCATCTTTATCTTGTTCTACGTTTGATAATAAGATCATTGAGTTGGATAAGAAGTTGCAAACTCACTCCGAATTGATTTTAAGGTTTTCAAACGAAAATGCTAAACTTTTACATGAAAATTGTAAGCTTAAATGAAAATTCAAATTTTTACATCTCATCTTCATGCTTTAAACCTTACCAATTCAAAACTTGACGAGTTTAAAGAGTTAGCAACTTCTTAGGAGGGAAAATATGATCAAAGTGTGATTAAAATTCAAAGTCTTACAAATGAACTTAATGAAAATTTGGATTCAATCAAAACACTTCAAAAACAATCAAAAATTACAATGTTTGATGAAGAGGATGCAAGACGACCACTTTTGAATAAAACGCAAATGTCTTTTGATTACAAATCATTAAATGAGAGTTACAAAACTAGGAAAATTCCTCTTTCGGATGATTAATTTCCAAGTTATACCAAAAAGGAACTTCATTCCGATGGTGTTTTGGACTAAGTTGTTTTTCATAAAGTATACGTTCCAACCCTTATTTTAGAAAAACAATATTTGGAACTTGAACAAGAGTTGGAATGTCGAACTAATTACTTTGAGAATGAAAAACATAACTTTTTAGTGAAAATTACGTCTCTTGAAAAAGCATCACTTGATAAATCTTCAACTTCAAATGACAACTCTTCTTTGGAAACGATGGTTAAAATTAACAATCTTTCAAAACAAGAATCTACAATATATTTCTCCTCGAATGAAAAATCTCTTGCTAAGATATCATTTCTTCAAAATGTTTTGCTTGCAAAAGTAAAAGATATTGATGTTTTAACTCAAAAGATTGATTCAATGTGGAAAATAAATGGTCCGGTTTCACCACAAAAACCAATCATTTTACAAGAAAATAAACGGAAATCTAAATTGTTTGAAATCTAAATCTCCATGGATTTCATCACCAAGTCGCCCCGGACGACAAAGGGTAACGACCCGATTTGGGTAATTGTGGATCGATTGACAAAGTCTGCTCATTTCCTTCCGGTACGAGAAAACCACTCAATGGAGAAATTCGCTCAAATCTACATTAACAAGATCGTCTCTCGTCACGGAACACCTCTCTCCATCATCTCCGACACGGATAGTCGATTCACGTCCCGTTTTTGGAATATCCTTCAGAAATCGCTAGGGACGCGACTAGACCTTAGCACTGCTTATCATCCTCAGACCGATGGTCAGAGTGAGAGGACGATCCAAACGCTTGAAGATATGCTGAGAGCGTGTGTATATGCTGAGAGCGTGTGTAGTTGACTTCGGAGGAAGTTGGGATGCTCACCTCCCTTTGGTCGAGTTTTCCTACAACAACAGCTACCACGCTAACATCAAGTGTGCTCCGTTCGAGGCCTTATACGGACGTAAGTGCAGGTCGCCGCTTTGTTGGCTAGAAGCCGGCGATCGACAACTCACAAGGCTCGACATCGTCCAGGAAACCATCGAAAAGATTACTACTATCAGGGAAAGACTGAAGACGTCCCGTACCCGGCAGAAGAGCTACGCCGATAACCGAAGGAAACCCCTCGAGTTCCAAGTTGGCGATCGAATGCTTCTCAAAATATCGCCATGGAAGGGGGTAGTTCGCTTCGGGAAGTGCGCTTAGCTAAGCCCAAGGTATATCGGAACGTTCGAGGTGATAGAGCGAATCGGCCCAGTAGCATACCGACTCCAACTCCCGCAGATTCTTTCCAACGTTCACAACGTATTCCATGTCTCGCACTTGAAAAAGTGCCTATCTGATGAGACCATAGTCATCCCACTCGACGAGGTCAAGATCGACGACAAGCTCAACTTTATCGAAGAACCGCTTGAGGTTGTAATATTCTTTCTTGAACACATCAAATGTATTTTCGAAAAGGACTTCCCATAATCAAAAACATTGTTTGTTATGCATATGTTGAGGGGGAGCGTCTTTTTGAAAATATTGCAAACTTTTAAGTCACTTTAGAAAATTGTCACCATATTGTAAGATAATTCCACATCTTTTGGTTGACAAATGTTTCTCAAAATTTGGCAAAATGTTGATGAACCTTGAGCGTTTTTCAAAAATATATCTTTTTCCTATAGTCTAACCAGAGCCTAATGGACTTTCCCAAGGAAATACTTTCGAATTTGAGGGTCCTTTAGGTCTAGTTTGGAGATTAAAGGTGCAAAACAAAAACATCGTTTTCCAGATGCCAAAATGACGGCGGAGTTGAAAATTATGAGAGGTTGAGTGAGGAGCGAGTGACAGGATTAAAAGAATGAGAAACTGTTTCTTCACCGATTAAATCGTCGGGTAGCCAAGTTTCTACTGAATTTCATACGTTGATTTTCTATATTGAAAAAGACATCATGGACCCAATGATGCAATGGACATATACCTCATCGCCACTCAAATTCTTCATAAGAATTTGTTTCAATATACACGGAGAATTAGCACATTTCTATCAAATTCTCACTCGGAGAATGTTGATATTGAAACAAGAGAAAACCAACTCCATTTCTCGACTTTATTTCATGCACTATTGAGTGTAGCTTTAAATGTTAAACATTTTATAGGACACAAACGAATTTTCAAAAAGCATGTCTTTGTGATATAGCTCGGAACATTTGTAGTGGTACCAACGAGCTTGGTATTTCACAATGATCAAATGGAAATCCTACCAATGCTAAGTTTTTCCAACATTTAACGTAGGTCACACAATCGACTTCTTTTGTGATTCTAATTGTTGTGTTAATGAGCAATCTAAGTGATCTCGTAGTTACTTTCTCATGTTCACGACTATTGTTACTATTTGAACTCACGACCAAGACTTCGGAATGTCAAGATTTTCTTTAAGTCTTCAAGCATACAAGTTTTTCAAAGATGATCTCAATGAAGACGGGTTGTGCAAGTCTAAAGATTTCAATGATTTTTCACGATCTATATACACGAGGAATTAATAGTCATATGCAACAATGGAATATCAATATATCATCGGTTTGGAAGGATACTTTACTCGAATTTCAATATTTGAGGGAGTATATATTGTTTTGTCATGACGTAATACACGTTTACATGATGATTACAACGAGTTATAATCATCATGAGGGGGAATAACGTATATCAGAGAAGAACTTGTAATAATGAAGAAATGGGAAGAACGTGTTACAAAAGCAAAAGTTGGAATGAACAAAAGAAGAGATTGGGGAAAAACATGTAACAATGGAGCATATGGAGAAACAAGAACAAATGGAAAGGAAAACGCAAAATAAGCAAAGAATAGAGAATTGTGAAAAGAACAAATGGAAAGGAAAACGCAAAAAATGCAAAGAATGGAGAATTGTGAAAAAAACAAATGGAAAGGAAAATGTAAAGAATGCAAAGAATAGGGAATAGTGAAGACAGTAAAATAATGGGAATATGTGAAAGAAAAGATGGGTACATACAATGGAAAATTTGTTCACACGATGGAGAATTTGTTAAACAAGAATCGGTATTTGTGAAAGATAACATGGTGCACATAACCGAAAGATTGTATAAGGGATTGTAAATATGGGGGTGCACATAATGGAGAAGTCAAGTGAATAAATAGGATGCATTACGAAGTATACATGTGAAAGAAAAACAAGAATGAATAATGAGTATGCATCGGGTAAAGTGGAATGGTTTGCTTAAGTGATAAGATGTCAAGAAAAATCAAGCTTCAGGAAGATTCAAAGAAAAAACAAACTACTCTTATGAAATTTAAAGTTGCGATTGAAGATCAAATCAAGCATCTATGAGTTCAAGACAACAACAAGGAAGATGCTACAAGACAAATAATTCATATTTTGAACAAATACAGATAAAATTGTTAGGAATAGATTATTCATAACATTGTATTTATATTTGTTATAAGGGGATAATTGTAATATCTAGGAAGTTTTTGTAAAACCACCACACTCCTATAAATAGTAGTGTGGAGTGTAATTTAGGGGTGAGCAAAAACCAGACCGAAAACCCAAAACCCGAAAAAACCGATAAAAACCGAACCGAATACAAAAACCGATGGTTTGGGTTTCGATTTTGGAGAAACCGAAAAAACGGTTCGGTTTGGGTCGGAGGGTAAAACCAAACCGAAAAAACCGAACCGAACCATTATATGTATGTCAATATTAATATGTTCAATTTTAGTAGATATTTTAAGTTTTATTCTTTTTATTTTTTTCCTTCGTCTAAACTCTAAATCATCCAAATTAATTACTCCCAAAACACACAAACTCTCGATGCTAATAGTGAAGACTCAAAGTTTTCTTTTCTAAATTTTCAATCTCATACTTATCAATATGTAATCTTTTGGTGTCATGTAGGCCACAATACTCAACAACATATAGGTTTATTTCTTCAATTTTGATTTTCTTTTTCTTTTTTGCCATGTAGGCTATAGTTTACTAAGCTACATATAGTATTTTTTTCTTAATTTTGTGTTTAAAGTTTTCCGATTCATATCATTATATTATAGTAATATGCACAACTTCATGTTATACGTTGTGAACTGCTCCGCCAATTATTGCGTAACATAGGCTTCCATTTGAGATTTATTTCACAAGTTTTCCTTGACAGATCACAGATCTATGAATTTGCCCATGTCCAAAAACCGAAATAAAAAACCAAACCGAACCGAAAAAAACCGAAACCGAGTGGAACCGAACCAAATGGTTTGGAACTTTTAGGAACCGAAATTTCGGTTTGGGTTCGGGTTGAGGTCGGAACCGACCCATGCTCACCCCTAGTGTAATTAATGTAACTTTTAGAACTTATTGCTAAATCTATTTTCTCTCTATAAAATTACTTTCTCTCTCTAAAGTGATTAAACCGAACAAAGTAAAGCTTATTTTTAATCTTTAACTTTTGTTTTTAACTTTTAAATTACTTTATAGATGCAAAACTTAAAAGTTAAAATCATAAAAAAAAACATTTGTGTGGATTAAATTAATTTTGGATGATTTTAACTATAAACTGAACCAAGAAAAAGAAATAATATAGTTTTCCTAAAACCAAAGTTGTTGGCTTTGGATTTAATTGTTTGGCTTTTTAATTTCTTTTTTTATTCGGTTTTACATACGAGTTTCGGTTTTAAAACCAAGACATTTTTAGCTATCAATTACGACATAATTTTAGTAATTTGTGGGGATCGACTAATGCTACATTTAGGGAGTGCACACTACATGATAACTATTATACTGCAAATTTAAAAACACATTAAATTTAAATTTAAAAAGTGTCATAACATGAAAGAATTCATATTAAAAAGTGCCGAACAAACATCTAATCTAATGTTTAATATACTTACAAAAGTAATAAATTAAAAGAACATGGCTCGGTTTTTATCGGTTCGGATTGTGGGATGAACCCAAATCGAACTTAAACATTCTGGTTTTTAGATTTTGAAAACCAATCCATTGGTTTTTAATTTGGTTCGGTTTTAATAGGTCGATTTTCTCAGTTATGGTTTGGTTTATTGGTTTTAATGCTCACCCGTGATAAAAGAAAAATATACAATTTATTCTACCATTTTCCTTAGAAACGTTACTAAATACAATCAAACTTCCAAACATCACACAAAACACATTGTTTTCGTCTTCATTCGATATTGAATGATTTCATCATGGTTTTTATTTTTAATTATTGTACTAGCTGTTTCTTAATTTTAAATAACGTAATGGTTATTTATATTTATAGAATTTGTTTTTAATAAAAGAGAAATGAAAAATTAATTAACGGATGGGTCACATAAAAATTCAATTATGCATTTTTATACCTTAGGATAGTTAGTGGTCTTAAAATATTTGATATAAACTTATGTATTATTAGTTTTTTAAGTCATATATATATAAATAAAAGTTACTTTACATCACCTTTTAAAAAAAGTGATATGTATATTTTGGATATCCCTAATATGTTGGGTTGATATAAAAGCATGGATATTGTTCCATCAATTGTTATGTTTATTTAAACCATACGATTTTAATATGTTGGTCACAACATAAAATAACTAGGTTATAGACGACGTATTACACGAGTTTGCTTAATGGTGAGAGTACCTACTAGATTGGTTTATGTTGGTAGCCTCTTTTCGGACCTCCTTTGAATCCTAACACAAACTAATTGCGGAATAACTAATTTGAGTAAGTAAACGGTGAAGAATAGAAGATATAATCAAATGATTGATTCTATTAAGCTTACGTGTTTGTTTACAATCACGAATAGAACCTAAACACTCGATTACAAGACTTTAACACTCAAAAACAAAGAGTTACGTGATCTAACCCTAGCTCACGTAACTAATCTCGCTCTAAATGCTCTGACAATGTTCAACAACCCGCATTTATGATTTCGAGGCTGCTATTTATAGGTGGCCCGAAACCCTAGAAGAGTTACGCTCACGTAACTCTTTGGAAGAGAGTTACGTGCGTAACTCTTCAAGTTACGTGCGTAACTCAGAGTTACGTGAGTGTAACTCAGTTACTTGAACGTAACTTGTTCGTAAATGCGTTTGGACTTTACAACTCGATCTAATTACATACCAACTCTACGACACGTTCAAATGAATACAAATACAGACAATAATGTTCCAACAGTTTATTATCATTACGTTCCTGTAATCACGTTTGTAGGCATACAAGTTCTATTGGCGGAGATAAGGAACAACGACAGTTCCAAAGTCTTTAGGTTTACGAAATGAGGTAACTACGGAATATATGTTAACGGTAAAGATTTATTGAACAGAAACAAAGATAATATAATGCGTTCTTAGTTTCTTTTGTACTTTCGTTACATGATTAACCCGTCTTTCTCTCTTTCGTTCACATCGATTATTTATAATAACTGTGATCATAATGATACCCTACATTACTGATAAAAATATAACTAAGTCTCTAACTTTTGGCACTAATTTATTTGATTAGAAAGTTAAAAAAAGATTTAATATAATCACTTGGAGCATCCGATCACTACTCTTGCTGTAAAGCATTTTTCCAAAAGGGGCATGAAACAGATTTTTAAAATAGTTTTTGAAAGTGGTATATATGAGGCTTCGTTACCACAACTACAAATACTAAATATTATTACATGATAATTCCGATATGTGGGTTTGGGTCCATTAGCTTTAGGGTTTATCACCTATAAATAATCGACTCAAAAACACATATCAAGTTTGAGCTTATCATCTAATTAATATGAGAAAATGGTAGTTATACAAGTTTCGTCTTTAGAGTTTTAAAAGTGTATGTAGCTCCGTTAATGTTGAAAACCTTTTGTACGGATATCGTGTTTTACGTATTTTACCTCTTATTTGAATATCAAAGTTGTCATTTTCAAAGTTATTTCTATTTTTAATTGTAAATATGATCCCATTTCCAGGGATAGGGGTTGGGGGTGGGGTATTACACGTTGGCAGGAATGGGGGTTTGTAAAGTGTCTCAATTCCAATACCAAAAGAGACTGGTCTCTGTAAGTTGATCCACGTGAGCACGCTCCCCTTATCCTAGTCACCATCCAGCGAAGCATATTCAATTTCAGATCAAGTGGAGACCACTTTTGAAGTATGACATGTCACTTTACTCGTATTACATTTGCTTTCCATTGCTACTATCTTATACGAAAGTAAGATTGTTAAGATCGTGATATACATGATCTTTACGAATTTGGGATGATTTATTGTATGATCGTCTTGGATCATTATATCTTGAACTTTCAATATAGATTATTTCTATCTAATCATGTATTTTTGGGTATTATGAAATTAATACATCGATAATTTTAAAAATGCAGTCATTGTTCAAGACATTTTCGGTTAAACCAATCAATAACCGCGCTAATGAGTCAAAACATGTTAATTATAACGAATATGAGCAAACCAACAGTTGTTACCTTTCATTTTTGATGGAAAAATCAATCAAGAACCGCTAATCTACAAAACATGATAGTTCAAACAAACATGCACCTCACACTCTTTGTTACTAGCTTGTAATTGAACTTAGTTTATGTTGGTGATTTTAGTGTCACCGACGGTCATTTAGGTAATGTGATTTACTAGAGACTGATGTGACTTCATATTCAGCTCGGATACGAGTTAGGGGAAGTGTGGAGTGCACACTCGTTGACCTGATATGAACTCAATCACGACAGTAAAGCATGGGTCAAGGGGGCTGAGCCCCCTGCTGGGATTACTTAAAATTCCCGCCAAATTCTCAACTTTTGGGATAGTTTTCAGACAGTTATAACTGTCTGAAAAGCGTCTCTAACTGCTAGAAAACCGTCACAATTTATGTTTCTAATACAGAAGATTCAGTCTCATTTTGGAGATACGAAAATCATCAATTCATTTATTTTTCCGATTTGTGATTCAGTGCCAAGAACACAAATTGACAATTCTCATTGTATTATCCCGATTAGGATTTCGTGCAACCCAGACAATTGATAGAGTCGAAATACTTAATACGGAAAGTGAATTTACACGATATATTGAGAAATCCGAGATGATCACATATAAACCCTAATTTCTAACAGTTTATTTCTTATTCGGTCTTAATTATATTACAATAACAATAATACGAAATATGACATTAAAATTATCAACAATAACCTAACTTAGTGATCTAAACAAATATCAGTATTGTGGATTTACGATGTAAATCTTAATAGAAAAATTAGGTAAAAAAAATTTCAAGAAAAAAATTAAATTTTTTTTTGAATATTTAATGCTAACCATTAACATGTTTTTAACTTCAATCATGAAAAATAAATAGTATAAAATTACTAAATCAAATAAGATCCCTTTTTAGGTTGAATATTAGTATAGTACATTAATTATATGATATCATGTGATGATTAAATTAGTTATCATATAAAATATCCATACTCAAAATAAATAATAGAAAATGGCCAATCCAATCATTATCATTATATGATACTATAATAAAAGGAAGCCATTAAATTCTTTATAAATGATTACTTATCTTGTCAAAAATATAATAAAACAAATTCTTCTGACATAACTAGCAACATATGTAATTTTTTCAAAAATCTATTGGTTTTAATTAAATTTCTAACTATATACTTTCATAAAAACATTAAATAGAATGATCATAAATGTCATTTTATCTATAAAGGATAAAAGAAAGAAAGAAGATAAAAAGTTCCTATACAAAGAAATACTTGTTTGTTATTCATGTTATCGGCTTCACATATCCGCGTCACAAAGTTAGAAAAATCTTTAAATTTCTATGGATATGTCGTCATTTTTGCACATTCACACATACGATTCGCGTCATTTTGACACATCCACACATATACATTTGTATGATTGTATCAAAAAAATTATATGTTACCATAAAAGTTATGTTATAAGATTATTATTTATTACGTAAAATTAAATATTTTCAACTACATTTAAAAAACTTCCACTTCAAAATGCATTAATTGACTCCACCACCCCTATCACATGTCACAGCCCAACTTCATTTCCCCCTTATATAAGCACCTCATTTTACCAACAATCATATCTCATTCTCTCTTGCAACTTAAACAAAATACATAAAAAAAATACCCTTTTCTTGCCTCACAAGTAATCTCAAAACATGTTTGGTTTTTCGGAGCAGAATGTACCCGGCCGTCGGTGTGTTTGGGTTAACGGTCCGGTTATAGTTGGAGCGGGTCCATCAGGTCTCGCTGTTTCCGCTTGTTTGAGGGAGCAAGGCGTACCTTTTGTAGTAGTTGAAAGAGCCGATTGCATTGCTTCCCTTTGGCAAAAGCGGACTTATGACCGCATAAAACTTCACCTCCCGAAAAAATTCTGCCAACTTCCAAAAATGCCATTCCCCGAAGAGTACCCCGAGTACCCTAATAAGAAACAATTCATCACATATCTTGAGAATTACGCCAATAAATTCGACATCAAACCACAATTCAATGAATGTGTCCAATCAGCAAAATATGATGAGACATGTAGCATCTGGCGAGTTAAAACCGTCTCAATAGTGGGACCTACCCACTTTGAGACGGAGTATATCTGCCAGATGCTTGTAGTGGCAACAGGAGAAAATGCCGAAGGGGTAGTCCCCGAAATTGAAGGCCTACAAAACTTTTCTGGTGAAGTTTTACATGTGAAAGACTACAAGTCCGGCCAGAAATACAACGGAAAGAATGTTTTAGTCGTTGGTTGTGGGAATTCCGGCATGGAAGTCTCTCTTGATCTCTCGAACCACAATGCAAAACCATCTATGGTTGTTCGAAGCTCGGTAAGTAATCTTTATAACCCTCATAAAAACTTCATAAAAACTTCATAAAAACCTTAAAGATCATATCTTTTTTCCAAGAAAATAAATACCCATTAAAGATTACTAATCCATTCTTAAAATCCCATTACAGGTTCACATATTACCACGAGAGATAATCGGGAAATCGACATTCGATTTCGCCATAATGCTAATGAAATGGCTACCTTTATGGCTAGTAGATAACCTTCTACTAATCCTTTCATGGTTTATCCTCGGAAACACACGTAAATACGGAATCAAAAGACCAAATTTAGGTCCATTACAACTAAAAAACACTCAAGGAAAAACACCAGTTCTTGACATTGGTGCATTCGAAAGAATTCGATCAAGGGACATCAAAGTTGTGCCAGGAATCAAAAGATTTCACCAAAATTCAGTCGAGTTCATCAATGGCGATATTCTAGAACTCGATTCGGTTGTTTTAGCAACTGGGTATTATAGCAATGTTCCTTACTGGCTTCAGGTACTAAATTTTTTTTAATGAATATGGTTTGACTTTTGAGTTTGACTAATATAACATTGACTTTTTGTGAGTAGGAAGGTCAATTATTTGGTAAAAATGGATTTCCAAAGTCAACAAATGAATGGAAAGGGAAAGGAGGATTATATGCAGCAGGGTTTACAAAAAGAGGACTTGTTGGTGTTTCTAGTGATGCTATAAAAATTGCACAAGATATTGGGAGTGTTTGGAAACAAGAATTAAATTTGAAGAGAAAGAAGGTTCTTACTCATAGAAGATGCATTTCAACTTTCTAATTTTACAAAGTTACAATTACTATATTAGCCCTCTCCAAGAAAGTAACCCAAAAAGAGTTTTTGAAGTTTGGGAATTTTGTATCTTGGATGATGAGACTTTACTATCATATAATGTCACCTATTTTTTGTTTTATGTTTACAAGAGCTTTTCTTATTCTTAACATAATACGGAGTAACGTATAAAAGATATTTCTATCACTTTAGATTGATAAAAGACTGGAATTCTGTTATATTTATGAAATTAGGACGAGGAACAAAAACCTTTGTACATTATATCAGATTCATAAATTCTGATATACGATATGGACCATTTATGAAATTTACTAATAATTGGTATCACCCGAAAACATATCATTAGTAATCTTATAGAATTTATTAAGCCGAATCTTTGTAATAATTGCATAATAAAACATGATCTCAATATGACGGGTTCAGATAAGAAATGTTTAGAATCGTTTAGATGTGGGTAAAACTTAAAAGTAGCAATGAAAGCTAACCGTGTCCATATTTAGAAATAAGCGAAACTTATTTTTGAAAGAAGGAAGAGAGACATGGAAAAGTAATATGGCAACATCTCATAAAATGAAAAGTAGAAGGGCCAAACTAGTACATAATAATAGGGTAGATAAAAAAAAAAAAAAAGTTTAAATTTGGCTTCGCCCGGGTTCGAACCGGAGACCTTCAGTGTGTTAGACTGACGTGATAACCAACTACACCACGAAACCAGATGACCAAAAGGTAGAGCATTTAGTTAATAAATAGAATATATTTTAATCTAATGTTCAAAACGAAATCTCTTTTTGATTACGTAGAAACTTAGATTATTTTTAGCCTTTGTAATCGTAATCTCCGTTTTTTTAAACTAAATAAATCTTTTTGAAGGTATTAGTAAGTAAAGAATTAAAATCTAGACTATTTTGCACGAGAAGTAACATAAAGACATAAAATATATTATTAAATACTTTTACCGAAATAAAGTTCGATATATCTTTAAACTAGAAAACTAGTCTTAAAGCATACTCTTCACAAGGGTTTTCGATATGTAAAACTAACACAAAAATTGAAATACAATAAATAATTTTTTATTTGTATTAAATACTAATTTTATTTTAAATGTAAATTAATAATTTTATCAATACTATAGATTCTAAAATATGTCATGGACATATTTTAGAAAAACAATATTAAAAATTTCATCATTTATTTTACCTATTAGAGTATTTATAGACTAATATGAATAAAAGATGTGTAATTTCACCGCATGACCATATAAATCCGGTTGAACGATGAACACTTAAACCTAACTAACGCATCGTTTAGTTTTGGTCACGTGGACGTGAGAGCCTAAGAAACAATTTCCCTTTTCCGTGTTTATTTATTTATTTTTATTTAATTTTTTTTACCTTTTTTATTTTCTTTTTTTCAAACAAGATAAAGGGTCGCAAAAAAGCCTTTTAACATAACAGAGTTCACTTATATTTTTGGCTTACTCTTGCATTTTAAAAGTCGGCTCGCTCCCAACCTTTGGACCTTTGCCTTGCTTAGAAGTGGATTCAAATAAGTGACACTATAAAGATTTATATCAAGATTGAAAGTTTAAATCTAGTTAAGCAAATTTTTACAAACCGACTCAATAAACCAAAAATCATACCAATACCAAACCAATATCAATACCAAACCGATTCAATCCACTCTTTAACTCGAAAGAAAAAACTTCTTTTTCCGCTTCAGTTTGGATTTTATAAAAAAACCGAGTTAAACCAAACCGGAATTACCTTTAGAAAAAAACTTTTTTGACAATTGTTTTGTTATACGCAAAAAAGGTAAACAAGAAAAAGACGAACACAACCCAGAAAAAAAAAACACACACACACACACAATCAAGCATCCATGGCAGCAATAACAACACCTCAGCTAATCACAAGAAGATTAACATCTGTATCGTATTTATCCCCGACAACAACAATTTTCCCAAATTCATCATCTTTTTCATTCTTCACCAATCAGAAAAGCTCATCATTAACAATTAGAAGAAGAAATCATGCTAAGATTCAAGCCATGACGGCGTCGTTTGGATCTAGATTAGAAGAAACTGTTAAGAAAACAATCACTGATAACCCAGTTGTTGTTTATTCCAAAACTTGGTGTTCGTAAGTTAATCTTTAATTTTTTCAATTTTTTTTTTTTTTTTTTTTTTTTTTTTTTTTTTTTAAATTTTTTTTGTAGGTATTCTTCGGAAGTGAAATCATTGTTTAATAGGCTTGGTGTTCAGCCACTTGTTGTTGAATTAGATGAAATGGGTATTTTTTATTATTATTATTTTTTTAATTTTTATGATTTTTTTTTTAATAATATGTGGTTAAATTGGGGATTTGTTTTTGTTTATTTGAGGTAAAAGTTGAAATATTTGAAATGAATGATGTTGTCGAATCGAAATTAGGGCAAGTTTTGATCTACTTATGTAGTTATGGTAGTTAAAGTTTGGGGGTGTTTGGCATTGCGTTTTGAAAGTGATTATGTGATACGGAATAATCAGTTTGAAAACAAATTGGCACTGTTAGGTAGTTTTGTATTTAAGTTGATTTTAAGTTCTCCTGACGCTTATTAAATTTTTATTAATTTGCTACTATACGATCATAAAATCGAAATCGGTTTACTGCCAAACACTCAAAACAGAAAAATCACTTTAGACACCATCAAAACACACATGGCGCCTACATAGCAATATTTCAAGTAACACGTCTCTTATATTTTGAAAAATTTACACGACTCCCATTTATCTATACCTGTAAAATGTGCTTAATTGTGATTCTTTTGGCACGGTTAAAACTTTGACGTGATGTATAATGCATAATATTTTACTGCTGGCTATATATAATATCAGTTAAGTTTGTGAATGATTTATTAGGCTTTGGAAATACTGAAATAGTAGGGTTTTTTCTTCTTTCAGGTGCTCAAGGACCGCAGCTACAGAAGGTGCTTGAACGGCTTACTGGGCAACATACTGTCCCAAATGTTTTTATTGGTACGTGAGAGATTTATTAAGAATGTCATATAAATATTAAGTAGTTTCATTTATGATTTTATTCTACATATGAGAACTAGGCATGCTATTTTGAAGTGAACTTACCTATAAACAGTTACTATATACATTTTTTAATAGCGAGCAACCAATGTTATTGTAAAAAAATTTAGTAGAGGTGGTAATTTCGGACCGTGTAGCATAATTGGCTCTAGGTGGGTAATGATTCGTCTCAAATGGGTAAAAATATAGCTAAAAAGAGAACAGGTTGCACGGGTTGAAAGGCGGCCAACGTGTTTTTATTGGGTATAACATCGTAAACTGCTTTATTGAAAAATTTAGCTTATTTTTGTTATGATATTGTTTTTACAATCATATTTAACTTGTTAGTAATTCATAAAGATAAAAAATGGACACAAAGAAGTGGCTATGGACCCGATCTGCACAAAAAGCCCCCTCTAAAATAGCAAAGTGTACTTTTTTATAGTGTCCATATAATTCGTTTAAAATCTGTGTTTGCTGTTGGAAAGGAGAAACATAATTGGTTTATAGTAACATTTATTTATTATTTATGGGATAAGTTCTAATTCTTTCATTCCTATCGTTCTTTGCCAACAGGGGGGAAGCACATTGGCGGTTGTACGGGTACCATTCTTACCATTTCCTTTATGCTACTTCATCTATTATCGTCTCTTCTTGTTTTCTGACTTCGTAAATATTTGGTATCATTATGCTTGATTATGCAAACAGTATTCCCAGTGTCCTACATTTATGTATGTGAAAAACTAGTTTTTTTGACACCCTTATTATAAATAGTGCTCGAGAAAGAGATTTCCCCACTCATAAGTTTTCTATAGCTCATTTCCAATGGGTCATACACACTATTGAGTACATGTCATTTTGGGTTATGTTCTGTATTTATAACAGGTTAAAATGAGAAATTTCTGTGAGTAAACAAGTCAAAAGATACTATAGTCACGCGTAATCGCGTATTCAATCACATGAAACCAAAAAACATATATGGTATCTTTTTGGTTTTACTATTTGTTTGATGTAAGTAGATTTTACTAAATGTTATACAGTTTTCAAACAGACCGGCTAAGATAACTAAATTTTTTTATCCATAGTACTAGAGTGTTAACTAGCTTTTAATAAACCTCTGCGATCAGCTCTAAGATGTGCAAAGATTGAGCTCCTAATTTAATAGTTACAGACGCTAGGATGACAAGTGAGATGGTTAATATTATTTTTATTAACGTATAATACAATTCACACTTTTGTCCACTCCGGGATCCACAACCTACCAACTCACATTCCGCTCTTCAATGTTCTTCCTATTGTTAGTGTCTACAGAACCGATCATATATTAGTTTATGTGATTGTAATTAGATAAAAGTGATGTGGTTAACATGATTGTGAAAGTATATATATATGATAGATAAGAAATAAACCATTCTATATGTTTTGTCAAAATTTTGATTATACTAACGTGTTTTGTGGTTTGGTGCAGATACTATCAAGTTACATAGGAAAGGTGAACTCGAAGCTTTGTTGGCCGAGGCAAAAAAGACATAAACTTTAAGTCGATATTCTTTCCAACTCAATTCCTCTTTTATCTCTTTGTATAATTCGACATTGTTTGTATCAAAAATAAATAACTGTCTGATCCTTTACAAATTGTAATGCACAGATTTAATTAACGAAAGATGATTATTTTTTTATTTTGGGGATCTAGCAATTTGTCGAATCATTGTTAATTGTTACAATGGGTGGAACTATTTTCGTATCCTTTCTATTTACAGTAACGTCAGTTTTTATCAACTCAACGTCAAATTATAATCATATTTTGCCATCCTGGATTGATTTGGTCTTGAAAGGTACACGTGTCTCTATATGAATCATCCAAAAGAAAAACAATAAAGTAATAACAGACAAACCACTCAACGGTAGTAGTAACGGTAAAAACGACCAGGTACCGGTACTCCGGCCACTAATCCACCGCCATGTCTACGGTGATCGCTACTTCCGGTTACACTAATCTTCATCAAACTTCAAAATCATTAGGTTTTTCATTCCACGTCATCGATGGCCATAAATTCACCTCTATCTTCACCACAAGACGTAGAACCGGAATAACAACTCCTTTATTCATTACTTGCTCCTCCGCTAAGCCGTCGTCCTCCACCGAAATAAGGCAGGCTTATGAGCTTATTGAGTTTCGGCTTATGTTTCATAAGGCTGAATTTTATGTCTTATGTAAGGGATTATGAGCTTATTACTGTTTATTTAGTCATAATAAACAGTAATAAGCCCATAAGCCCTTACATAAGCCATAAAACTCGAGCTTATGAAACATAAGTCGAAACTCAATAAGGTCATAATCATATAACTCAAACAAACACCCCCTAGATGTTGCCAATTCTATATAATAACAAATTCAGGCACGCATAATAGTGTTATATGTAGCAACGGTTGTTGTCAATAATGAGCGCTTACATTATTAAATGTACATTTCAATTATGCGTGTGAGTCTATGTTTAGCAAAATCCATATAATTAATTTTAATGTTGTTAGGATTCACGTATTATAGTTATGGTTATTTAGATAGTATGATGCTATGAATTTACGCTTTCTATGCTAAATCGTGACAAGAACAGTACCCTTACAGATATTTGAGACTGCTTATATAAACATTGTATGATTTTTTAGCTTATAGTTTCATCAAAACACAATGCATGGGATAGAATTTGTGGATTTGCTTATTTTGAATCCAAACACGAGAATCTTGATGAAAACAGCTTAAATAAGATCACAAGCTGATGTGAAACAGCTTCATCACGATAACTTATAATGATAAGAATAGATTGTTTGACTTCATCTAAACACTTGAAATTTAAGTAGTTTTTCTCACATTCAGAGTGAAAGAAAGTGCTATGCTCCCAATCGGGCACTATAGATTATGTCATAAATTTCGTTTATTACACTTGGGTATCAACTAGACACAAACAAGAAAGGATGTTGATTATTTGTTTTAGGCCTAGGTATAGGATTTATAAAAGTTATTCGAGAATTTTCATTTGTACGATCCTCTTTAAAAGTTTGTGAAGAAAAACAAAGCCCCAAATGTTGATAAATCCTCCGTCCACAGACTGACCACCAAATAACATATGATTGAGTACTTTTGAAACTCCTTTGACCATCAAGTTCTTGGCTTGTTTGTTCTACAGTTCTACAGCCAGGATTAGGAGTGAAGTTCTTACGCCTTTTAGATCCGTCAGAATGTTCTTTTACATTGCTTTCGTTGCACAAGCTTCTCTAGGTGGACTAATAGCCACAACACAACTTATCGGCGCTCTAGCAAACCCTTCAAGAGCAGACACAGTTCTCGAAATTGCCAAAGGCCTTGGAATCGATGTAGGAGCTGCAGCACTATTTGGGTTCCTATATAACCGAGAGAACAAAATCAAAAACGCACAAATGGCCAGACTCTCAAGAGAAGAAAACCTTTCCAACCTTAAACTACGTGTAGATGAAAAGAAGATTATTACTGTTAGTGAATTTAGAGGACTTGCACGTCTTGTGATCCTTGCTGGACCGGCATCGTTTATTACAGAGGCGTTTAAACTTAGTGAGACGTTTACTGAACAACTTATAGAACGAGGAGTGCTTGTGGTGCCTTTTTCTACTGACGGGAATCAACCGACTTTTGAGTTTGATGAGAATGAAGAAACGAAGGAGTTAACGAATAAAAGAAAAAGGCTTTGGCAGCTTGCACCTGTACTTACTCCCGAATGGTCCGAGTAAGTGCCTATACTGATATATGTTTTTTTGATTAAAAAAAGGTTAGAAATGATGTACACATATTTTACGTATACACCAGCTGGATCGATGATCAGAAGAAATTGGCTAATGTATCACCCGAATCTCCAGTGTAAGCCCTTTTTCTCTTTTACATACTGTTTATCGTTATGTAGCCGCAGTTTATTTTATTCAATTTGCAATTTTCCCTTCACTTTAGTTTATTTTATCTAAATAAGCTGTCACACAATCGTTCATTGCTCACTTTGAAGGTATTTATCTTTGCGGTTGGATGGTCGTGTTCGGGGAAGCGGTGTGGGTTACCCACCTTGGAATGCTTTTGTAGCACAATTACCTCCCGTAAAAGGAATATGGTCTGGCCTTCTCGATGGCATGGATGGAAGAGTCTGAAAAAAAAATCATTTAATTATCCAAATTTATGGAGGTTTGACTCAAACTCGGCATTATAATCATCATGTTTTACATTTACTAGTACTTATGTAGTTATATATATAGGTTCTTCAATTTTATCTCCTTTTTATTTTCCGGGTACCCATAATACCAGTCGGTTAATACTCCGCTTTACTTCATTGTAACAAACAGAAGGTGATTCATCTTCCAAAACTTCAACGCCTTATAGCCAGAGTTGATTTTTACTCATTTGATGGTTTATCTTTGCAGAACTTCAACTCATGAAAATATGCACGCAACAACTTTGTCGATATAAAAGGATAGCAACTACTTTGATGTGAGTTTGTGATTCGTTCAGCTTTCTCAGTATGTAGTTTTGTATAGTAGGTGATATATAGATTATCATAAGACAACTTTTCGTATATTGATACCGTTTTATCATAATAACAATTCAGATAACTTTATTTCTTTTTATTATACATTTATTATGTACCAAGCTGTAAACTGAAAGGGCATCATTCGAATATCAGTGACTTGTTTCGGATATTCGATCGATATCCCAAATGTTTGTTGCATGATCGTTTGCTATATACTGGATAAAAATTTTAAGCACTCGAGAAACTGATAAACTATTTAGCAAATTCATTGGTAAAAAACATAGCGAAAGATTGTAATGGAAGGTATTTTCAATTATACATTGGCAACATGAACAAGAAGCTTATCTAAACTTCTACGACTTCATCCAATGCATAGTTGTTTGTTGATACATTTGCATAGTTCACTTTGTTGAACCGAACAACAACTGGATAGCGAGTTTTGGGATCCTGCACAGTATTTTAGACTTTATGAACATCGACAGTTTGACACACTAGACTAAACACACTTAAGAAGGTATTAGATTTACCTGATCAACTGTCACAACTGATCCAACGCCTTTAAACCAGTAGGACTCCTTCCTGAGAATTCTGACCTGCTCATACAAGATCATATTTTTAACCAGTTATTTAGGTATGTTTGTGTGCCCGAGCTATATCAGTTATTAGAGGTGAAAAATGGGTGGGTTGTGTATTGGGTCGGTTAGGATTAAAGGCACATTCTGATTTTCGCCTGTTTGGCCTATTTGACATGTATCATTTGAAGCTATGTTCTTCTTTTACTTGTATCAGTTAAAGATTAAACATAACCCGAGTCAACCCATTCTTATGTGAATGGTTCGAATTTACCACATCTATAGATTACGTGCAATCTCATCTTACTTGAAAAAAGACACCCTTCTTAGAATTCAACCGAAAAATCTTAATCTATAAGTGTGAGCTCGGACTATTTTGGGGCCAAGTCTATTGCAGGTTCTTCGGGTCCTAGTACTCTGGTAAGCCCTATTATAATGCTATGTGTGGAAAGGCTCTTTAGCTCAAATACTACTAGTCCGTTCTATAAGAGGTGACAAAATTGTCCGGGTTGGGTTGACCGGCAAACATGTTACGTTCATTTCCAAAAATAAATACTAATATAATCACGATAATTAATATTTTCAAAAATAATATATTATTGTAAATCTTATATGAAAATAATTAAGGTGGTTATATGTATTAAAAATGGACTATTGGCGAAATTTAACCCATTCGCCCCCTTTGACCCGTACCCGTTTTAGTACATCTTGCATCTATCAACATGTATAATACTGCATATGATGTGTTACATGTAATAAAAGTTTGTGAAATTACCTTGGCACCTCTCTTGGGTCCAACCGGAGGCGGTTTAGGTGCCGCTTCTTTCGCAGGGGGAGCGGCATCAGCAGTCGGTGGCGGGGCTGCGGCCTCGCCTTCCGCCTTCACAACCAATCTCGAACTCCTGGTATTCTTAGAAGAAAAACTAACCATGTTACACTTAACCATATTTGTACTAGGACACATATTCTGTGCCACTACAAATCCAGTAGCAGCAGATGCCATACTGCAGCAACTTGCCATTTTTCGACACAAATGTATGGTTTTATGAAACTGTTTTTTTGATGATATGAATAATTAGTTAATTGGATGTCTCAGGGTTTTTTAGTTAATTCAGAGGGTATCTTTTTCTTGGAGGATATGAGTGATTGGAAGTAGTTTGAATTTCTCGAACCAATTACCGTTCGACATGTGGACGTTTATATCCTTTAGTTGGATAATGTTATCCCACATCATCTCATTTATGTAGGATTTTGATTATTCTTTATTTTTAAGTTGTAACCGACTGGTCTCACGACTAACATGAGGATGTAAATCACGTAACAAAACAGTCAACGACTTAGACAAGTTTCTACTCTTGACATCCGTCATTAAACTATCGTCACGGGGACTCAGTTTTTAAGTTGTATTTAAGTGGGATTTTGGTTAAAGAAACAAAGAGTGTTTGTGGGTTGACCCGACCACACCCAAAGAATTGAAAATAATAACTGTAACACCCGAGTTTCGGAATGAGAAATGAAGGTGGCTCAAACGATAAATAAATAGACTAAATATACAAAAGTCTCGTAAATACACTAACCGACTTTCTTAAAAAAGTTCCATGTAATAACATTAACGTTTTTTAAAACACACTAGATAGTATGAAATAAACGAGTAACGCTCATCAATCTTGTTACTTGGACTTGCTCTCAATCTCGTGGACATGAATCCCCTAAATATCTTTCGTAGAGAACGAAAAACTGCAACTAAGTCAATTGTTCAGTGTGCGGGTATATAACAACGTATACAATTCAAAGGTAACTAATGTTTTTCAAGTTAAAATCCAAATCCAGCACTAATAAAGACATCTTATTCGACGAAAGTTACCTACAGCAAATCATAAACCAGCAAGTAATTGAATCAACCAAAACAATAATTCGTATTTTCAAAAGAGAAACACACCGAGCTCCCAAAGTATCTGGCAATATGTATATTTCAAAACAGAACACAAACACTTCCGTTCATGTACTAACCTCATATGCATAAAGAGTTGTGTAATAAGATGAACCGTTAGTACAAGTACTCGCCGAATCAAACTCAGAATCATGGTCATTTGATTGATCGTGGTTTCGAATCCCTTTTGTAGCATAATGAAGACCTTCATTTGATGAAGTACGTCTCTTTTCAAGTTTTTGTTTTGTGGGGCGTTGCCTTGGTTCACTGTTTGAGCGTGCTTTTGCTCTTGAAGAGTTTGTACGGGTCATGTAATTAGGTTCATTGTGATGTCTACTCGTTTGTGATGAAGTAGAAACCTCGAATGATGAATCTATTGAGAATCTTCTGGATGATTGTCGATTACTTCCTAATCGTCCCAAGTTTTTATTGTGTTCCTGCAAAAATCAAATGAGCTTATACACACGGAAACAAGTTTTTATTGATTGTTTGTGTTAGAAGTGACAATTTCGACCCATATATATTACATAATAATGTAATTAATTAATGAACATACACGTTGTGGAGGATGCTCGTGAGCCAACAAAAATCCTTGTTTACCCGCAACACTAAAATGTGAACGTGAGTCAGCCATTTGAATCCTTTGAAAACGAGCTCTTACTTGAATGGCGACTAGTGCACTCATGCACCTAACCATAGTTGTGGTTCTCTTACGAACCAAGTGACCTCGTACCAAGGCTTGTAGCTTCACAAGTCCACGTAAAGCACACAACGCCTTCCATGCCTGTACATATTATTAAATTCAACTCGTCATTTTTTTTTGTTGCATCGACTTATAATAAACAAAGAGTTGATAAAAGTTGTTACAAGATAAGAGCGAAAAGCTGCTTGGATTTTTGTTGCAGCCGCAACTGCTTTATAAGGCAGGATTGTGGTGTGTTTTTGTTGTTGAATTGCATACTCGAACAAGGCTTGTGATGTTATAAGGGAGTCAAATGAACGACAACTCTTGTGACTAATAGCTAAAACTTTTTCCGTATTGGTATTTGATCTTCTAAAGCTCCATCTTCTTTTTGGGGTCGCGGTGTTACATGATGGAGACGATGGTATGATGCTTAGGGTGTTAGTTTTCGCTTTCTCCTCCTTTTTTCCTAGTAACAAGTTTCTGATCCATTTACCCGCCTTACCCATACCAAAAATTTATTATGGAAGTTAAATCCGCGTAAGCTCTTGATGGCACGTTCAAGCGAGTTTATGAATGAATGAGAACTCGGGTTTTTCATTGACTATTTATATATACAAAAAAGCATCTTGTTTGTTTGTAGGCAATGGCCGGCCTGCTTGCTTAGCATTCTCAAGTTATGCCAAATGACACTTAACAAACACTTTTCGATTCTCTTCGTGTCACATTTTTTTTTTTTTTTTATTTAGATATACAATTTATATAGAAATGCAAACATGATTATCCCAATATTATCGAATGAACATAAACAATACATCTCTTTTGTACTCTAGAAATGCTGAGCTAATTGTTAAGGTGTCTTAAAACCCGTCTTTTAGTAATCTCATACCATTAAAACTCTAATTGGACCATTCTCAACTAATGATTTACTAAGCTTATTATCAATGTTTGTCCATCAACTTTATAAGTGTACTGATTTTAGTCAAGACTTCGATTTATTCCTATTGACCGATCCTTGTTTAATCGAGTGATATTCGAAACAAAGATTTTAAAAACTTAAATAAAATGAAATTGTTGAGAGTGGGATTTGAACCCGGACTTCGATTTGTTCCTATTGACCGATCCTTGTTTAATCGAGTGATATTCGAAACGAAACAAAGATTTAAAAAACTTCGATTTGTTCCTATTGACCGATCCTTGTTTAATCGAGTGATATTCGAAACGAAACAAAGATTTAAAAAACTTAAATAAAATGTAATTGTTGAGAGTGGGATTTGAACCCACGCCCTTTCGGACCAGAACCTTAATCTGGCGCCTTAGACCAACTCGGCCATCTCAACATTTTGTTGAAAATGTTTAAAGATATAAATAAATATACATTTGTATCCAATAATAATATCATATTTTCAGAATTAGTTCCTATAGATAAATGATTGGTATTGCTAAAATTTATTCTTTTAAGTTTATCTTAATCAAATCAATCAGATTTGAGTTTAAATTTATCAAAGAATGAGTTCAAACATATAGCGAGTCATATTTTATTAAGCTAGTTTTTCCTTATGTAATCTATCGGTGTTAAAATGTATGAAAATAGTATTAGTAGTAGTTGAGATTTTATTGAGTGACCACAAGTTTGCCCATAGAGTAAGGTTTTAAAGGAGCTCGATCATCCATCATAAAAAGGTTCATTAAGTTATCAATGTAAGCTCGATTTAGCCTAAGGTTGAGTTAGACACAAGACAATTTCAAGTCGTCCTGATCCATTAATTTGCTTCCGTGGCCTTAAAACCTATTTGATCACAAAGGATATACGCTCACGTATGACGAATATTGATCTCAACTAGTTAGTTTCTCTAAACCAAAGAGTCAACGACCAATAAGGCTCATCGCTTAGCTACGGAAAAACTCATAGATACACACATTAACCTAAACGCAACAACATGTTTAATATGGGTCATATGTCATAATAACTATTTATCTACATCTAATGTAACTAAACTACTCCATATTTGTCGATTCCAAAAAAAACAAAAAACAAAAATACCGTAAACGTTCATTTGTCATTATAACTTTATGAACTCAATTAATATTTACATTTATTTTATTATTTTTATTAATTGGTTTTAAATACCTTATCATGGCATTATTGCCAATTACAACATTTGTTGAATGGAATGCAAATAATGTGCCTCAATTTCAATTTTCTGCTGCTTCATTACTTCACCTGGTTTATTTGTGTTGAATGTTGACTGTATAATATTGTTGTGTTTGAAATTTGAAATTTGGTTTTACATTAGCTACTTTTTTTCTTCGAAAGGTAAACTTACTGGGACAAATTTAAAGTTTGTGGAAACCGAACATGACTGTATGAGACGTCTTTTGAAAGAAATCTTTCAAACGGTTTATCACACAACCACTTTATGAAATAAGTAATTTTTCTGATAAAGATAATTTAGGTTTTCTTACGATAATAAATCTATTTTTATAACTACTTTAACAAACATATAACTTGAACCAAGAAAACTTGAAAAACAAAATATGAGCATATAAATTGTTAAAACGTTTGTATAATAAAAATGAAACGAGATAATTATTCGTTTTTTTGTATATAAGGTTAGTTCGAAAATTGATGGGACATAAGAATGGTCATACAATTAACTTCTCTATATTAGTTTTACGGTTATATTTAATATTTATTGCTTTTTTAGATAAAAATTGTCTAAAATATCTAAAATTAGTCTTTTATTTAATTATAATTTATGGTAAATTGCAATTTTTGTCCCTCATAACTTTCTAATTCGACGATTTCGTTTTTAAACTTTTTTTTTCGCAATTTTTGTTCATAATTCTTTTGTCCCTCCGTCAAGTTACAGTTAGTTTTTCCCGTTAAATGTTAATTCAACTAACTGAAAAGACCAAAAATATAATTTTAATTATCTTTTATTTATTTTTATTAATTGATTAATTATTATATTTTTTAATTTTACTTTCTTTTTTATTTATGTAAAAATCATATGTGCTTTTTCGCATACAAAAGTAATATTTAAAATCACGTTTATTTTTTCACATCTTTTTTCGATGACAATTTGTCACCGTCGATCATCGTCGCCACCACCACCAACTCCGTTGAAAATCATATGTGATTTGAAAACTTAAATTTTATACCACCTCCATTGAAATCATGTGATTTTTTTTTTTAAACGTAAATTTTGTAGGTTGAAATACCTACAAAAATTATGTTTTTAAATCATATATGATTTTCAACAGAGTTGGTGGTGGTGGCGTCGATGACGGATGATAGTCGAAAAATATGTGAAAAATTAAATGTAATTTTAAATATAATTTTGTATACGAATAAACATATGATTTTTACAACAAAAAAAGAAATAAAAAAAAGTAATTAATTAAAATAAATAAAAGAAAATTAAAATTACATTTTTGGTCCTTTCAGTTAGTTCAGTTAATATTTAATAGTAAAAAACTAACTGTAACTTGACGGAGGGACAAAAAACTGAAAAATAACAAGTTATGGACAAAAATAGCGAAAAATTAAGGACGAAATCGACGAATTGAAAAGACTTGAGAAAACAAAAATTGCTATTAACTCTATATTTTTTTATTTTTTTCTAACAACTAGATAATAATTAGAAAAGTATTAATAGTTATTTTATAATTATTATATATTATTCTTTTATACCCTATATATACATGGATCAAAGTTTATTATAGCTAGTTTCTTGAAGTTTTTATTAAAAATCGACTTTCAGTCAATCTCATGAACCATTTTAGATTCATATGTGGTCATAATCATTTTCCTAATAATAACAAAATTAAAGGACATGTACCCTAATTTAAGGGTTGACTATTTAAACCAAACATTTTTTTCTTTTGACAAAGACACTACTATGCCAAACCCCATCTACTCTGCCATCAAAGGAATAAATAATTTGTTAAATGTACAAATATGAAAATTGGTACTAATCAAATAATAGTTTAATACTATTGTCATTCATAACTTTTTCTTCTATAAACAATAGTGTATGTTTTGTCATTGCTTAAATAATATTCATATCAAGTGCGGGTCTAAGCTATGTCGGGTATAACTATGAAGCCGTTGATACTTCTCAACTCGACGCTAACTACACAAAAATATGTAGAAACAAATTTACTTCACGTGTTAAGTGTTACCTTTTTTTCCCCGACTTTTCGTGTTTTTTAAATATAAATACGATAGAAAAGCTTATAAATATGAACAACTAGAAATAAAATACGCGCTTTTTAAAAATTTATGGAAAATAGTTTTTTGTAATTAAAATACTTTTTAGATGAACATCAACAATGTGTAGATGTCGAAATATGCTTATATTTATATATTCTAATAGATACATAGCAGACATATATGAGGAAATGATTTTGTATTTTGATTTTGAGGTGTCCTATTTCAACCCATATTTTTAATTTAATACATTTCTTTTGATGGTTAAGAAAAATAATATAAATATCTTATTCATATCAAGACATATATGAAATCGTAAATTGTAAAATATTATACATGTAGTATGACACTATGATGTATGCACGCATGCATGCATGAAAAGGATTGGAATTTGTTTATTTTAATCTTTAAAGTTTATTATTTCCCCAACAAATTAATATTTTAGTTTAAGTTTTAAACTACAACATTAACCTAACATTTATAGCTCTTTTAATCAATTATATAGAATTATTGTGTTACATGAGTATATGAGGAAAAAAAAATTATTTATTTAAATCAATAGATCAAATCAATAATCAATCTTATCTATTATATATGTCTTTTTACACCTACTAATATTATCCTAACATTGACTTTTTATTTAACGATATAATACACATGGCAATTTCCTTTTATTTAATTTCTAGAGTTTGATATACAAAGAACAAGTAAAACCAAGATACTTTCAGGAAAAAAAAATATTTAAAACTTTTAACATATATTCAAATGCAATCTAATCCAATTTGATTTAATGTGATAATTTCATCTGTCCCGTAATACCAAATGCCTAAATGGATTTTTGTTGCATTTCATTAATCTCTCTTGAATGTGCAATTGTTTTAATTATCTTATCATCCAATTATATAATTCTTTCATAGATGTAATAAAAGTTCACATCGTATTCCATTTGACGAGTATTTATATTACCGATAAAACATATATTCGCGCCTAGTTAATATAATTATTAGATATGATACGTAATATGCACCTTCTTCAGAAGGTAATGAGTTATCTTTATACTTACTTTCTAACCAATCCAAACAACAATCTTTATAAGTGCCTTACTAATTCAGAAAGATCAATTTCTTTGTGGACAACAATTTATTACATCCTCGCTTTATGTATTATTATTATTAAGTTATGTGATTCATATAATTAATGTAGTAATACACTTAGTTGCCCAACCACTCTAAAAAGACATCGTCGTAGAAACTAGATAAGATAATATTACTAAGTTGCCACATTAATGATTCCCTAAAGTTATATTTTTGCCATCGACATGATTTATTTTCATAGTTATGAATTATAATATTAATATTAATATTTATATAGTTTGAGTTTCATGTTATACAAGATAATAGAGTGACAAGGAGGAGTCTACAACCCTTAAAAAGGATTGATGATAGCGGATATAAAATCGGTGTTCTTGCCATCTACGTCATTTCTTTTTATTGTTCTTTTCTTGGTGGATAATGAGTGGCTAACAAGTTAAAAGGTTTTGGATCAAAACATAAAATTCTTAGATACATATCAAAATAAGTTAAACACCGTTTACAATAAATCATAATTTATTAAAATGATATAATAAACGATGATATATATCCAGACAACGCACACATATAACAATAGTTGATTGTGATTTAAAAAACTCATTATAGTTGTAAACACTACAAAAAGAAAAGTAAAAAAAAAAAGAAATTGCACAAATATAGCGATATATATATATATATTCTATAAAATATTGTATTAATAAATTTATGAGAACAACATTTAGCTTTCTAACTATACAAGTTTTAATTTTATATAAAAATTGTTTCTGTATGGATTATAATGAATTGCAACAATAATAACTGTTAAGTATTAAGTATTAACTACCAAAATAAAAAGAAGCAGAAAATTGGTCATTTTCCATATGGTTGAACAATATTTAAGATTTGCTTGGTGATGACCCCTTCTTTATGTGGCTATTTATTATTATTATTATTATTATTATTATTATTATTATTATTATTATTATTATTATAATAATAATACGAGTATTGATCGCCTTATTTAATATATCCATACTTTAGTTTAACTTGAATAAATACATAATCATCAAAGATGGTTAATTTTAAAAAATATTTCTTGATACTTGAAAAGGTGGTGTTAATTGACATTATCGAAGTGTTTGATGTCAAAATATAGAAAATAATCACTATAAACAAATGACAACATTCGCAAAGTCGTTGAGTTTGAACATTTATAAGAAACGATTAATCTAAGTGAAAACATATTTACATAAATATAGCATTACAATTTTTTTTTGTTTTCCTAACTAATTTCAGGAAATTTATGATTTGTAATTAGCAGAATTTTGGGATATCGTTTTTAATAGAAGAGTTAATTACAAATTTGGTTCATGTGATTTATCAAAAATTACGGATTAAATCCCCAAAGATCATAAGTTACATTTGTAGTCCAATTTTTTAAAACTTATTGCACGTTTCATCCAAAAGTTAAACACACGTTTAATACAACCGTTAGAGTTAATCACGTGTTTTTCACACGAGGGCTTTTTTGTCAATTCTACTTATCCTCTATTAACCCCTATCTCTATTTTCCCCTCTTTGTCCTTCTTCTTTATAAATTAGGGTTTAATATCATTTTTAAAATCGTGGTAGTCGTTTCTAAACCTGCAATAATTTTTATGTTATTGACATTTTAATTGTTACTTGCAACAAATTTACAATCTTTTGAAAATCGAAAGATATTTAAAATCAATATATATATATATATATATATATATATATATATATATATATATATATATATATATATATAAGTCAGCCAACATTTAAATATATCTTAACTAGATTATTGTCCCGCGATAGTGCGGAAAAAAATAAAAATTGAATTATAAACTTTATGTTTATGTAGATTTTAGGTTATTATAAAAAGACAATGTTATACGTATAATAACATATATATACCTTTACGTTTATACACATGTTGTTTATAGTTATAATAACATAAACACTTTTACGTTTATACACATGTTTTAATATTTTTTATTAGGAGATTTTAAATAAAAATAATGTAAATCATAGTTCAAATTGAGAGAAATTTTTTTAAGTAAATTGGAATTTTGTTTTTATTTAAGTAGAGATTGGAATTAAAGAGATAATGTAATTATGTTTTGTAAAAGGGTGTAAAATGAAAATAGTGTTTGATGACATCATCAATTTGACCTGACGGTTGAAATCAAATAAGTTAACCCATCTAAGGGTCCTTACTTCGCCATGTGACATTTAAGGCAACACCCGATTCATAAATAGGGTCGGGTTTCAGATATAATAGTTCCAGTTTGTCTGGTTTCGGGTTTGACCCGATTGACCCGAAAATTACCGTCGAACTATATTTTAATCCAAAGGCATATGATATATATAAGCTAGAAGTCTGAAAGAGTTTCATACATGAAGCGATGTGGGACAAAGTAGGAAAAACTAAAGGCATATGATATATATATATGCTAGAAGTATGAAAAAGTTTATGATATATATAGGCTAGAAGTATGAAAAAGTTTCATACCTGAAGCGATGTGGGACAACTAAAATGAAAATAGTGTTTGATGACATCATCAATTTGATCTAACGGTTGAAATCAAATAAGTTAACCCATCTAAGGGTCATTACTTCGCCATGTGGCATTTAAGGCCTCTCTTTTATTATATATTAAAGATATGTTTTACCTCTAAACTTATGTATCTAACTAAAGTCATAATTATACAGTCAAACATATTTTAAGCCTTCGAAAAGCGAATGTACAAAATTTGACATCCTTTAATATGTTATATGTAGCATGTATTACATGATTTTTCAACGAGAGTCTCATTTTCTTTTACGGGACATTACTTAAATCGATCTAAGGTTCACGTTTCATTGAGGCGGCCCCCTCAACGGACATGTTTACCATTACCATAATATAGCATGAGCTCAGAATATCAGAACATCACCATAAATCTATGTAGTTTTTGATCTAAATAAACTCGAATGGTCGGACGATAAACTATCACCCTTAACATTTATACAACGAGAAGAATCAAAATCTACCAGAATTATAGCATTTCCGACAGGACAAACCAAGACGTCTTTATATGGCCTGTAAAATGGCCGAAGTAGAAATCGTTACTACCTAATTCTTATATTATCCCGAACAACTGAGTTAGAAACAATTACACTTAATGTAAATTTATTAAATATAAAATATTTGAAGTCGTTGCGTCGCGCGAATCCTATAATAATAAATTAATAAAGTGGTATCAATTTCACTAAAATTGAACATACATTTTCTTACTCCTTGAAAGATAACAAGTTGCTAAACAACAAAATATACTTAAAAACAAAATAATATTCAAATTAATAAACTACAAAGGAAAAAAAAAGAATTTATTGTGTTGGCTAATCAAATCTTGTGTTTTGTTTTTACTCTTTTGTTTTTATTAATTTGAAAACATTAAATTCGTATTTGTTAGCATTATAATATTTGTTACATGTTAATCATAGCTATATTATAAGTATTTCACATATTCCTTAGTGTTATATGTAATTATTTTCTTATGCCAATATTAACTGCCGTGAATTTTCAAAATTATGTTTCGGCTATAAAAAGAACATATGAAAACACGAATAAAGATCGTATAAGTTTCCGAAGTTCTTGATGTTATAGCGAAAAACAAGAACGTACTCATTGTAATTTACCAAACAAAATTCATATAACCAAGACTATATAGAAACAAATTATTGTTTTCTAAACAAATATTCCTATACCATATATATAAGAAACATTATTAAAATCCATTCACAAAACTGAAAGAACAAAAATCATGTTTTAAATAATTTTTTTTTATAGTTAAACGTCTTATACAATCTTTAATATATAATAAAAGAGAGGCCTTAAATGTCACATGGCAAAATAAGGTCCCTTGGATCGGTTAACTTATTTGATGTCAACCGTTAGATCAGATTGATGATGTCATCCAAGATTATTTTCATTTTACACCCTTTTACAATACATAATTACATTCTCTCTTTCATTGTATCTCTACTAAAATAAAAAACATAATTATAATTTATTTATAGAGTCGTTCAATTTGGACTATGATTTGTCTTATTATTATTCTAAAATCTCCTAATACAAAATATCAAAATATTTATATAAAAGTAAATGTGTTATATGTTATTATAATTATAAACAATATGTGTATAAACATAAAAATATATATGTATTATACGTATAACATTATTTTCTCATAATAAATTAAAATCTACATAAACATAAATTTATGATTCAATTTTTATTTTTTTCCGCGCTATCGCGAGACAATAATCTAGTAAAAAGAAATAACAATAACAACGTTATAGATTGTTTCCAAATATTTATTATACTCTAAATCTTGTAAATTAATAAAAGCCCATCCTTTATGTTAATAAAAGTTCAACCAAATTATACATTTTAAATGCTTTCAAAAGAATGCGTGTTGTAATTAGCGTAACTCATCAACAAAATATCCTTCATCGTAGGTGAAGCAAGGACATGGTAGAGTAGCCAATTATTTCAAATTAATTTTGCGTATAAGATGATTATATTTACGTTATTTTCAGAAATTTGTTCCTATAAAAGTCAATCTAATAATATTTTGCCACATTAAACACGAATCGAATCTACACATATTGAATTCAGAAAAGACTTGAATAGATGCCTTCCTTCAAATAGTTCATAGTTCTTCGTGCTTCAATTCCCTTTCCTTGATTGAACAGAGCTTCGTCATGGAGTCCCCGGGATGGACGACGTGAGTTAGAGCCCAAACCATAGCGGCTTTAGAGACTTATCTCTCGGATTTAATGGCGACAAAAAGTTCTCCGAGAGGCTTTCCTTTCTGCTTTATAAAAATTTATTCATAAAAAATATATTATTTATTTTATCTACGTTTCAAATTTTCTGTCTTCGTCCATGTAACGTAACTCATAACTCAAAAGTCATGTAACTCATTAAACATTTAAAATTGTAAAAAAGTAGACAAAGTTTCCTCTCCAAAAACTACAAGGACCAAAAAGCAAAAAAACAAACCTTATATTTACATTACATTTATATTTGGGTTTCTTATTATCACACCCCATATCCATTTTTGTTTCTCTCTCACCTTCCAGTGTGTGTTTGTGTGTGTAATCACACCTCTGTTTTACTGATCTACACACCACCAAATCGCTACCGGAAAATGTCAGATTCCGGCCATTAAAACGTCACCGTTTCGTTATAATTATAAATAAGTAATTTCATTTTCTCTCTCTAAAACTGTGTGTTTTTTTTCAGCTACTTTTTTGTTTGATTATATAGAATCAGATTCGCTTATTATTCTTCTGTAATTGCAGCTTTTCAATAGCTTTTTAGTAAAATGATCTTGTGATAATTTTTTATTTTTTTTTTATTTTTAATTTATAAAAATTAGGGTTTTTTGTTTTTTTGTTAAGTTTGAATTTGATTAAATAATGATGTCAATTTGAATAGTTTTGTCTGTTTTTGATTTTGATTTTGATTTTTTTTTTTAATAAATTTGTTTTTTTGTAGAAAAAAAAGGTAAAAATATAAAATAAATTAAAGCCTGTTTTGAATGGTGACTGGTTGATGTGAAATTTCATGTGAATATACTGAAATTACATAATTTGTAGTGGACTTGTCCCTGTTATTATCCTCTTTTCATTATCTTCAATATATATATATATATATATATATATATATATATATATATATATATATATATATATATATAGGAGATTAATGTATGTATATGTTGCTTTGTTTCTCTTACCATATCAACTCTAACCCTGTTGAAGTTTTAGATATCGAAGGAATCGAGAAACGAACACGAGAATACCAAGTGTTTACCTGTCAACCACCTGAACTGAATTATTGATGTTTTTCCAATTTATGATTCAATTAAGGATTTTTTTTTTTAATATAATTTAATTAATTTTAATAAGTGATTGTAATTGGGGATTAATATTGGTGTAAGATAAGATTTGGGGTTATGAAGTGATTGACGGTGAAATATGTGATTTACAGGTATAGAAAATGAGCAGGATTCAGAGTGGAAAAAGTCGGAATCATGAGAAACCGGTTTCAGGATGTTTGGGAAGAATGGTGAATTTGTTTGATTTGAATACGAGCGTGGGAGTGAATAAGCTTCTTACAAACAAGCCACATCACGATGGTATTTTTTTTTTTTTTTTTTTTACCTTTTCACCATTCTATCGTACTCTTTATGATGAGTCTGCCTGTGTATATATATATATATATATATATATATATATATATATATATATATATATATGTGTGTGTGTGTGTGTGTGTGTGTGTGTGAACGTTATGATAAATGTGACATTGAACAGGTTCTGCATTCTCGAGGAGGCAATCAAATGTGTCGAGTTCAAGTCTAGTCGAAAATCAGATGGATGATAAAATGGTAATTGCTACAAAAGATCATGTCATTGTGAATTCTATATTGTTGACCATTATTCTGATATGTTCTGTTCTGTATCATGGGTGACGATGCAGATGGTATCCGACTTAAAAAAATCTTCGTCCAGTAGAAAATCAAACGGGACACCGATAAAGATGCTTATTGCACAAGAAATGTCAAAGGAAGAAGACTGTAAACAAAGTCCTTCTAATTTGGTTGCTAAGTTAATGGGGCTTGAAGCCCTCCCGCCACATCATCAACCTAATTCAGCATCGCACAGAAGCAAGTCGGGATCTTTAGAATTTTTGCAGCAAGAACATTTGTTTGTGGGTAGACAAGGAAAACATGAAATCAGTCAGTATCTAGAACAGGGAGACTGCAAAGATGTTTATGAAATACGTCAAAACGATTCACCACAAAAACAGAAGATGGCCCTAGTTCGTGAGAAGTTTATGGAAGCTAAACGGTTATCTACGGATGAAAAACTTCGCCAGTCTAAGCAGTTTCAAGATGCGTTAGAAGTTTTAAGTTCCAATAAAGATATGTTTCTCAAGTTTTTACAAGAACCTAATTCTTTATTCTCGCAGAATTTATACAATATGCAGTCTGTTCCTCCACCTCCAGACTGTAGACGTATCACAGTTCTTAGACCCTCTAAGATTAACGATTCAGAAAAGAAAAACGAAACACAGGTAAAGGAAACAGTGCAAATGGGCCGAAATAAATCTTGGGATAAAAACAGTTCTGAGTTTTTGTTTTCACCCGAATGTTGCAAAAATGATGAATACCCTACCCAACCAACTCGCATCGTGGTATTAAAACCGAGCTCTGTGAAACCTCATAACATTAAAGCTGTTGCTCCACATGATGATGAATTTGATGCAGAAGATAGAGATGTGACAGAAGAGATTGTGAATGATATATCCGATAATTTAAGTGGGCTTAGAAGAGATGAAACCCTCCTTTCTTCTGTTTTTTCAAACGGTTATATTGGTGATGATAGTTCATATTGTAAATCGGATATTGATTATGCAGTAGGGAATCTTAGTGATTCAGAAGTCGTATCACCAACTTCTAGACATTCATGGGATTATATTAATCGGTTTAATAGTCATTATTGTGCATCTTCAAGCCGCACATCTTATTCTCCAGAGTCCTCTGTTTGCAGGGAAGCTAAGAAACGGCTTTCCGAAAGATGGGCAGTGATGGCATCAAATAAGAATGTTCAAGAACATAAAGAAATACAAAGAAGCTCAAGTACGTTAGGTGATATGCTTGCTCTTTCTGACGTGAAAAAATCAGTAAAATCCGAGGAAAAAAATGATATTGATTTGAACAAGGATGAAGATAATCATACGAATAACAGTCCTCCTAGAAGTCTTTTGAGATCAAAATCTGTTCCAGCTTCTGCTACACCATCTGACGATACAGAAGATGCGGTGAAGGAAAAGCTTGTGAAATCGTTGTCGTTTAAAGGTAGAGTTTCAAGTTTATTTTTCTCGAAGAATAAGAAATCTAGCAAAGAGAAGCCGCAACAGTCTAAAGATGTACCTCAATCCCCAAGAAACACTGGTAATGAAGGTTCCCAATGCATCGGTGACATGGTTACTGAAGAAGCATCATGTTCGGGTCTAAAACAAGGGATGGTTTTACCTGAGGTATGGCTTCTTCTTTAACTTGGTTCCTGTGTTTTTATATGTTATCCAATCGTTTATAATTGTTTTTGACTTTTTGTATATGTGATTATTTGGAGTATATTGTCTGAAAGATTTATAATTGCTTATTGCAGGCAGGGTTTTCTTTCACAAAACCTTTGTTTTCTGGAAACAACATTGAGAACCCGGACCAACCAAGCCCTATTTCAGTCTTGGAACCGCAATTTGAAGAAGATGAACCTACAACAAGCTGTCGTCGTATTTCCAAGCTGAATGGAAATGGTAATTTGATTATCACTTTACTTTTGTGTTTTCATTAGAGGGGTGGCAAAATTGTAGGCTGGCTTAATGGGTAGGGCGGGCAATATTGGTCAAAATGGGTTGTGCTGACCCGCAAAAAAATATTTTTATTTATTTTTTAAAATTTAATAAATAAATAATGTGCTAATTGACAGAATTTCTTATATCTGCTTTGAATAAATCCATTTTAAAGGTTTTGCGCATTTGATTATTTGGATTATTTTCAAACCGTTTGCCTCGTTTGACCCATTTCCCTTTTAGTTAACTCCTTTAGCTTACGTCGTTTGACCCATTTCCCTTTTAGTCAACTCCTTTAGCTTACTTCGTTTGACCCGCTAGCGATTAAACATAACCCAAATCGACTCGGTTATAAGTAAAATTGGTAGAAATTGCCAACTCTAGCTATTTATCATAAAGTTTTACTTATGCACTTGTATTAATAATTACTGTTGTATTAACAGGAATTGAGCCTATGAAGTATAACTTGATTGATAAATCTCCACCCATTGGATCCATAGCCCGAACTCTATCCTGGGATGATTCTGTGGGGTCATCCACACCATACTTTGGTAAACCCGCATCCACACCCCTAAATCCCGAAGAAGAAGAGCAAGAATGTTTGTTCTACGTTCAAACCTTACTATCGGTATCCGGTCTTACTAAAATCCGCCCAAACTCATTTCTAGCCAAATGGCATTCACCCGAAAGCCCTCTAGACCCATCTTTAAGAGACAAGTACATGAACCTAAGTGAAAAGGAACCAATACTAATTCAACCCAAACAAAAACACCCTAGACCGATAACAAAACTCATATTCGACTGTGTGAACGAGGCGTTAATAGATATCTCAACTCACGGTCCCTACACTTTAGCCCATAATAGCCTTGATGACATGTCAATGTCATCAACGGTGTTACTAGACTGTATATGGGCTTATATGAAGGAATGGATATCCGGAGAAGAACGTTGCGATTGGGACGACGGAGATGGCGGGAGCTTGGTCGTCGAACGGGTCGTTAATAAAGAGGTGGTTGGGAAAGGGTGGGTGAAGGGTTTGACATTGGAAAGTGATGATACAAGAAAGGAAATAGAAGAGAAGTTGCTAGAAGAGTTGGTGCATCAGTGTGTGTTGGAGTTGACTAGTAGAGCTTGATCATCTTTTTTTTGGGTTGAATTATGACACAATTATTTGTGTACCATTAAACACTATTATAATGTTTTACAAGTTTATGAAAAAAATATGCTACTTATTTTGCTGTCACATATAATGATTAAATTCAAGATCCATTTGTTTGTGATCTTTGTATGTCATTCAAGGAACATAATATACATTTTAGCTAGTTGCACAAACGGTCGTCCATGGAATTGACAGTTCGTGTAAAAGTTTTAGACTTATTAATTGTATAAATCGTCTTTGTCGGAATCAATATCCGAATAAAAGGTTTTCCACAAAGACTAATACATGTATTTTCAAAATTTTAGGAACGAAAATAACAAGCTAAATAAACTTTATGAACGATTTATTAATTTAATTCTAAACGATATACAATAAACTAAATTAAAATTATGCAAACATTTCTTAAAAGATTTTGTTTAGGTGAATATAATATTTTATACATATTAATTATTGTAGCCCCCTTGCATATTCATGATTCAACCATAAATAATACATTTAAGCCCCTACCTATTCATGGTTAACACAAAAACATCATCATATGCCAATAGTTTTGGAATGGGTGGATAGTGCCAAGAGATTTTATGAATGTATGGTCCTCACATTATATTTTTATTATTGTTAGAATATTATACATTTTTATATAGCAATGGTTTGTACTATTATCTTAACTCAAAACGATCTATTGTTGTAGTTGCTCTTGTCGTCCTAAAGACAATCATACGACTCGGTTGAATGACAACAAACCACCTTGGGGTATGCACGGATAAGAACACCAAAAGTCTTCGTGTGATTGCCATGAATCGTCGACCCTTAAGTTCTATGATATCTTCTCATCGCTAATTCGACAAACTAAACATAAAAATATAGAGTTAATTACAAAATCGTCCCTAAGGTTTATCTCAAATTACGGAGGTCGTCCCTAAGTTTAAAAAAATTGCATAGTTCATCCAATTTTAGAAACTAGTTACCTTTTTCGTCCCTAAGATTTGCTCAAAATACGAGTTTTGTCCCTAAAGTTTGTCCTCAATTACGGATTCGGTCCCTAAGGTTTACCCCAATTACGGGTGCAAATTAGAAATTAGGGACGAAAAACGTAATTAATTTCTAAATTTGGACAATTTATACAACTTTTTAAACTTATGGATAAATATATAATTTCGGATAAATAATACGGACAATTTATGTAATTAACTCTAAATTAAATTTAGAAAGAAAATTTTAAATATAATTAATGACTCTAACACGAATCCAAACACATTTTAAAAAACTAAGCAAAAGCTTGCATGTATGAATCTAATAATGGAGTATAAGTGAGACCAAATATATATAAATAACTTATTCTACCATATGTGCTAATATATATTTTATATATCTAATCATATTTGTATCCACCGACAACTATTATTTGCAAGATATTACTTGATAATTTAATATTATGTTTTAAAAATCTTGGTTTCCAATCACATTCACAATGAAATTATAAAAATAGAGACCATCCCATATTAATTAGGGTTGCTATCTAGACAATGACACATACACAAAAAGAATACCAAACATAATGTTGGGTTTTAGAAGTGAGACATGTACCTGCCTCAACTCATAGATGTGACTTTGATAAACCCTTATTTTCTAACTTTAATAAATGTAATATCGGACCGTTAAATAGTTAGGTTTTCGGGTTTAAATACAATTTACACATCCAAGTCAAATACGATCTTCCTTATAAAAGATTGACATCGATGTAAAAGGGTCCCAAATTTTGTTTCAACGAGACTGGATATCGAAGCTCCTTGTACGATGGTTCGTCTTGTCTAAGTGTTAGATCGATCTCATAGGCCGTATAAAAATGTAGATGATTAACCAACATGTCTTTAATTCAGAGATATCATTAAACCCATTAACCTAAACGTTGTTGGTTCAAATTTTGATTGAAACAAATTTGTATGTATACGTAGTGTGTAATAGACGTGTTAGTAATTTCCTTTCCAAAAAAATAAAAAAAATAAAAAATGCTACACTAGTTTTGTGCTAACCGCCCATTCTAATTCGGTTTTTACACTTAACGAAATACATTATCTACTATTATCTTCGTCAAGTGTAAGAAACAATCTCTTTAATAATGAAATAGACAAAGCATAATGTATTATGTGGGTGACATTACTCTGGACCAACTTATTTAGTTCCAATACGAGGGGTCACTTTTTTCTTGATTTGGCTATGTAGTTGTGACCCTATTTTTTTTTTTCACATTAGGAGTTAATTGTTTCTTTGCTTGTTGAGCTTCAATAATGCCTAAATTTCAATGTTTTCGACAGACGGTGAGCTTTTGTAAAAGTGTTTTTAGTTAAAATGTTAAGAGTATACATATTGATCTTTAACTACATTTAAACCATCACACGTTTACGTTGGTTTGCGGATATATGCGGTCCCATTTCCAATTGATAATTTCTAAATAAGACTATTTTTATTAACATTGTCGGTTATCAACGTTTTATGACTTCTGTCATAACTTAAAAAAAAGTTTGTGAAAATGGTCTTGAGTTTCTCTTGAATATTCAATATTACCTCAATGATGTGCAATTATTACAATTCTTTTATTTCAATAATTGAAGGTAATAATAATGTAAACACTATAGTTTGGAGAAATGCAAATATGGTAATATGTTATACTTAGGTCCTTTTCTCATTTTGTAATTACTATTGTATAGTAGATTAGTAGTTGTTGCAATTATGCAAAATCTCAACTACTTCATGTACCCATTCACATGTGAAATTTCATCTTTCTTTGACAAAATAAAAGCAAAAATTTCTAAATTCCACCAAGAAACAAACACTTCAATATGACACTAAAGAAAAAAATAAATAAATTTACTTTTGTTTCAACGGCTCAAATCACTCGTTGAACATGTTTAATCTTTGCACGGAACAACCTTACAACCGTTAACCGTATAAATTGATCGAACAAGACTAATCTCGTTCGTCAACTTATGTCGTAAACAAAACCATCTTAAATTTCTTAATGTAAAATTTTACATTTAATTACACTATGTATCAATTTTCATAGTAAATCTCTAGTGTACGATACTTTTTTTTTTTTTTTTTTATAATATAAAAATGATGTTTGATCAAAATGTTAATGAATAAAGCTTTGACATAATGGTTAACATCCATTACTCCTATGTTCATGTGTTCACACCCCTTATCTTTTTATTTTTTCATTCTTCCACTCTCTTCAACTATTATTTTTATATTTTGAACCTTTAATATTATTAACAACATTATTATTATTATTATTTATTTAATAATATAATAATATATTTGTATTTATATTAGACCATGTTTATATTCTATATTTAAACTAACGTGTTTATTATTATAATCTTAAAATGAATAAAGAAAATTATTGCTACTATAATTTCGCTCCGTCGCAACACGCGGACATGTAAAACCTTGTTACCATCAATAAACGAACAACATTTTAAATATATTACCCTCCAAGTCCAAATATAGTTCTTCTTGTTTTGCTTTGACCTAATGGAAATACAAACTTTTACCCTTTAAATAATAAAATTTATTTTATACCACAAGAGAAAAGTACCAAAGTTAGAAAGTTACATCACAAGTAAGGAAATGGTCAAAATTCTTATATAAAGTGTACGTAATCATGAGTGAGAAAAGTGTAAAAGGATTAAAAACATCAGAAAATATTCCTGGGTTCTTTTACATTTTACTGGTGTATGACTAGGAAGGACCAAATTTGATAAGGAATATGATGGTAAAGTAGGAAAGGACAATATTCATAGATAAACCAATCTTGTGACCCAAAATTCAAAATAATGAAATCATTTGCTAGTTTTTTCTATATTAAGTTTTCACGTAAAACATTAGTGTAAACATATACAAAGGTATTGCAAAGAATTGGAAAGGTAAGTGGGGCTTGCACGGTTTCATTCGAAAGGTAAAAATGGTGAAGAGAAAAAAAAGGACTACAAGACTTGAATTTGGAATCAACTAGAGGGGACTCGTGCGTTGCATGAGTCCGGGGCGAAACGAAATCTGTGATCGTGTTGACGGGATTATTCGATTCGCAAAGTATATTTTTCATGTTGACGGGATTATAAAATTATTTGATTCGCAAAGTATAAATACTAATCCAAAAAAAAAAAGAAAAAAAAGAAAAAGAAAATGAAAGTCCAACACAATGAAAGCTCAACACACAAGACCAAACACCTAAGCCCAAACCAAGCAAATTAATCAGTAGTACAAAAAAAGAAATACAGACATCTCCTAAACCACTCCAGCAACAACTTGTTTTGTAAACAAAATGAAAAAAATTGTATTTAAAGACAATATTCTTATTATAATAATAATAAAATACACAATTCAATAGGAAATAATGAGTTTTAATCTATAGATTAATAGATCTACTTAACATGCATAACCAACTAAACCTAAGTAAATTTATATCAAAAACTCGCTCTTTAGAATATATTAATACTTTCTTTTCCCCGAATGTTAAGCCCTTCTGAAGTTGGATCGTGTGCAATCGTCCATAACGTACGCTCTTTGGGCTGGGCCTGGCCTTCAAAATAAAACAACTACTTTTGTCTTTCTTAGATGTAAGCAAATAAGGATGGCCGAAGTAAGTAAATTATTTGAACTTTGGGCCCTGGGGAGTTGGGCTATATGTTTACAACAGAAAGTTTAATGGTCGAGGCCTTGATGTTTACAAATTCATAAAAATGCTAAAAATTGAAGACGTTAATTTTTAGGTACACACACCATACACAAAGGTTTTATATAGAGTAAATTACATAGATCGTCCCTAAGGTTTATATGAAATTACGGTTATTGTCCCTAAGTTTAAAAAGTTGCATGATATGTCCCAAAGTTTAGAGTAATTACGGATTTTGTCCCTAATTTGGATGTCCGTTAATTTCCACCGTTAGTGTCCCTCACGTGTTAAACACGTGAGGGGTATTTTCGTCTTTTTGCCCCCAAAAGTCAAAAGTCAAAATCAGATTCATCTTCCATATAATTTCAATTCAATTCCCCCAAAATTCAAAAGTCAATCCTAATTTCAATTCAATTCCCCCAAAATTCATGTTTTCTCTATTATCTAGTCTATCACAAAACTCTCCAACAAAAATACCCGAAATCCAAATCCAGATCCCATATACACCACCGTATAACCACCATGTTCCACCACCGGAATCTTAAAACAAACCACCACAATCTTCACCACCAACCGCCGCGATTCTGACCACCACAGCCGCTGCAAGCCGTCGAACCACCGGAGCATCATCACCAACCACCGGAGCATCAAGCCGTCGAACCACCGGAGCATTATCCGATTCCGATGCGACCATTTATTATCATCACCAAAGCATCAAGCCGTCGAACCACAGCCGCTGCAATTCGTTTTGGGGTTTGGGAAGAAGGGAAGTAAAAGAAGCTGTTGTTTTTCGTTTTGTGTGATTTGTTAACTTGAGCTCGAGCACCACCTGCCATGGCTGGTTGACAGAAAATGGGGGCTCAGGGAAATAATAAACCCTAATATGGAGATTTTAAAAGATGGAAATGAGAAAAAGAATATGTATGGATTTGTGGTATCTTAGTGTATGAATTTGTGTTAGAGATTGGATTGAAGAAAATGAAATGAAAGAAATTAGGTTAAAAGGATTAGGGATAGAAAATGAAATTGATTAGAAAAGGGGTAATGTAGGTGAAGACTGGCAAATGACTAAAATACCCCTCACGTGTTTAACACGTGAGGGACACTAACGGTGGAAATTAACGGACATCCAAATTAGGGACAAAATCCGTAATTACTCTAAACTTTGGGACATACCATGCAACTTTTTAAACTTAGGGACAATAACCGTAATTTCATATAAACCTTAGGGACGATCTATGTAATTTACTCTTTTATATATTTATGGTAAAAAGGGCCAGAACTTGGTCACATAATCGAAAAAACGTTTTAAGTTTACCCTTCTTGATCAAATAGGCAAACAAATTAATATTACATCTTGTAGCTTTCATGGAACAAAAAACGACCCTGCTGTCACGGGGTTAGTTTTCTTTCCTGTGTGCCGTTTAGATCCTCGGATATTAGCCAAAAGGATGATCTAAACATTTAAAAGATGACTTTGAATGTGTAAACAATTTATGTTATTGATTTGTGATTCAAAGTGAATACAAGTATCTTAAGCCTATTTTATATATAGATTGAGGTTCAAAAGGGATCCTAATTTTCTAGAGATCCAGGGATCCCTTCCTAACCACCCATTTTTCCTTATATCTTTGTTATTTTTTTTTCTTTTTTTTCTAAAATTTTTTTTTTACTATTTTTCTAAAAAAAATTTACTTTTTTCTTTTCCTTTTTATTTACTTTTTTTATTTATTTCTTTCTTATTTTTTTTTTTCCGAAAATCACATTTGATTTTCAACCTTACTTTTTAAAAATCACATGTGATTTTCAATCTACAAATATTTTATGGGTAAAATTATTGATTATTTTTTACCAAAATCACATGTGATTTTTAACTTACAAACTATTTTGCTTATAAAATCACATGTGATTTTCGAGAAACAAATTTTTCAAGTGTGACTTTAAAATTTATAAAGTTTGGTTTTTGAAAATCACATGTGATTTTCGACAAAAACAAAAATTCACGTGTGATTTTAAAATTTATAAATTTTGGTTTTTGAAAATCACATGTGATTTCAATTTTTTACAAAAAAATCACATGTGATTTTGAAAAGAAAAAAAAAAGTTAAGTAAAACATAGCAAAAAAAAAAAAAAAAAACGAATTAAAAAACGAAAAAAAAAATGAAAAAAATGAAAAAAAAAATATATAAAGGGAAAAATGAATGGCTAGGAAGCCTTTGTGGTTTTGACCCCTAAGTGAATTTGTGTGGCTAAAAAGTGGATCCTTGTGTGACATTCGCGAATTTCTAGGTATATTTCTATCGACCCGTATTCGTTTTATTTATTTATGATTATGTTTTGACCCTATTGTATCCCTTTTTATGTTTTATCGTATTCGTATTTCTCGTATTTTATGAGTATCGTATTTGTATTTTATGTGATTCGGATCGTTATGTCGGGAACGTTTAGCTCTAAGTGCCTTTAGTATAAGTCTAGTATGCTCTTAAGATAAGTTTAGGGGTTTTATGCCTTATTTATACGATTAAGATTAACGTTAAAAAGTATTACAATTTTAGTCCTTCCAGAATTTTATTACAAAACTAGTCCTATGGGATTTTTATTACAAAAATAGTCCTCCACCAACCTTTTTGTCTTATTAAGACAACATTGGTATTCTCACCTTTTTGTCTTATTCACCTAACATCACCTACACACACTCATTTCTCACCCTTTCCTTTCTCTCTCTAGAAAACACACACAAACACACACACTTCTCTCTAAATTATCTCAAGATCCGACCGTTAAAATTCAGTTTCGAAGCTAGCATATCGTTCACCATATTCATCTTCATCATTCCTCTGAATTTCATCTCGATCGGGTAAGTTTTCTATCGATTTTGTTTTAAACTTTATTTTTCTAGGTTTAAGCTCAAAACACCACTTTTTACCATCTAAACCCGAAATTTATTGAGGGTTTATCTACCTAAATGTATTCTGGACACAGGGTTTCGTTATTGGATGATTTTAACACCTAAAAACACTCAGAATCGTATTCCGAAGGTAATTTTTCGTAAAACCCAGTTACGTCACGTAACTGTGTTACGTGCACGTAACTAGGGCACGTAATTCCTTCTAGGTCACGTAACTATTCACGTAAATAACCCCTTTGTCACGTAATTAGTCCCTTTGTCACGTAATTAGTCCCTTGTCACGTAAGTGAGTTACGTACGTAACTCACAGTTACGTGTTGCGTAACTCTTAGTTACGTGATGCGTAACTAGCTTGCTGTACTTTCCGAAACGTTTGTAATTCTGTTAAATCGATGTTCCTGTTGGTCATTTTAAAACCCGTATAAAACGTTAATCGTTAAGGCATACCCCACTAGACTTAGAGATACTTAGACATGTTTATTTACGTGATGTTTAGGGCACTTAGACGTGGGAGCTTGACCGTATTTGATTATTTCCTGACGTATCGTGTTTGGATTGCATTGCTATTCTGTGAGTTATTCGTTGCCCTTTTTACCGCTCTTACATTTTGGGCATGATTAGCGTTGTATAAATGTATTTTATGGTATATTATGTATTATGGTTATGTATTTTGGATATGAATGCCTTTAGGTTAGCATTACCCAACTTGTTCCGCCTTTGTGGTAGAACGAGGCCCCGTATACACACCTGTTAGCTTTTAGCCGCCGGTTCGTATATATAGCGCTATATGGGTCTAACAAGCCCTCATTGTTAACACGATGGATGATGGATGCGCCCTGTCCGTGTTAGCAATGTTATGACCGTTGAATTCGAGGACAACCTAGCGTAATGCACTAGGTGGGGTTAGTTGCCAGTATTGTTATGGTTCAGGTGTATAGTATTTACCTAAGGCTATTATCTATCCAGTATGGTATTTTTATGAATTGATTATGGTATTTTTATGGTATTTATATTGGTATATTATTAAAAAGGTTTTGTATACTTCACGTATACCTTGAAACATCATTTTTCAAATGACTTATTTTCAAATCATATCACTTTTGGGTCAAAACGTATTGAAACTTTTATGCTACTATGTTTTTATTAATTATTGCGAATAAATCACCAACTTTATGTTGACGTCGTATTTTAACGCTTTTCAGGGATTTGAGGTTACACTTTTTGACGTTATGCTTGCTTGGCTACGTGGATTACTTGCATGGAATTTATTTTGCTTTTGTTAATTCCTTAGTATCGCAGACGCTGTAGCCGTATTTTGATATTTTCGGATGATTGTAATAAGTATGCTATTTTAAACTTAATTATCTATGTTGATTATGTATGGTTACTTATGTTGATGTAACCTTTGAATCTCTGATACCGTATTCTCTGTACACCTCGGTTCCGCCATTTTGCGGGGTGTGACACCTTGGATCTCTAGAAAATTGAGGATCCCATTTGAACCTCACCCTATATATATATATATATATATATATATATATATATATATATATATATATATATATATATATAAGCTACAAATTCTAGTTTATTTTGGAGAAAACAAAGTTGATATATCGAGCCTTCACCTTGAGCATTGTACTTGTTATGCGCAAAGACAAATATCTCACCTCTTGAGCACTTTTCCTCATTTCATCTACTTTAACGGATTCATCTCCATGTCGAATCTATTCGAAAATAAGAAATCCAACACACTAATTCATTGCTTAGAGTGACAATTTGTTTTCCACTGAATTGCGCAACGTTTATTTCAATGCATCGTGTATAGATTTTCTATCTACATAATCGTGTATAGATTTTCTATCTACATACCCCGTGTTATCACAGCATACATCTGTCAATAACAAATAATATGGTTTAAAGAAAGTAATCACTAGGACAAAGGTATGTTACAACCTGCTCGTTTCTGCCCCTAGTTGCCCAAGTCGTGACCGGAAGCCTCCATAAACGTATATCTAAATTATAGAGCCTAATTCTAGATTAATATTTGTATAAGTCTAATCCTAGAAATATCTAGAACTAATCATAATATCTAGTATAGATATTAGTGTTTAAACTTCTAGATAAATCTAGAATCCTCCTTAAAGGAGTACAAGTATAGATGTAATCACCATTTGTAATTCACTTATCATTTCCTGATCAATAATACAAAGCTTTAGATACTCTCTCCTTGCAAGTGTTCTAGTACGCCTTTCTTTCACCAGGCTTACTTATGTCGCTAGTATTCGAAAAGACCAAGTGCCACACGAGTTCAGAATTTAACCTCGTGACATATGGTATCATAGAAAAGGCTTAATCCTAGATACTCACTTGGAACGACAACACTATGGCAGGAGTAGATGAAATAGTCTTGGTAAGTGAAACCCGTGGACAAAATCTAGAGAAGTAGTCGGCTAAAAAAAGGTCCCGAAGTAAGTCGCGACCACCATTTATCGTTACTACTGGGGAAGGAACGTTCAATCCGGAGACGAGAATTGCCAAACTCGTGTCTCTACTTGTTGGATTAAAGACCTATATCGATGATGTAAATACGGGTCTTGACAATTTCGTACAAGAAGGTTTGGAAGTAACCCAAGTTGCAAAAGACTAAGTGCCACACGAGTTCAAAGGTAACCTCCTGAATTATATGTGCTGGTGAAGCAGTATCCCGAATTAACAAATTTGTCAACTAATTAAATTAAGTTATACTTATAATTTATAAATATATTTTCTTCTAGGTTTAAAGAATGCATATCTACTCGTATACATGATTTGGTATCTACTTATCTCGTTGAAAAAGTAACAAATACATTCAACCTCTATTCTTGGCTCAATCATGCATTACCTATATTCCATTTTGTGCTCCAAATGATAATGTGCAGGGGTTTGCTAATTATTTGAAGTTGCAAACCGGCTTCCACTACGATGAACCAAAAACTCTTCGTGGGATCAATGATTTAATCCAGGACATACTTTGGATGGAGAAATACTTTTCCCCCTTGATAATTTTTTGAAATGTATTGAGCTGAATTTATGTTGTACTTCTCACCTTAACTCTCTCATTTGCATAATTTCTTTTGCCTACATATATATTTAACTAATTGGGTTTTTAGTATCATTTCAAATTGGTGTATATGTATTTGGTTTGTCGACATGCATTGGTAAATTATAATGGAACCTCATAAATTAAAAAAATGTGTCCCACCCTGTTCAGACGGAAACCCGAGGTGTACAGTAAATACGGTATCAGAGATTCAAAGGTTACATTAACATAAGATAACGATACAATCATCAATAGATAAATAAAATCTGATTACAAAGTTACATATATAATTCAAATCAAATCCCAAAATACGACTACAATGTTTGGATACTAAGGGAACTAATACAAATAAAACAGAATAATTAGTTCCAAGCAAATATCCAAGCAGTCATCAAAAGCATAGCCTCAAACAAATTGTAACCTCAAATCCCTGAAAGCGTTAAAAATACGACGTCAACATAAAGTTGGCGGGTTATTCGTATTTTTTATAAAAACATATAAGTATAAAAGTTTCGATAAGTTTTGACCCATAAAAGATGTATATAAAAATCAGTAATGAAGTAGTAATAATTTGAATCATGAATCTAGTAAGATCTATGTATAAACCTAAGATATCAATTAGCACCTGAACCTTACATCAAAGGCAACCAAAACCCTCCTCCTTAGTGTGTCAAACTAAGGCAAAGTCACGAAAAGTATACGATCATAACATCGACTCCTAGGGACCGCACAGAGGTCAGAATCCCATAACATCGATGAGGGCTTGTAAAACCCTTATATATCTATACATATGCACCGAAGGCTCAAAAGAGTTAACAGGTTTGCACCGAGGGCCTTATACTATCACCAATGTCGTATAAGTAAGGGACACTAAATCTAAAGGCATCATATTCTACTAGCATAATCAAGATATATATAAAGTTTTATTAACGCTTAACATGCCCGATAAAATATAAAAGCGGTAAAAGGGCAACGAATAATTCACTGTTAAGCAATAAACACGTCGAGTAAACGACAATGAAGCGAACAATGCTCCAACGCCTAATTGCCCTAACAACATACATAAAACAATCTAAGTATCTCTAAATCTAGTAGGGTTTGCCTTATACGATTAACGTTATATGATATAATAGTAATAGTGTTTTAAAAGGTAGTATTTCGAGTTAAAATATAAGATAACATACTTTGTGTCAAATTGACGGATAAGGAATACCGATACTTCAAGTCGATACCGACCATTAGAAGATATCGTTCAAATATTTCATAGATATGTGGAAGGTTGACTTTAGTTAAAGTCAACTATATACGACAACGAGTCAAAGTTGACCAACATGTCAACAATTGGAATATTTGACGAAATAAGTCATATTAAAGCATTTGAAACGTTTTAAGTCAAATATCATTTTATAAAGTGTCAAATGACAACGTTATACTTTAATTGAAAAAGTGTGATTCCAATCGCTTATTGGAGAAAAGTACATTTTATCGTAAAGTTATACGTTTTCATCAAAACCGTGTTAATAAACGTTATATTTAAGATTGTTGTTACGTTTTGAGTTCAAAACGTTTGTTTAGGTAAGTATAATACCTTATGCGTAATATTTAGTTTATATAAACAAGTTGAAACAAACGGAAAGGATTTGGATAACAAAAAGGAAGTAAAAAGTGCACTGACGTCCTACTGCGTCGTAGTGGTCAATGACTGCGGCGCAGCGGCCTTGTTACGCCAAGAGTTTTGTTATGTAAGTTGTTACGGAATAAGGGTGTTTCGGTAATATATTGTTACGCTACTTCTCTTGTTACGCGAAGGTGTTACGGACATGGTGTTGTTACACAATATTTTTGCGCTAAAAAGGTGTTACGGGACAAGTTTTTGTTACGCTATGGTGTTGCGCCCCAAGAGTGTTGCCCACCATGGTGTTACGGTACTTTGGGGTGTCACGCAACTAAGGTTGGTACGGTAGTTTGTTACGGGGTTTGTTATGGAACAAGTGTTACGGTAACGAAACAAGGTGTTGCGACGCACCACCAAGGTGTTGCGGCGCACCGTGCTTGTTACGTTACACATATTTGTGTTATTTTTACCTCGCTGTGGCGCACCACATGGGTGTTGCGGCGCATCAGGTTACGAAACAATTATTTTCGTTGCATTTTAAAGCATTTTAGGTATCGTTTTCAGTAGCTAATAAAATCTTATGTCCATAATACTTTTTATAGACAATTTCTTATATATTTTCGGTATTTAGATGTGTAAATAAACATTTATATGGATAGAAGTTTAAATAATGAAAAATATACAACTTTTGTGTATAAATGGTTAAAAAAATCATGTTTTCTTCAAGTTTTATTTGTGTTTATAAGTCTTAACCGAAACTTAAAGAAAAGTCCAGAAAATAAGATAATTTGTGTAGAAAAGCTTACCAAAAATGAAGAAAAACGGGATGGATGACAAATGGAGGATGTAGGTCTTGATTTGATGATGAAAACTGGATAAAATGGGTGTTTTGTTGGTGAAATTTACTGGAAATTTAGAGAGAAGGTAGAGAGAGTTTTAGAGAGAGAGAGAGAGAGTAAAATATGTGTGTGTTTTGGAAATGAAATGAAAAGGAGAAATGAGGATGAAAGAGGACCAAGTCAAGATCCACAATATGTTCACAAAGGGCCAAAATGGCAGGAAGGCTCACGATGGGTGATGGTGTGGTCCAAGATTTGGTGAAAGTGACATTTTCGGCCATACTTGTCAGACTGATGACTGCGGCGCAATCCTTCACTTTTCCCATTCGTTAACTTTATGTTATTTATTTGTTAAAATGACTGATTTTGTAATGCTTTTGTCGTTATGCCCCGTTAAAGGACCAACTTTCTAATAGATTTGTCGTTAGAGAACTAACTTTGAAATATATTTTAACGTTAATCTTAATCGTATATACGAAGGCAATACATTACTCTAACTTAACTTACGAGCATACTTACGTCTGCCAAGCACTTAGGTTCTAATACGTTTCCGACGCGGAAACCTCATAATATAATTTCCCCGACAAAACCCAAACATACGGGTGCATAACGCACTCAAATAATACGAAATACGCGATAAACACAAAATAATCAAAATAAAAGAATAATAGGGTCAAAACGAAACATCAATAAATAAAACGGTATACGGAAAAGTCGGAATAATAACTCGAAAGTCAAGGTTGTCACAAAATGAAAGTTAAGGTTTAATAATTTCATTTCCGTGTATCATAAATTATAATGGTAAATGAATTGGGTTTCCCTGTTTAGGTCGGAGAGGGTGAACCTTTTCAACTTAGATGAATGCGGCGTATATAGGGTATCTCAGTGACAGTTCCCGAACTCTTTCCTTGGCCACCGCCAAGATGTTTACTTAGGGAGGTACGAACCTGTAACTTCTTGTAAGAAAATAAAACGTTTTATCACTAGGTCACCTTGGTGATGGTTGGATTTCATAATAACTTAAACTGTTTGTTTGTCCACCTTAATAAGATTAGAAAATAGTGTTAAACTGATTGCCTAATAAAATTTATTGTGCATAATAGAAGTTAAATTGTTTACCATAAGTACGTGCACCAATGTATTTATTTTAATTCATTAGGGTTTTAAAATCTTTGTACTCAACTAGACTTTAATATGTGTATATCGATATATCTAAACGTGCTCACTTATGAATATATTGAATTTTGAGCATAACAAGGTTTTTCTTACCCGTCTTCGCGTCGGGAATAATCGATAGTACTGATCAAGCAAAAGTTAAAGGTTCACAACATAAATATATAGAACTTTTGGGATTAAGTTAAATATAACAAAACTATGAGGTAAATCCGAAAATAATAGTAGTTGTGGGGCTAAAATAAATAAATTAAAACTTATTTACTATTCACTAGTTTATTATTTGAGTATAAGTAATATCCGTGTTTGCTTTGTGTGCATCATAATATGATTTGTAACGAGCGGGAATATAATTTTTGAAAATGTATGATTAACTGTATATCTTCATACATTTAAGTTCTTAAACACGAAATTAAAAAGGTTGCCGAGTCAAGTAAAAAGTACGTATGTATTGACCAGCTAGTTCGTTTTATGGTAACTAAATCAGTGTAGATTACTTACCTTCCATAATTATACATTTAATCTCATTTGAAAAGATAACTAAGGATAAGACTTTAATTAATATCATTTAACTAATAAAACTACTTAAACTAGATTTTGTGTTTGAACACGGTTTAGGATAAGAGTGTCAATACAAGCATGATACATAATTTGGTAAGTTTTTGTAACGTTTAATTCTAAAAGTTTTTTCCTAATAAAGAGGAAAAATCGTTGAATAACATTCTAACAATTAAGGAAGAAAATTTATTAGAAAAAACTTTAACAACTATATAAAATGGCATATGTATTTCATAATATATTCATAGTCTTTACCGAAAACCAAACAATATAACAAATCGACTTTGAACGAAAATGAAGCAAGAAACAGTTGTTGTTATAGTAGGAGCTGGACCTGCCGGGATTGCAACATCGGCATGTCTCAATCTTCTTTCTATACCAAATGTTGTTTATGGCAGAAAAAGGCATATGATCGTTTAAAGCTTCACTTAGCTAAAAACTTTTGTGAACTCCCTCATATGCCATTTCCTTAATCCGCACCCACATTTGTACCCAAAAATATGTTTGTTGAATACTTGCATAACTATGTTAGTCATTTTATGGTAAACCCGTTTTACCAACGTAGTGTTGAGAGTGCGTGTTATAATAAGATGACAAGAAAATGGGTCGTTACTGCCAAAAATGGTGTCTCGGGTTTGGTAGAGGAGTATGTTGGGGAGTTTCTTGTGGTAGCAACAGGTGAAAATAGTGAAGGTTTTATTCCTAGTATTTATGGTTTAGATAGCTTTAAAGGTTCAATCATGCACTCTATTGAATACGATAATGGAAAGAAATTTGTAGACAAAAATGAACTTGTTGTCGGTGCTGGAAATTCTGGCATGGAAATAGCGTACGACTTGTGCAATTGGGGTGCCAAAACATCCATCGTTGTTCGTAGTCCTGTAAGTTATTGCTTATTCGCTTCATAGTTGAGGTGTTTAGAGTTCGAATATTTGAAGAAATTCAAAATTCTCTACCGCCCTATGTATTTGGTATAATTTTAACAGTTTATTTTTTTTGTTGTGAGAGGTACATGTGCTTAGCAAGGAGTTAGTACAACTCGGGATGTATCTATTAAAATATATGTCATACCCTTTGGTCGACAAAATTGTTTTAATGCTTATTAAGTTGTTGTATGGAGACCTTTGTAAGTACGGCATACAAAGGCCAACCAAAGGACCATTTTGCCTCAAACGAGAAACGGGGAGATCACCAATCATTGATGTCGGAACAATTTCAAAGATCGAAACAGGAGATATTCAAGTAACCCTCACTATCTTGTGTTCTTGTTTTAATATCAAATGACAATTCAAACATTGATTAACAATTTCAATATCTGTGGTTTTCTGTCACTAGGTAATGACGGGAATTGAAAATATAATTGGTGATCAAATTAAGTTTACGGATGGTCGAGAGATACAATTTGATGCGATTGTCTTTGCTACTGGCTTTAGAAGCACAGTGCAAAAATGGCTTAAGGTAACGAAAGTTATAACATTTTTACTCTATACTTTATATTTGTGGTTTGATAAAAATCTAACATGAATTTTGGTTTAAATAGGATGATGGAGGACTCTTTAACGAAAAGGGAATGCCAAAGCGGAAAAGTCCAAATCATTGGAAAGGGGAAGACGGTATATATTGTGTTGGATTTGCGAGTGCTGGATTGTTTGGTATTTCAAATGATGCGAAGAATATCGCTAATGACATTTCCCAAATATTTTATGGAAAATGAGGTTTATGTACATGAAAAGAGCGTGCAAGTGTATTTTTTTTGTAGTGTACTATGTGTGCCAATTTTCTTTTTTATAGAATTATTATTTATCTTGAATTATTAATGTTGTATTTTAAGGAAAGTTTACAAAACTAATCCCATGTTTATATATAATTTCAAGAGTGGTAATCTAGTTATCAGTTATGGCCAAATGCTTTTATTGTGTGTTTGCAAGTAACTGAGTAAGAACAATTTCTCTCTAACTGGGTTGCATGATCTTTGGTTTTTGATGTTTTGTCGAAACATGATTTATGAGAAGATTTAAGGTTGATTGTAAACTGTCCAAAAGTTATGTTATGTCCAAATATCATTTACCATGTCTTATATATATATATATATATATATATATATATATATATATATATATATATATATATATATATATATATATATATATATATATATATATATATATATATATATATATATATATATATATAGGGGAGGTTAAAATAAAAAGTTTTTAAAATAAAAAGGGTAGGGAGTGATCCTAGCCATCCATTTGTTTTGATCTTCGCGGTGGCATAATTGTAAATAAGTGGAACTTTCATGCCCTTTTGGTAATTTGCGGAATTTTTTTTTTTTTTTTTTTTTTTTTTTTTTTTTTTTTTTTTTTCCAGATTTACTTTTTTTCTGAATCTTTGTGCATAACTATTTCAATTTTTGTGCATCGATTTTCTTGTGCATCGATTTTATCAAAATAATGTGTATTGATTTTACATAAGTTTTTTTTATACAAAACATATCCACCGCCGGAAAATCCACCGGAAAATCAATCCACCAAAAACAAACACATGTGCACCGGAAAAATCCATCGGAAAAAAACGTGTGCATAAAAAAATCAATGTGCATAAAAAAAATCAATATGCATAAACTTACTATTATTACATCACAATGTACAACTTGTTATGCACAACTTACTGAAAAATAACAAAATGTACAACTTGTTATGCACAACTTACTGAAAATAACTTACTGAAAATAAACAAATCAAACGGGTGAAGCTTGGATTAAATTTGATTCGGCATCAAGAAATCTTAGTATTTCTTTCAAAATAACACAGCTTTCCGTCAAGATGGACTTGTTTACCCCATTGATCTCAGGCATTTTTTGCCCGAATGGGTTTTTATTGGATTTTCAGCATCAACCGGACCTCTGTTCCAGAAAAATAACGTGAGATCTAAAAATGACTAGTAAAACCCAAACTAATATTATCAAAGATCACATACACACAATCACAAAACAACCAAACACACACTTTCAAACACATAAATAAAGTAAAGGAGAAGATAAATAAAGTTGTTGGTGGCCGTAGAAGACGTAGAACCTGAGTTGTGATTGTCGCCGGAGAAGACAACCGGTATTGTTGATGTTCGCCGGAGAAGAACGCCGGTAGTGACTGTGTTGAGCAGCCAAGAGAAAGAGGAAGGCGGCGAAGGAAGTCACCGGCGGCGGGAGCAGCCAAGAGAAAGAGGAAGGCGGCGGAGGTCACTGGCGGAGATCACTGGCGGAGGTCACCGGAATGTGATGGAGAAAAGTAGGTTGCGGAGGGTGGTGGTGGCTTCCGGTGGTTTTACGACGGTGGATACGGTGGTGAGGGGTGGCGTGGGTAGGTGGTGAACCTGTAGGTCATTCTCGCCGGAAAACTGAAATTACAGTCGCCAGATTCATTTTATGAGAGAGAGATATTTTTGTTGATTTAGGGTTGATTTAGGGATTTAAATGTAGATCTCAAAATTGGGTTGTCAAAAAGACGATTATACCCTTTTAGATATAATAATGACTTTTTCTTTTCTCTGACACGTGTCACTCCCTAAACCCTTCCTATACTTTTTATTTTGAAACACTTTTTATAATATCCTAATTCTATATATATATATATATATATATATATATATATATATATATATATATATATATATATATATATATATATATATATATAGGGTGAGGTTCAATAGAGATCCCTTTTTTTCTAGGGATCCAGGGATCACCTTTAGAGCCTGTGACATTCGCGAATTTCACGGTATTATTCTATCGTCTCGTATTCATTTTGTTTATTTATATTCGTGTTTTGACCCTATTGTATTTCTTTTATGTTTATCGTATTCGTATTTTATGAGTCGTGTATTTGTATTTTATGCGTATTTGCGTTATCGGGTTATAGTATGTGATTCGGATCTTTATGTCGGGAACGTATAGTCTTAAGTGCCTTTAGTATAAGTCTAGTATGCTCTTATGATAAGTTTAGGGGAATTATGCCTTAATTATATTATTAAAATTAACGTTTAAAAAGTATTTCATCTTTTATCTTTTCGGAAATTTTATTACGAAATTAGTCCTACGCGAGAAATTTTATTACAAATCTAGTCCTTTTCATAATTTCATTACAAAAATCGTCCTTATCAGATTTTGTCTTATTCTTACCAACTATTTTGTCTTTATCTCCATTTAACCTTCTTCTCCAAGTAAAACCCTACACACACCTTTCTCTCTCTAAAAACAAACTCCATTAAAACCACCACCTTCTCTCTAGCTTTTCCGGCGATCCGACCGTCCGATTTTAGATCCGAGACCGGATTATTGATCACCATCATCACCTCTATCTATCCTCCGAATTTCATTTCGATCGGGTAAGTATTTCATCACTTTGGTTTTAAACTTTATTCCATATTTAGCCAAACACGTAAATCACACTTTTAACCGTCCAAATCGAGATTTTATGTAAGATTATTGTTCCTATTACTATCCTGGACATAGGTTTTCATTTAGAGATCAAATGGACTTTTAAAACACTCCAAAAACCGAATTCCGATTACCTTTTTCGCAAAATTCCGTTCAGCACGTAACTGTAACTTACGCTCACGTAACAAGCTGATTTCGTTCACGAAATTTAGCCCTGGTCACGTAACATTAAATTACGTTCGCGTAAGTATGACATCAGTACCAATGTCACGTAACTTCGATTGACCATCACGTAATTCATTCATGTTCACGAAATAGCCATATTTCGCTCACGTAACTTCCATACTCTTCACGTAATTGTTGAAGCTCACGTAAGTCGCACATATGCATGTAAATTCAATTACGCTCACGTAAATTCTGGTACACTCACGTAATTCCCATGTTTTGCCAAGTAATTATGATCATATGCATGTGATTTTATTTACTAGTCACGTGATTCAATCCTAAGTCACATGGTTAACATGCACATCACTTATTCATTTCCATGCATGTAATTCCTCTTGTTTGTCACATAGTAATAGTTTATCACATAATTAATTCCTTCATTAGCACGTAACTTATCATTTACGTGACTTGTAGTGCACGTAAGTATAAGGAACACGTATCTAGACCGTTGACTTTCCGAAACACTTGTTATTCCGTTATATCGATATTCCTTTGGTTATTTTAAAACCCGTATAAAACGTTAATCATTAAGGCATAACCCTACTAGACTTAGAGATACTTAGACATATTTTATTTACGTGATGTATAGGGCACTTAGACGTTGAAGCTTGACGGAATTGTAGTATTCCCGACATATAAGGATTTGGATTGCTTTGCTATCTGTGAGTTATTCGTTGCCCTTTTTACCGCTTTTATATTTTTGGGCATGATTAGCGTTAAACAAAAGGATTTTATGTTATGTATTATGGTATGATATTATGGTATGCATTGGTACGTATGTACAATGCTTACATATTATGGATATGAATGCTTAAGATGATCTCACCCAACTTGTACCGCCTATGTGGTAGTACAAGGCCCCGTATACACACCTGTTAGTCTTTGACCGCCGGAAGTATATATAGCGCTATAAGGGTCTGACGAACCCTCATTGTTAACATTATTTTGGATGATGTCGTGCCATGTCCGTGTTAACAATCTTACGACCGAATATTTTTATCGAGGATAACCTAGTTTGAGACACTAGGTGGGGTTAGTTGCCATGATATATGTTAAGGGTCAGGTGTATTGTATGTTCCTAAAGCCGATATTCTATCCAGTATGATATTTATGTTATGATATGATTATGATATTTTCTGAAATGAGTATGGTATTTTTATGAAATGATCATGGTACCGTATGGTACAACTATGGGTATTTTATCAAAAGGTTTTGTAAACCTCAAGTATATTTTTGAAACATCATTTTCAAAAGACTTATCTTCAAATCTCATCTTTTGGGTCAAAACTTATTGAAAACCTTTATCCTATTATGTTTTATTTACTATTGCGAATAATTCACCAACTTTATGTTGACGTCGTATTTTTAACGCTTTTCAGGGATTTGAGGTTGCTTTATGATTGCTATGCTTTATCTGGCTACGTGGATTTTTGCTGGAATTTATTTTGTTTGTTGTAATTCCTTAGTATCCCAGACTATGTAGCCGTATTTTGATATTTTGGATTACTGTAATAAGTATTCTAATTCAACTCTTTTATCTATGCTGATTATGTTTGGTTATTTATGTTTGATGTAACCTTGAATCTCTGATACCGTATACACTGCGCACCTCGGTTTCCGCCATTTCTATGCGGGGTGTGACAGAAGTTGGTATCAGAGCCAATGGTTATAGCGAACTAAGTGACCTTACTGAATCACTTAGACTATGACCTAGGCTTTTGGACCTATCTGATTTACTCTATGTGCGCATTTCTTTCTTTGTGGGCCTGTATGTGATTCGTATGCTATATGTGCTTTTATTTTGCTTTTTATGTTTTGAGGCCTGCTCGTTTTAGTCGCACATACAGTTTATCGTTCTGATTTATTCCGTTTGATATTCGTAGAAGATGCCGCCTAAGAGATCTACTTCTAGAGCTACTTCTACTAGAGCTACTCCTGCCGCCACTGCTACCAGAAAGTCGGCAAGACGAGGTCGCTCTACTGCGAGATCGGGTGCTATACCCCAGAGTACTACTGCTATTCCCAATGCCAATGCAGCTACTCCAGACATCAGTCAGCTGATTGCACAACAGATTGCAGCAGCTATTCCAGTGATTGTTGCTCAACTTAAGGAGACGCCAGTGCAAGAGCCTGACTTAGGGTTTGAAGAACCCGTGATGCAAGATATTGGAGATGAAGGTATGGCGTCTGGGCGCGATGGATCCGATATTGGTAGAGCAGTACATGTTGGAGCTGGAGGACCTCATATTGTTATTGAAGATCCACCCAAAGGCTGTTCGTACAAGGCCTTTCTAGACTGCAGACCTGCTGAGTTCAGAGGTACTGAAGATGCAGTTGCCACTCTCCAATGGTTTGAGAGGATGGAGTCGGTTTTTGACGTCTCAGGATGTGCGGATGAAAGCCGTGTGAAGTATGCCACCTATCTATTCCAGGGTAAAGCCCTCACATGGTGGAATTCCGTTAAGAAGGTTCAAGGTCGAGCTGCTGTCACCTTGATGACCTGGGAAAATTTGAAGATTTTGATGAAGAAGGAATATGTGCCGTCGGCTGAGACGCAGCGACTGGAAGAGGAGTTTTGGAACCTAACTATGCAAGGTTCGAACTTCCGTGGATATGTGAACCGCTTCTATGACTTATGTGTCCTGGTTCCTCGTTTGGCTCGTACTGAGAACGAGAGGATTGAGCGATTCGCGTACGGTTTGCCGCAGAATATGCGAGACCATATCATTTCTCATCTTCCGGGTACGCTACAGAGCGCCGTCGATATTGCTGGTAAGTTGGTCGCTAGTGCTATCCGTGGTGGTACACTGCAACCAGTTGTGAGCCGTAGGGATACTGGAAGATCTGCTAGAAGAGATGGGAACAATTCGAGGAAGAGGAACCGTAGCCAAGAGCAGAGGCCTCAACTTCCTCAGGTGTATGCACTGACTGGTACTGAAGCTGGTTCGCAAGGCAGATATCCGAAGTGTGACACTTGCCGTAGTGCTCATGCGCCCAATGTAGCGTGCTGGGTTTGCAAGCGCTGCAAGAAGCTAGGTCACACCGAGCAGTATTGCAGAAAGACTGTTGGAGCGTGCTATGAGTGTGGAGAGATGGGTCATCTCCGCCAACAGTGTCCCAAGCTTGTATCGTCTACTTCCCATCCTACTCCTGGTGCTGGTACTAGTGCTAGAGGAAACCCTGCAAAGAGCCGAGCTTTTGCTATGGAATCTGCTGAAGCTCATCAGGATCCTACAGTAGTTACTGGTACATTTCTTGTTGACGATTATCCTGCTTTTGTTCTATTTGATTCGGGTGCCGATAGAAGTTTCATTTCTAGTGACTTTCGCCCCTTAGTAAACCGTGCCTCTAGTCCTTTAGAGCCGGCCTATGAAGTAGAGATAGCCGATGGTAGATGTGCCTGTGTTAGGGAAGTTATCCGTGATGTTTCTCTTGTTTTAGCCGATATTCCTTTTGCCATCGACCTTATTCCTATGAAGCTCGGTAGTTTCGATGTCGTAGTCGGTATGGACTGGCTAGCTAAGCATAAAGGTGAGATAGTATGTTATGAGAAGCTTATTCGTATTCAGAAGCCGGATGGAGATCAGTTGATTGTACGCGGAAATAAGGCTGGGAAACGCCTCAAGGTTATTTCCTGTTTGAAGGTTCGCGAGTATGTCCGTCAGGGTTGTTCTTTATATCTTGCTCACTTGGTGAAGAAAGACTCTGCGATAAAGATTGACGATGTGCCTATTGTCCGCGAATATTCTGACGTTTTTCCCGATGACTTACCTGGAGTCCCTCCCCAGAGACAAACCGATTTTCGTATTGATCTTATTCCTGGAGCAGCGCCTGTTGCTAAAGCTCCGTATCGTTTGGCTCCTTCCGAGATGCTCGAGTTGTCGAAACAAATTCAGGAATTGGTAGATAAAGGTTTTATTCGTCCTAGTTTCTCCCCGTGGGGTGCTCCTGTTCTCTTTGTTAAGAAGAAGGATGGCTCCATGCGTTTATGTATTGATTATCGGGAGTTAAACAAGTTGACTGTGAAGAACCGTTATCCCCTTCCTCGTATTGATGATTTATTCGATCAACTTCAGGGCTCTTGCTATTTTTCTAAGATCGATCTTCGTTCTGGTTATCATCAGTTGAGAGTTCGAGAAGATGATATCCCTAAGACTGCTTTCCGTACTCGGTATGGTCATTACGAGTTCATGGTGATGCCGTTTGGTATGACAAACGCCCCTGCAGCATTCATGGAACTAATGAACCGTATATGTCGTCCTTATCTTGACAAGTTCGTTATCGTATTCATCGACGACATTCTTATCTATTCCCGAAGTCGCAAGGAACATGAAGAGCATTTGCGTCTTGTTCTAGAAGTGCTTCGAAGAGAGAAATTGTATGCGAAATTCTCTAAATGCGAGTTCTGGTTATCTGAAGTTCAATTCCTTGGCCACGTGGTTAGCGCGAAGGGTATTCACGTTGATCCTGCTAAGATTGAAGCTGTTAAGAGTTGGGTTGCACCGAAGTCACCGACCGAAATTCGTTAATTTTTGGGTCTTGCTGGGTATTATCGCCGATTTATCGAGAACTTCTCCAAGATTGCTTCTCCTATGACTAAGCTGACTCAGAAGAGTGAACCATTCGTTTGGGGTCCTGATCAGGAAGAAGCATTTCAGATATTGAAGCAGCGGTTATGTAACGCGCCTATTTTGAGTCTGCCAGTTGGTTCCGAAAATTTTGTGGTTTATTGCGACGCTTCGCACAAGGGTCTGGGTTGTGTGCTTATGCAGAATGGTAAGGTTATAGCTTACGCTTCGCGTCAGCTGAAAATCCATGAGCAAAATTACACAACTCATGATCTAGAGTTGGGAGCTGTCGTCTTTGCATTGAAGATTTGGAGACACTATCTATATGGGACCAAGTGTACTGTATTCACCGATCATAAGAGTCTTCAACACATATTTGATCAAAAGATGCTGAATATGAGACAACGACGATGGGTTGAGTTACTAAACGACTATGATTGCGACATTCGCTACCACCCCGGTAAGGCGAACGTTGTTGCTGATGCACTAAGTCGTAAGGAAACAGTCAAGCCTGTCCGTATTCGTTCTATGGTGATATCTATTCAGACGAGCTTGAAGGCTCGGATTATTCAAGCACAGGAAGGTACTATGACTGAAGACCGTGTGAAAGATGAAAGATTGTATAAGTTAGCATTGGAGTTAGAACCGAAAGAGGATGGAGTTCTGTATTATCTCGAACGTATTTGGGTTCCTGTTTGTATCCGTCGGTTAATTCTGGACGAAGCCCATAAGTCGAATTATTCCATTCATCCGGGTTCCGACAAGATGTATCACGACTTGAAAGATTTTTATTGGTGGCCGGGTATGAAACGTGAGATCGCCGAGTATGTTAGCCGATGTTTGACATGTTCCAAGGTGAAGGTTGAGTATCAGAAACCGTCTGGACTGCTTCAACAACCGAAGATTCCCGAGTGGAAATGGGAGCGCATCACTATGGATTTTGTTACGAAGCTTCCGAGATCTTCGAGTGGTTATGACAGTATTTGGGTTATAGTTGATCGTTTGACGAAGTCTGCTCACTTCTTACCGATTCGTGAGAACTATCCGATGGAGAGATTCGTACGTTTGTATATTTCAGAGATCGTATCGAAACATGGTGTTCCAGTATCTATTATTTCTGATCGTGATGCTCGTTTCACTTCGCGATTTTGGAAGACTTTTCAGTCCGCTATGGGTACGAGACTAGATATGAGTACCGCTTATCATCCTCAGACCGATGGTCAGAGTGAGAGAACTATTCAGACTATGGAAGATATGCTACGGGCTTGCGCTATTGATTTTGGTGGTAGTTGGGATATTCATTTGCCGTTGATTGAGTTTTCGTACAACAACAGCTATCACACGAGTATCAAGTGTGCACCGTTTGAAGCTCTATATGGCCGTAAATGTCGATCACCTGTATGTTGGGCAGAAGTTGGGGATAGTCAGATTTCCGGTCCGGAGATTATTCAAGAGACCACTGACAAGATCTTCAAGATCAAGGAACGATTAGTTACTGCCAGAGATCGACAAAAGAAGTATGCTGATAAGCGCAGGAAGCCTCTCGAGTTCAGTGTTGGAGATATGGTATTATTGAAGGTATCTCCATGGAAAGGGGTTGTCCGATTTGTGAAGCGCAGCAAGCTGAGTCCGAGATACACGGGTCCGTTCAAGATCTTAGCCCGCGTCGGCCCAGCTGCGTATCGATTAGAATTGCCGGCAGAACTGAGCAGCGTACATAATGTATTCCATGTATCTCAGTTGAAGAAGTGCCTGGCTGACGAGACATTATTAGTTCCGCTTGAACAACTCCAGATTGACGATAAACTTCACTTCGTTGAGGAACCGATCGAGATCGTTGATAAGGATGTTAAGCGTCTGCGACGAAGTAAGATTCCGATTGTCAAAGTTCGCTGGAATTCCCGCTTTGGTGCTGAGTTCACGTGGGAACGCGAAGATGAAATTCTGCGGAAGTATCCTCACCTTTCTCCCGGAAGTAGTACCCAGTGATAATTTCGAGGACGAAATTCTTTTTACTTGGGGAGACTGTGACATTCGCGAATTTCACGGTATTATTCTATCGTCTCGTATTCATTTTGTTTATTTATATTCGTGTTTTGACCCTATTGTATTTCTTTTATGTTTATCGTATTCGTATTTTATGAGTCGTGTATTTGTATTTTATGCGTATTTGCGTTATCGGGTTATAGTATGTGATTCGGATCTTTATGTCGGGAACGTATAGTCTTAAGTGCCTTTAGTATAAGTCTAGTATGCTCTTATGATAAGTTTAGGGGAATTATGCCTTAATTATATTATTAAAATTAACGTTTAAAAAGTATTTCATCTTTTATCTTTTCGGAAATTTTATTACGAAATTAGTCCTACGCGAGAAATTTTATTACAAATCTAGTCCTTTTCATAATTTCATTACAAAAATCGTCCTTATCAGATTTTGTCTTATTCTTACCAACTATTTTGTCTTTATCTCCATTTAACCTTCTTCTCCAAGTAAAACCCTACACACACCTTTCTCTCTCTAAAAACAAACTCCATTAAAACCACCACCTTCTCTCTAGCTTTTCCGGCGATCCGACCGTCCGATTTTAGATCCGAGACCGGATTATTGATCACCATCATCACCTCTATCTATCCTCCGAATTTCATTTCGATCGGGTAAGTATTTCATCACTTTGGTTTTAAACTTTATTCCATATTTAGCCAAACACGTAAATCACACTTTTAACCGTCCAAATCGAGATTTTATGTAAGATTATTGTTCCTATTACTATCCTGGACATAGGTTTTCATTTAGAGATCAAATGGACTTTTAAAACACTCCAAAAACCGAATTCCGATTACCTTTTTCGCAAAATTCCGTTCAGCACGTAACTGTAACTTACGCTCACGTAACAAGCTGATTTCGTTCACGAAATTTAGCCCTGGTCACGTAACATTAAATTACGTTCGCGTAAGTATGACATCAGTACCAATGTCACGTAACTTCGATTGACCATCACGTAATTCATTCATGTTCACGAAATAGCCATATTTCGCTCACGTAACTTCCATACTCTTCACGTAATTGTTGAAGCTCACGTAAGTCGCACATATGCATGTAAATTCAATTACGCTCACGTAAATTCTGGTACACTCACGTAATTCCCATGTTTTGCCAAGTAATTATGATCATATGCATGTGATTTTATTTACTAGTCACGTGATTCAATCCTAAGTCACATGGTTAACATGCACATCACTTATTCATTTCCATGCATGTAATTCCTCTTGTTTGTCACATAGTAATAGTTTATCACATAATTAATTCCTTCATTAGCACGTAACTTATCATTTACGTGACTTGTAGTGCACGTAAGTATAAGGAACACGTATCTAGACCGTTGACTTTCCGAAACACTTGTTATTCCGTTATATCGATATTCCTTTGGTTATTTTAAAACCCGTATAAAACGTTAATCATTAAGGCATAACCCTACTAGACTTAGAGATACTTAGACATATTTTATTTACGTGATGTATAGGGCACTTAGACGTTGAAGCTTGACGGAATTGTAGTATTCCCGACATATAAGGATTTGGATTGCTTTGCTATCTGTGAGTTATTCGTTGCCCTTTTTACCGCTTTTATATTTTTGGGCATGATTAGCGTTAAACAAAAGGATTTTATGTTATGTATTATGGTATGATATTATGGTATGCATTGGTACGTATGTACAATGCTTACATATTATGGATATGAATGCTTAAGATGATCTCACCCAACTTGTACCGCCTATGTGGTAGTACAAGGCCCCGTATACACACCTGTTAGTCTTTGACCGCCGGAAGTATATATAGCGCTATAAGGGTCTGACGAACCCTCATTGTTAACATTATTTTGGATGATGTCGTGCCATGTCCGTGTTAACAATCTTACGACCGAATATTTTTATCGAGGATAACCTAGTTTGAGACACTAGGTGGGGTTAGTTGCCATGATATATGTTAAGGGTCAGGTGTATTGTATGTTCCTAAAGCCGATATTCTATCCAGTATGATATTTATGTTATGATATGATTATGATATTTTCTGAAATGAGTATGGTATTTTTATGAAATGATCATGGTACCGTATGGTACAACTATGGGTATTTTATCAAAAGGTTTTGTAAACCTCAAGTATATTTTTGAAACATCATTTTCAAAAGACTTATCTTCAAATCTCATCTTTTGGGTCAAAACTTATTGAAAACCTTTATCCTATTATGTTTTATTTACTATTGCGAATAATTCACCAACTTTATGTTGACGTCGTATTTTTAACGCTTTTCAGGGATTTGAGGTTGCTTTATGATTGCTATGCTTTATCTGGCTACGTGGATTTTTGCTGGAATTTATTTTGTTTGTTGTAATTCCTTAGTATCCCAGACTATGTAGCCGTATTTTGATATTTTGGATTACTGTAATAAGTATTCTAATTCAACTCTTTTATCTATGCTGATTATGTTTGGTTATTTATGTTTGATGTAACCTTGAATCTCTGATACCGTATACACTGCGCACCTCGGTTTCCGCCATTTCTATGCGGGGTGTGACAGAGCCACACAATTACATTAATAGATCAAACCCACGGAGGGGTATTTTAGTCATATTGAAAAAATATTAAAGTTACACGCGCCCTATGTGTAATTGATTCCACCACATACTCTGTTACACACTGTCTTCTCCAGTCTCCAACGTTTACTTTCGTACTGCTACACTTTTCCAAAACCCCTTTTTCAATGCCTCAATAGGTACAACTCCCAATACACACATTACAACTTCTAAAAAGAATCCCTTCTTCCCCACTCCAAAACCTCAAATTCTCACCATAAATCACTCTCATTTCATCTTCATTATTCACAAAAAATAAAATGTCAAAATTTGCATTCTTATTGTTTTATTTAATTTTCATACTCTGTTCTTCAGGTAAAGAAAAAAACAAAAACAAACAGAGTACTCTGTTTTTTCTTCTAGTTTTCTAACTTTTTTTTAATCTTTTTTTTTTTGCAGTTTTGGGTCAAGAGTCATTGAGCATTTTGACACTTGATTCAAAAAATGTGGGCCCAGATCAAACAATTGGAGTTTATGTTGATTCATCAAAGGTTAATGAGGTTTCTTACAGTGTTTTAATGGCGGAAAAATGGTTAAGGAGTAATGTTTTATCTTACTATCCTTTTAATTATATAAAAACAATTATTGTTGCTAATGATGTTTGTAACGATGATTATAAAGTTGGGTTAGTTTTGGATTCTGTTAAGAATTTGTATTATTCTAGATGGGGTTTAGAAAAAGAAATTAAAGTCTCTGTTTCTATCAACTTGAATTGTGTGGATAGATTTTATGGTAGGCCTATTGTGTGGATATTTCTGGTCCTATCTTATTAACGTAAAAGAGGTAACCTTTGTGAGTTCTTGTTTGGCAAGAATGTGATAGTGGCGTTCGTTGATTCGCTGTCCACAGATTATAGTAATCACCTGTGATTTTTTTAATTTAGTGCCTTAGTATGTTGATGTAAAATGTCGCCAAAATGTTTAGTAATCACCTGTGATTCTATAGTTTTTACATTAAGAACTGTTTTATAATTTAGTGCCTTAGTACCTTGATGTAAATTGTCACAAAATCTATAGTAATCACCTGTGATATTATTAATTTAGTGCCTTAAATGTCATAAAAAATGTTTAGTAATCACTTGTGATTCTAAAGTTTTTACATTAAGAACTGTTTATAAATTAGTGGCTTAGTACCTTGATGTAAAATGTCACAAAAATGTTTAGTAATCACCTAGTAATCACCTGTGATTTTATTAATAATGTGCCTTAGTATGTTGATGTAAAATGTCACAAAAATGTTTAGTAATCACCTGTGATTTTATTAATAATGTGCCTTAGTATGTTGATGTAAAATGTCACAAAAATGTTTAGTAATCACCTGTGATTTTATTAATAATGTGCCTTAGTATGTTGATGTAAAATGTCACAAAAATGTTTAGTAATCACCTGTGATTTTATTAATAATGTGCCTTAGATTGTAATATTAACAATCAATTGAAGGTTTGACACAAATATTTTGAATTTAATATGTTACTTTACTAGTTGAATTTTATTTGAAATGAGTAGACAAATATTTTGTTTGAGAATACTTTCGGTTTGGTGTATTTTCTTTGAACAATAACTATGTCACATGTGATTTTATTAAATTAAGTCACTAAATATCTTAAATGTAATTTTGTAGTCAACAAATTGTAAAGGAAAATCACCTGTGATTTAGTGCCTTAATACCTTAATACATTTAAGGTTCTTAATTTAGTGCCTTAATACCTTGATGTAGAATTTCATCAAATGTCTAGTAATCACCTGTGATTGTATTAATTTAGTGCCTTATATGTTGATGTAAAATGTCATCAAAATGTTTAGTAATCACCTGTGATTTTATTAATAATTTTCTTTAGTATGTTGATGTAACATGTCACCAAATGCTTATTTAATCACCTGTGATTATGTAGTTTTCTTTAGTATCTTAAATGTAATTTTGTAGTCAACAAAATTTAAAGGAAAATCACCTGTGATTTAGTGCCTTAATACCTTAATACATTTAAGGTTCTTAATTTAGTGTCTTAGTACCTTGATGTAGAATTTCATCAAATGTCTAGTAATCACCTGTGATTGTATTAATTTAGTGCCTTATATGTTGATATAAAATGTCATCAAAATGTTTAGTAATCACCTGTGATTTTATTAATAATTTTCTTTAGTATGTTGATGTAAAATGTCACCAAATGCTTATTTAATCACCTGTGATTATGTAGTTTTTACATTAAGAAACTGTTTATAATTTAGTGCCTTAGTTCTTTGATGTAAAATGTCACCAAATGTCTAGTAATCACATGTGATTTGCTTTTTAAAATCATAAACCCTACATATTCTAATTTACAACCCAATAAAATAAATGATTTGCTTTTTAAAATATATTTCAACTTTTAAAGAGAGAGAAAGTATGAAAAGGTGACATTTCAACTTTTACAGAGAGAGAAATGTCACCTTTTCATACTTTTAAAGAGAGAGAAAGTATGAAAAGGTGACACAAAAGCAAAAAGACAAAAAGACAAAAGTGAGGAAAAGCGCGTGGGAGTAAAAAAAAAAGGAAAAAGGTAAAAAGACCATACTACCCCTCCGTGTCTTTTCCTTATAAATTCATTAAAGTCAACTTTTAATCTCAGCCACACAATTTAGGTGATCTTGTGGCTGAGAAGGGGATCCCTGGATCTCTAGCAAAAAATGGATCTCTATTGAACCCCAATCTATATATATATATATATATATATATATATATATATATATATATATATATATATATATATATTTGGGGGTTTTTTTTATCGTAACAAAAAGATTGATTAAAAGTTTGCAAAGTAAAAGTGATTATAAAAATCGAGTAAGTAAGTAATTGAGATTATCAAATAATAAAGAAGATACACTTGTTTGACACTTTACTTGTTTTCCATTTAAATTTACGAAATTGATTAAATATTAAACTTCTAAAATATAGTAAAAGTCCTCTCGAATCTTTTATTAACTTTAACTACTTCTAATTATACCGTTCCTCTCGAATACAGTTGTAATTATTAATAGTTAAGCATTAAGTAACAAGCCTGTTTTTAGTGATTTAACCTTATAGAGTTTCCTCTCGAATAACTCTTCTAATTATAAAGTCCTTCCGAATCTTAACAAATAGACTTACTCAATTAAATTTAATTACCTAAGTTGTGATTACTAAGTCCTCTCGAATCCTAGTAATTTTAAACCGATTATAGACCGACCGATTATTTCATATAAATTATTTAACCTATCTAGATTTCTCTCGAATACCTAGAATGTTGATTAATTAAATTATATATAAACAACTTTATGATAATATGTTAAAACTTAAGCAAATAAGGATTAGCGATTAAACACAAAAACATAAATAATCAATTACGCAAAAGTAAACTTCAAACAAGATCCGTTAATCAAACAAGCGTAAAAAGAGTTTAGTTGCTCATAATCAACATAAAAATGGCAAATAAACAAATAGAAAACATAATAGAAAAAGTCTTAAAAAGGAAAAGAGGAACAAACTAAAAGATTGCAAACGCGTCGTGACCGACGTTGAATGAAAACCAAATTCCTAGCTTGAAACCTTGCCTCCAAACGAATCCTAAGCTTCCAATACTTGAGAATAATAATTGATTAATTTTTTTTTTGGATGTTTTGGGATTGTATTTATCGACAAAAAATCAAGATAGAATTCGTATTCGACTCAAACTCGAAAACTTCCAAATACTTTTTTTATTCCTTCTTGGACGCCTGCTCACCCACACCTTTATTTTCTTTCTTTTGCGTTTTGTCTAACCAAAGAAATCCCACGTCAATCTCCCTTGTTGCCTACCAAAACAAATAATTATTTGTTCTCCACGTGCATGTGCCCCCTTTTTTTTCTCATGATCTTGAGATACACAAATATTTTGAATTTAATATGTTACTTTACTAGTTGAATTTTATTTGAAATGAGTAGACAAATATTTTGTTTGAGAATACTTTCGGTTTGGTGTATTTTCTTTGAACAATAACTATGTCACATGTGATTTTATTAAATTAAGTCACTAAATATCTTAAATGTAATTTTGTAGTCAACAAATTGTAAAGGAAAATCACCTGTGATTTAGTGCCTTAATACCTTAATACATTTAAGGTTCTTAATTTAGTGCCTTAATACCTTGATGTAGAATTTCATCAAATGTCTAGTAATCACCTGTGATTGTATTAATTTAGTGCCTTATATGTTGATGTAAAATGTCATCAAAATGTTTAGTAATCACCTGTGATTTTATTAATAATTTTCTTTAGTATGTTGATGTAACATGTCACCAAATGCTTATTTAATCACCTGTGATTATGTAGTTTTCTTTAGTATCTTAAATGTAATTTTGTAGTCAACAAAATTTAAAGGAAAATCACCTGTGATTTAGTGCCTTAATACCTTAATACATTTAAGGTTCTTAATTTAGTGTCTTAGTACCTTGATGTAGAATTTCATCAAATGTCTAGTAATCACCTGTGATTGTATTAATTTAGTGCCTTATATGTTGATATAAAATGTCATCAAAATGTTTAGTAATCACCTGTGATTTTATTAATAATTTTCTTTAGTATGTTGATGTAAAATGTCACCAAATGCTTATTTAATCACCTGTGATTATGTAGTTTTTACATTAAGAAACTGTTTATAATTTAGTGCCTTAGTTCTTTGATGTAAAATGTCACCAAATGTCTAGTAATCACATGTGATTTGCTTTTTAAAATCATAAACCCTACATATTCTAATTTACAACCCAATAAAATAAATGATTTGCTTTTTAAAATATATTTCAACTTTTAAAGAGAGAGAAAGTATGAAAAGGTGACATTTCAACTTTTACAGAGAGAGAAATGTCACCTTTTCATACTTTTAAAGAGAGAGAAAGTATGAAAAGGTGACACAAAAGCAAAAAGACAAAAAGACAAAAGTGAGGAAAAGCGCGTGGGAGTAAAAAAAAAAGGAAAAAGGTAAAAAGACCATACTACCCCTCCGTGTCTTTTCCTTATAAATTCATTAAAGTCAACTTTTAATCTCAGCCACACAATTTAGGTGATCTTGTGGCTGAGAAGGGGATCCCTGGATCTCTAGCAAAAAATGGATCTCTATTGAACCCCAATCTATATATATATATATATATATATATATATATATATATATATATATATATATATATATATATATATATATATTTGGGGGTTTTTTTTATCGTAACAAAAAGATTGATTAAAAGTTTGCAAAGTAAAAGTGATTATAAAAATCGAGTAAGTAAGTAATTGAGATTATCAAATAATAAAGAAGATACACTTGTTTGACACTTTACTTGTTTTCCATTTAAATTTACGAAATTGATTAAATATTAAACTTCTAAAATATAGTAAAAGTCCTCTCGAATCTTTTATTAACTTTAACTACTTCTAATTATACCGTTCCTCTCGAATACAGTTGTAATTATTAATAGTTAAGCATTAAGTAACAAGCCTGTTTTTAGTGATTTAACCTTATAGAGTTTCCTCTCGAATAACTCTTCTAATTATAAAGTCCTTCCGAATCTTAACAAATAGACTTACTCAATTAAATTTAATTACCTAAGTTGTGATTACTAAGTCCTCTCGAATCCTAGTAATTTTAAACCGATTATAGACCGACCGATTATTTCATATAAATTATTTAACCTATCTAGATTTCTCTCGAATACCTAGAATGTTGATTAATTAAATTATATATAAACAACTTTATGATAATATGTTAAAACTTAAGCAAATAAGGATTAGCGATTAAACACAAAAACATAAATAATCAATTACGCAAAAGTAAACTTCAAACAAGATCCGTTAATCAAACAAGCGTAAAAAGAGTTTAGTTGCTCATAATCAACATAAAAATGGCAAATAAACAAATAGAAAACATAATAGAAAAAGTCTTAAAAAGGAAAAGAGGAACAAACTAAAAGATTGCAAACGCGTCGTGACCGACGTTGAATGAAAACCAAATTCCTAGCTTGAAACCTTGCCTCCAAACGAATCCTAAGCTTCCAATACTTGAGAATAATAATTGATTAATTTTTTTTTTGGATGTTTTGGGATTGTATTTATCGACAAAAAATCAAGATAGAATTCGTATTCGACTCAAACTCGAAAACTTCCAAATACTTTTTTTATTCCTTCTTGGACGCCTGCTCACCCACACCTTTATTTTCTTTCTTTTGCGTTTTGTCTAACCAAAGAAATCCCACGTCAATCTCCCTTGTTGCCTACCAAAACAAATAATTATTTGTTCTCCACGTGCATGTGCCCCCTTTTTTTTCTCATGATCTTGAGATATATATATATATATATATATATATATATATATATATATATATATATATATATATATATATATATATATATATATATATATATATATAGTGAATGGTTCATGCGAGAACTCAAAATTCTGCGAGAACTGCGAGAACTCAATAATAACCCTTGATTAAACAAATTAATGGTTGAGATGGATCGTGCTAGAATTGTCATTAATTGAAAGATAGAGAATGTATATGAAAAGTGATAGAGGATAGATTGGTCATTTTCACATAAAAGGAATTACTGGCCTTAAAATTAGGCGTGATTGAGGCTAAGAAAATTTATTAGAATCCCTTTCCCATTATCTCTTTCAATGCCATGTACCCTCTTTGATCCATTCGAAAAAAAACATCTCTCAATTTATCTAGATCTCGTCCTTTCATTCTATCCTTCTCGTTTAAAAGAAGAAGAAAATAGTACAGGTATGATTTTTTTTTACGATGGCGATGATCACAGGTTTTGGAAATTCTTTTGAGAAAAATCCAAATTGATTAAATATAATTGATGGATTATATAATCTTTTTATTTGAAAGAATTTTGTGTTTATCTAAAAAAAACAAAACCCTGAAAGGTATGGTTGCTTTTAGATGCTTGTATATAATTATATATTGGGAATGGTTGAGTTTTTTGATAACCATGTTATGTTCATGTGTTAACAATTTGAGATTATTGATGAACATCCCTTTTGTTACAGGTGGCAAAGTCAAGATCAAAAGATGCATAGAACGAGTAAAAATTTCACTTTTTTTAGTTTGTATGTGTAATTATGTTCGGTGTGTATAAAAGACTTCAGATCTGAGTTTTATATATTATTGAGTGAGAAGATTCAAATATGGTTTTAGAGTAATGGACGACAAATATAGATTACACAGGTTTTTATTTTCTTTTTATGAATATTGTTCTTTATCATATTGCACATTAATTTCTTTTTATTTTATTTTTTGTCCTGCTATAATATGAATCTGCAAAAAAAAAGTTTTAATTTATTATTTGTTTGCTAATGAATCATTTATATCTTGTTGTTTTTAATATTCAAAAAGAGGATTTTCATGTGTACTTGTTAATAAAACCACACGTTAATTTTGATTGTATTTGTGGTTGTTTATGAATCTAACATAATGGTATTTGTTTCATTTATTTGGGTATTTTCAGTGATTTGATTTGATCTTAAAGTTCATTTTTACACATAGCATTGATTCAAGTATGTTAATTATCGAGGCCACTACAAGCGTACATTTGATGGTCTTGAATTCTGATGAAGAAGATGATCTTATTTTTTACATGTTCACTAGAGAACATTGAATTCGACTTTTGTGTTTTGGGAAAAGTTACGGTTTTATTAAGTATGTTCAGTAATGAACATCAACGTGTGTATATATGAACATCAAATTGTTAGTCGAGCTAGAAAACAAACAGAATAACTATGGTGTCTTTTTTTAGGTGTCCATCCATGTATTCATTTTTTGTTGCTAGAAAGTCTTGTATGTTTGTATTTTTATTTGAATTTATTCTATTTAACTCGTTTGTTCATCTATGAACATTCACCTCAAACAATTGTTCCTACATGAACTTTTTTTGTCACAAAGAATAACAAATGTGACAACTCGTGTATTTATACAAAATGATGTGTTAATTTTGAATAACATATTATAACTAGATAAGATAATTAAGTAGGAGTAACGAACAAAAGAAAAACCATTTAATTCTAGTATTAATATAAAAATATAGGAACATTAGTGAAGACACGTTTGTAAATAGAAAAAAATTAAAAATTAAAAAGAAGAGATAAAAGAAAAATAAAAATTAAATCTTACTAGAAACAAGGAAATAAAAATTACTAATTTACCCTTTTTATTTTAAATAAAAAAATTATATAGTAGAAAAAAACTTGTGGTCCAGAATTAGTTCTCGCAGTTCTAGCAGAATTTTGAGTTCTCGCATGAACCAATCCCTATATATATATATATATATATATATATATATATATATATATATATATATATATATATATATATATATATATATATATATATATATATAGGGGTGGGTTATTGTAAAAAGTTTTTAAAATAAAAAGGATAAGAAGGATTGTGGACCACTCATTTAGTCAACAAAAAGAGGATTTGAAAAAGTCAACGCGGTGGCATTTTGGTAATTATTTCGAACTTTCATGCCCTTTTGGTAATTTGCGATAATCTGTTTTTTTTTTTTTTTTTTTTTTTTTTTTTTTTTTTTTTCATTTTCCCAGATTACTTATTTTCTGAATCTTTGTGCATAACTATTTCAATCTTTGTGCATCGATTTTCTTGTGCATCGATTTTATCAAAATAACGTGTGTATTGATTATACAAAACATATCCACCGCCGGAAAATCCACCGGAAAATCAATCCACCAAAACAAAACAATCAATCCATATGCATAAAGAAATCAATGTGCATAAAAAAAAACATATGCATAAAGAAACATGTGCACCGGAAATATATTCAAAAAACATGTGCACCCACAAAAAGGAAAGAATCAAAATTTCAAATTTATAGACCGTAAGTTGTCATCGGTTTAAACCAGTTCCATTTCAGTTCACCAATTCGTCTGACCTAACCATTTTTGCGGCACCACTATATAGCTCATCTTTTATAATTTATAAGCTTATGTAACAAAAACTAATTAGTTTATATCTAATAACCATGAGTAAATAACATAAGAAAAAAATAAAAAATAAAAAAAGCTAAAAGAAACACTAGTGAATAAAACAAAGAAGCTGACAGGCCTTGTTGTTATCATCATGAATGAAGCAAAGTAGTAGTGTTTGAGGCAAAGTAGGTAGGAGGATTCCATGGCGACAGCAGCATTCAAATCACCGTCATCCTCCATTATAAAAGAAGAATCACCGTCACCGGTTTACGCCGTCGTCATCCTCGTCGGAAAACTGAAGGTCGCCAGATTCTCGCCGTCGTCATCCTCCGCCATCCTCGCCGTCGCAGCAGCAGGTGGTGGTGGTTGTGGTTCGCCGAAGAAGCAGCCGCAGCAGCAGGTGGTGCTGGTTGTGGTTCGCCGTCGCGCAGGTGGTGGTGGTTGTGGTTCTCCGCCACAGTCGACCATCACTTCACTGTTGCCGTTATATCACCGCCGCCGGAGCAGAAGCTCGCTGGAGCAAAAGCAGATCTACTTTTAAAGAGAGAGAGAGAGATTTTAGGATGTTTTGGATGATTTTGGGATTTAAAAAGCAGATCTGAAATTTGTGTGTAAAAAGACCATTATACCCTTATTGATATAATAATGAGAATTTTTTTCTTCCCTCCCACGTGTCAACACCATATCACTCCCTATCCTTTTTATTTTTAACTCCTTTTTATTATATCCTAATTCTATATATATATATATATATATATATATATATATATATATATATATATATATATATATATATATATGTCTTTCTATTTGATAGACTCCTTTTTGTTAAACAATTTGGTGAAGAGTTTTATTTGTAATGAAATATGAAACCTTTTTAATTCTTTTCTTTTCTTTTCTTTTTGCTTCTTACGTAGAGACCATTTGTATTAAAAATAAAACAATTCCTCCACACTTTTTCTTATTCTTTTTGTTGCTATTTTGGTCACGCATTGTATTCTTCAAACATCAAATAATAGCGAAAACCAAACTTGACTCCATTTTTCCATTTACTTGCATTTCTTAGTCCAAATGTCCACTTTCCGATCATATTCAACCTGTCACTTGAATCAAACACTTTCACACAATTAAATGTAAAAATCCTATCATATCCATCATGATTAAATACGAAAATGACCAAATATCGCATATAAATAAACATATAAATATGAGATATCAAATCCCCCCAAACTTGCCTTTTTGCTTGCCCTCAAGCAAAAACTGTTTTAAAATTAATTATCAAAGCCAAATATTAACATAACCAAACACCTCACGATTTTTATGGGAAGTAAAATCACACAATCTCTCAACTAATCTAAAAGGGTGTGTAAAATATCTCTGTAGAATCGCTCAATTGCTCAGTCATGTTGAATATTCTATCATAGGCTTGATAAAGTATCAAATCTCCACCACTAGAGTCTAGGTACAACTAAACGGGGACTTTTATTCGGGTTATAATATACAGGTAAAGACATGTGGATAATATATAATGGAGTGTAAATGGGTTAAAATTAAATATACAAAACTTAGATTAAATCCGAACTAACTAAAATATTTCACGAACTGGATGGCTCTATTTTGTTTTCCTTTAACTTATACTTTTTCTCCGAGTATACAAATTTCGTATATAATACACGACTCATAATACACTATTTCTCTTAAAATCTACAACTAATTTTTTTTTTCGCTTTTCTGTTTTTCCGACTTTTTTTTTTCTTTTTTTCACTTTTTTTTCTTTAGCCTAGTACATGCCTTACAATATAATATCTCTCGTGGTAAGTACACATGCTCAAAAGGCTAACTTTATTATTTTTTTCAACTATTTCTCCAAATACAAAATAATACAAGGCAATAATAATATAACTTCTCTTTTATGCCTAACTTCCCTTAATATATAATAGCAATCAAAAAACTCAGTTCGGATCTAATCTAAAAAGAAACGAAAATAAGGCGAGTGTACAAATTATATAGTAGTGTCTAGAAACGAAAAAGTTAAGGCGCAAAGTGGTTTACTAGGGTTTCTAACACTAAAAGTAAGTGTTACAAGGGTTAAGCGGAAAATATATAAAAAGAAACGAAAAGGCTATCAAATGGGTTAATCCTAATTTGCCCCTATCATTGTACCAAATCACACTAAGTTACCCTAATGCAATTGCTCATATGTGGTCTCGAAATGTATAACAATGTCAAGTTCTAAATTCATCCCCATCGGCACACTCAAAGAAATGAAAAAGTAGCATTAAAAATAAATGCTTTCAAAAGGCTCAAGTTCTCACTATTTTTCTGAGTGGGGTAAAAAAATGCGTCTGGTTATGCTTAAAGTTTAAGGTATTTACCGACTAGACACGTTATATTTTTTTTGATTTTTTTTTTCTATTTTTCGATTTTTTTTGGATTTTCTGTTTTTTTTCTGACTCAAAAATATACAAATTAACACCAACCTAACACGATGGAAACTAAGCTAAGGGTCGAAAAATAAAATGTAAAATTTCCCGATGACCCCCCCAAACTTAAGTAACACATTGTCCCTAATGTGTTAACGACTAAAAAAAAACGAAGGGAAATTATACAAAAATAAAATCTAAAAAGAAAAATAATATACAAAAATAAGAAAAGAAGAAAATAGAACCCGGTTGTAGATATCGAATATTTCTTGTGAAAATGCTTTACTGATCTGAATGCTAGTCCCAAAACCGGTTGTTGAACTTACTTCAAATCTATAAAAAACTAAAAGAGAAAAACTAAAAACAAATATTAAAAACACAAAAGAAAAAAATAAAAAATTAATAAAAATTACAAATTACGACGGAATAAAAAATAGTTGACTATTTTTTTAAAGTCTAATAGAGGAAAAAGGTAAACAATAACTTTACAAAAAAATACAAAATTTTAGATCTTTTTTCGTTTTTTTTTTTTTTTTTTTTTTTTTTTTTTTGGTACCTAGCTAAATAAAAACTAAAAACTAAACGTTTAAAAAGTCCTAAAGAAAAGATGACGAAATAAAAATTAAACTTAAAAATGAAAAAAAAAGTTACGATGGAATAAAAAAATAGTAGACTATTTATTATTTTCTAATTGGAAACCATGTGTAAACAATAACTTTAGTTTTTTCCTCTAAATTTTCGTTTTTTGAACTTTTTTTTTTTTTTTTTTTTTTTTTTTTTTTTTTTTTTTTTTTTTGTTAAAAATAAATGAAAGATTAACTACGAAAGAAAAGAAAAACAAACCCGGGTTGCCTCCCGAGAAGCGCTAATTTTTCGACCGAGTCGTTAGCTTGACTCGATATGCCTCTTGATTAGGTGTTGATGGAATAGAACCCATCCTCGATCATCATTCCATTTTCATCGTCCTCCTCGTGGTATAACTTGACCCGTTGGCCCGAGACGATGAATGATTCTCCCTGTTCTTTCCATAACTCGACATAGCCGGAAGCATAAGCTTGTTTGACGGTGTACGGTCCTGTCCACTTCGAGCGTAATTTAAGAGCCTTGAATTTGTACTTCGATTGAAATAAAAGTACTTTATCGCCCTCCTTGAACTCTTTCCTACGAATTTTGCGGTCATGGAACTCCTTAGTTCTCTCCTTGTAAAGGCGAGAACTCTCGTAGGCCTGTAACCGTAGCTCGTCCATTTCGTGGAGTTGTAGGATCCGCAAATCTCTCGCTAAATCCATATCAATGTTGCAGGTCCTCAAGGCCCAGTATGCCTTATGCTCTATTTCAACCGGAAGGTGACATGTTTTCCCGTAGAGTAGTCGATACGGGGTGGTTCCAATTGGCGTTTTGTATGCCGTCCTGAATGCCCACAGTGCGTCCTCCAGTTTCTTTGACCATATATTGGGATTGTTGTTGACCGTCTTTTCCAAAATTCGTTTGAGTGCGCGGTTTGTATTTTCCACTTGCCCGCTCGTTTGAGGATGATACGAAGTTGCAAACCGGTGATTTACTCCATATCTTTTCAAAACTTTTGCAAGCTGAGCGTTGGCGAAGTGGCTTCCTCGATCACTGATTAATGCCTTTGGCACTCCAAACCTGCAAAACAAACTTTTAAGAAAATCAACAACCACATTAGCGTTGTTAGTCGGTAATGCCTTAGCTTCAACCCATTTAGAAACATAATCTACAGCAACTAGAATGTAAATATTTCTGTTTGAGGGTTTGAAAGGGCCCATAAAGTCGATTCCCCAGATATCGAAAACTTCACAAACTTGGATCCCTTGCTGTGGCATTTCGTCCCGCTTCGTAATATTCCCTTGGCGTTGGCATGCATCACAGGTGCTCACGAGTGTATAGGCCTCCCTGAAAATTGTTGGCCAATAGAAACCTGCATCATAAACCTTTTTCCCAGTGACCGTTGGTCCGTAATGTCCTCCGGTGGGTCCATGATGGCATTCGTCCAAAATCTTTCGAGTTTCTTCTCCGTATACACATCTGCGCACCATTCCATCAGCACATCTACGGAACAAGTATGGCGAGTCCCAGTAGTAGTACTTAGCATCCGAGATCACTTTCTGCCTCTGTTGATAGGTTAAGTCTTTGTTGACGACTTTTCCGGCTAGATAGTTTGCAATGTCCGCGAACCATGGGGTATCGCCGTCTGTGTTACTGATACTGGCTAGCATCTCCCCCGGAAAAGTGTCATTGATGTCCTCTTCCTTCAACTCCCCCAAACTTGGGTTCTCCAATCGGCTCAAATGGTCTGCAGCTACATTTTCAGCTCCTTTCTTGTCCTTGATCTCGATGTCAAATTCCTGCAACAATAAAATCCAACGAATTAATCTAGGTTTAGCATCTAATTTAGAAAATAAGAATTTTAAAGCAGAATGACCCGTGAAAACAATTGTTTTGCTCATCACTAAATACGAGCGGAATTTGTCAAAAGCAAATACGACAGCCAAAAGTTCTTTTTCCGTAGTGGTGTAATTCTGTTGGGCTTCGTTCAGTGTTTTGCTGGCGAAGTAGATAGGTCGAAAATGTTTATCGATCCGTTGCCCCAAAACAGCACCCACTGCGAAATTGCTTGCGTCACACATTAGCTCGAAAGGTTGAGACCAGTCCGGTGCTACCAAAATAGGTGTATTGGTGATCCGTTCCTTGAGTAGCTCGAAAGCTTGTAAACAGTCCTCCGAAAAATTGAAAGCTACCTCCTTCTCTAAGAGTTTCGTCATAGGACGAGTAATCTTCGAGAAATCCTTGATAAATCTTCGGTAGAATCCTGCATGTCCCGAAAAACACCGAATTGCCTTCTCGTTCGTCGGTGGTGGTAATTTGGCAATGACCTCGATCTTTGCTTTGTCTACCTCTATCCCAGCTTTTGAGATTTTGTGTCCCAATACGATTCCCTCTCGAACCATGAAGTGGCATTTCTCCCAGTTGAGGACCAAGTGTGCTTCCTCGCATCTTCCCAACATCTGATCTAAATCCTTCAAGCAGTTGTCGAATGAATCTCCGAAAACTGAAAAGTCATCCATAAACACTTCCATTGTCTTCTCCACCATATCCTGAAAAATGGCTAGCATACACCGCTGAAAAGTGGCGGGTGCGTTGCATAGACCAAATGGCATCCTCCGATATGCGTAGGTTCCGAACGGGCATGTGAATGTGGTCTTTTCCTGATTTTCGGGATCGATGGGGATCTGAAAGTAACCCGAGAATCCATCCAAGAAGCAGTAGAACTCATTTCCTGCTAGTCGCTCGATCATCTGGTCCATGAATGGTAGTGGAAAATGGTCCTTCCTGGTGGCTTCATTCAGTTTGCGGTAGTCGATGCAAACTCTCCATCCTGTGACTGTCCTTGTTGGCACGAGCTCGTTCTTATCGTTCATCACCACGGTCATACCTCCCTTTTTCGGCACGCAATGAATGGGGCTTACCCATGGACTGTCTGAAATAGGGTAGATAATTCCTGCATCCAACAACTTAACAACTTCCTTTTTAACGACATCTGCCATATTCGGATTTAGCCGCCGTTGTTTTTGAACAACGGGTTTTACATTATCAATAAAATTTATTTTATGTTTGCAAAAATCGGGGCTAATTTCGGGTATGTCAGATATACGCCAAGCAAAGGCCTTTTTATGACCTTTAAGGACTGTCAATAATCGAGCTTTTTCGTCACCCGAAAGTGATGACGAAATAACAACCGGTAATAAATTAGTACCTTCAAGGAAAGCATATTCTAAATGTACCGGTAGTTGTTTTAGCTCCAAGTCGGTTGGTGGTGATTCAATTGAAGATTTGATCCTCATGCTTTGGTCCAACTTCAGTTCTTCCTTAACTTCAACCTCCACTTCCTCGATCTTCTCGTCTTTTAGCTCCTCCTCCAAGCTAGTTTCTATCTCGAGAATTTCCTGCCAATCTAAATCATCAAACACATCAATCCGAAAACAGGTTTCATCAGTAGAATAAGAATGAGTCATAGCTCTATCTAAATTAAAAACAATTCGTTCATTCCCAACCCCTAATGAAATTTGCCCATTTTTCACCCGAATAATTGCATCAGCAGTGTTTAGGAATGGTCGTCCAAGGATTAGTGGAACAGAGACATCCTCATCCATCTCTAGAATCACGAAGTCAACCGGAAAGGTGAATTTTCCTACGTTTACTAGCATGTTCTCAGCAATTCCTAACGGGTACTGAAATGATCTGTCTGCTAGGCGGATACTCATCCTGGTGGGTTTTAACACTCCAAGGGCAAGTTTAGCATATAGTGAATACGGCATCAGGTTTATGCTAGCTCCTAAGTCTGCTAAAGCACTGCAACTGTATGTGTTACTGAAGTTGCACTGGATCAGAAAACTCCCTGGGTCATCCAACTTGGGTGGTATCGTGTTTTTCACCAAGGCTGAACATTCCGTGTTTAAGAATGCGGCTTGCTCCTCCGATGGCTTTCCTTTGTTCGTGACCAGCTCCTTGATGAATTTAGCGTAGTTTGGCATCCCTGCAATCAAATCAACAAGAGGAACATTAATATTAACCGATTTAATCATGTCACAAAATTTACCGTACTGCTCCCGCATTCTTGCTTTTCGTAATCTTTGAGGATATGGAACATGAGGTTTATAAGCTTTAATGGGAACTTCCTCCACTGGTTCAGGTGTTTTGGCCTTTGGTTGAACTTGTGGTGCCTCGTCCTCATCGTCCTCGATCTCGAAATCGTCAATAACCGGCTCAGCAGCTCGGTGCTGCGCACCATGAGGTAGGTGCTGCGCACCGAGGTGTTCAGAGGCGCGGTGCTGCTCACCAGAAGGGTGGTGCTGCGCACCTAGGCTCTGTTTTGCTCCATTTTCGGCTTGATCTCCTCCATAAGCTTTTCCCGAGCGTGTAGTGATTGCATTAACATGTTCATCTCTGTGTTTTGGGCAGGTTGGCATTCCGTTTCGTGGTCCGTCGGTTCTTCCAGGATGTTGATATTTTGGTGCTTGATTAGTGGAATTATTCCCCGGATTTTGTTGTTGTGCTGGATTTGGTTGAGTATTACTTGGTATTTGGCCCGGTTGCCGATTTGAGTTCCGCTCGTTCATCCTATCGACCCGTCTCTCTAAGTCTTGATGTGCTGCCTGCTGATTTCTCTGTCCTTGCTCGATTTGATCAGTTAAAACTTTAAATTGCTTACGGACATCGTTAAATTGGTTACGGACATCGTCATTGGTTGATTTTTGGGTGTTGATGAACGATTTCAAAAGATCTTTAATGCTTGGATCTTCATCTTCGTTTTTCGGTGGATCGTATCTTTGTCGTGGTGGGGAACGTGTGTTGTTTCTTTGCCATCCGTTGTCTCGATTGTCACCGCGGTTGTAGTTACCTCCGCGGTTTTGCCAATTTGACCCCCGATTAGGATAGTCATACTGTGCGTAGTTGGCATCCTCCACTTGATTACACTCACTAGCATAGTGAGGTCCCCCGCATCCTTCACATCCATTCTTCACCAAGGGTATGTCCTTCTCCATTCGTCCCATGCGCTTATCAATTCTCTCCGCTAAGGTCTTGACCTCTTGAACTACCGAGTATGTTTCATGGCTACTCTCAGCTTGAGCAACTTGTCCTCTGTGTTTTCGGCCTCGACCATCGTCTCGATACTCCCTTGATAGGCTTATGACCAGCTTGTCTTCCATTAGGTTGTATGCCTCGTTGGTAGTTTTATACATGAAATCACCTCCTCCGGCTAGATCCAACTCATTTTGAGACTCCTTGGTTAACCCGTAGAAAAAGATTTCAATTATGTTGTCCTTGCCCAATCCGTGACCATAGCAACCTCTCAGCATCTCTTTTAGTCTAGCCCATGCTTCAGTGGAAGTCTCTCCATCTTCCTGTCGGAATCCTCTGATGTCTCTGAGTAATTTCCTACCCAAGGCGGGTGGGGAAAATCTTTTGATAAAAGTCTCGCGCATTTGCGTCCATGTGGTTATTGAATTTTCATTAAGCTCCTCGAACCAAACCTTCGCATCTCCGGTGAGAGACGAAGGGAATAACCTCAGCTTGACAGGATCGCCCTTGCCTTGACCATATTTGAACATCTCACACAGCTCGTTGAATTTGGCTATGTGTTTATGCGGATCTGAATTGTATCGCCCATCGAACGTGTTGTCTTGGATCATCTTGAGATGGTGACCCTTGACAACGAAATCATCACCCAATTCCGGGGTGGTGATTGCCGACCCTCGGGTGGGTGGCACTGCTACAGCTGCGGCCCGTCGGTTCATTGGTGTGTCCAAAGGGTCCATAGCTGGTTGCGGTTCCGGTTTGTCTTCACAAAATACTTCTTCGACCTCTGGTTCTGAATCGCTTCCTCCGCTTTCTGACGACGCAATGTCTTCAAACTTGACGGGTGAAACTTGATCAAAACTTGGTGGTGTCTGAAGTGATAAGTTGCCTCTTCTCCTGCCTCGTCTCTTTGATACTCCTGGATTCGACTTTGGACTAGCGAGTGGTAATCCTGAAGCCCTCGTGTTCATCAACTACCTGAAATACCTGAAAAGACAAAAACAAGAAAAGCGTAAAACGTACCGGTGTTATAACAATTAAAAAGTAACTTCTAAGTAAATAAATACTCAAAAGGATCGTATCACAAATTCGAAACAAAAAACGAAAAATCAGTCCCCGGCAGCGGCGCCAAAAACTTGATGTGTAAAATCTAGTCTTAAAGTTAACCTACTTTTTCACGCAATTACACACTTTTAGGCAGTGGACCTATCCGTATATAATATAGTTTTAAGCAAGTAAATGTTCGTTCGCAGGGACTAATTTGTTTTTAAATTCCGAATTAATAATACTATTTATTTTTGGGGGTTTTTTTTATCGTAACAAAAAGATTGATTAAAAGTTTGCAAAGTAAAAGTGATTATAAAAATCGAGTAAGTAAGTACTTGAGATTATCAAATAATAAAGAAGATACACTTGTTTGACACTTCACTTGTTTTCCATTTAAATTTACGAAATTGATTAAATATTAAACTTCTAAAATATAGTAAAAGTCCTCTCGAATCTTTTATTAACTTTAACTACTTCTAATTATACCGTTCCTCTCGAATACAGTTGTAATTATTAATAGTTAAGCATTAAGTAACAAGCATGTTTTTAGTGATTTAACCTTATAGAGTTTCCTCTCGAATAACTCTTCTAATTATCAAGTCCTTCCGAATCTTAACAAATAGACTTACTCAATTAAATTTAATTACCTAAGTTGTGATTACTAAGTCCTCTCGAATCCTAGTAATTTTAAACCGATTATAGACCGACCGATTATTTCATATAAATTATTTAACCTATCTAGATTCCTCTCGAATACCTAGAATGTTGATTAATTAAATTATATATAAACAACTTTATGATAATATGTTAAAACTTAAGCAAATAAGGATTAGCGATTAAACACAAAAACATAAATAATCAATTACGCAAAAGTAAACTTCAAACAAGATCCGTTAATCAAACAAGCGTAAAAAGAGTTTAGTTGCTCATAATCAACATAAAAATGGCAAATAAACAAATAGAAAACATAATAGAAAAAGTCTTAAAAAGGAAAAGAGGAACAAACTAAAAGATTGCAAACGCGTCGTGACCGACGTTGAATGAAAACCAAATTCCTAGCTTGAAACCTTGCCTCCAAACGAATCCTAAGCTTCCAATACTTGAGAATAATAATTGATTGATTTTTTTTTGGATGTTTTGGGATTGTATTTATAGACAAAAAATCAAGATAGAATTCGTATTCGACTTATGTCTTTCTATTTGATAGACTCCTTTTTGTTAAACAATTTGGTGAAGAGTTTTATTTGTAATGAAATATGAAACCTTTTTAATTCTTTTCTTTTCTTTTCTTTTTGCTTCTTACGTAGAGACCATTTGTATTAAAAATAAAACAATTCCTCCACACTTTTTCTTATTCTTTTTGTTGCTATTTTGGTCACGCATTGTATTCTTCAAACATCAAATAATAGCGAAAACCAAACTTGACTCCATTTTTCCATTTACTTGCATTTCTTAGTCCAAATGTCCACTTTCCGATCATATTCAACCTGTCACTTGAATCAAACACTTTCACACAATTAAATGTAAAAATCCTATCATATCCATCATGATTAAATACGAAAATGACCAAATATCGCATATAAATAAACATATAAATATGCGATATCAGTATGGGTCTGCCTGGAAGTGTGGTGCGTCGCACCATGCACTGGGTGCGGCACACTGCCCTTCTGACTAACGTTTTTTCGTTATCTCCCCGTTAAATGACTGATTTTGTAACAAATTTCGTTAGTTTCCGTTAAAGGACTAACTTTGTAACAGATTTAGTTAGAGGACTAACTTTGTAATATATTCTTGAACTATTAATTTTAACCGACGATTACGGCATAAACACCCTAACTTAAAAACACGAGAATACTAACTATTCGACACTTAGATAAAAATAACGCTTACATCTCGAGGGACGAAGCAACAAAACACATAAAACCCTACTAATATGTGACATTCGCGAATTTCTAGGTATATTTCTATCGTTCCGTATTCGTTTTATTTATTTATGTTCGTGTTTTGACCCTATTGTATTTCTTTTATGAGTTATCGTATTCGTATTTTATGAGTATTGTATTCGTATTTCTCGTATTTTATGGGTATCGTATTTGTAATTTTATGTGTATTCACGTTATCGGGTATATAGTATGTGATTCGAATCTTTATGTCGGGAACGTATAGTCTTAAGTGCCTTTAGTATAAGTCTAGTATGCTCTTACGATAAGTTTAGGGGAATTATGCCTTAATTATATGATTAAGATTAACGTTTAAAAAGTATTTCGTTATTAGTCCTTTCAGAAATTTCATTACAAAACTAGTTCTATGGGTGAAATTCTATTACAAATTTAGTCCTTTTCATATTTTTATTACAAAAATCGTCCCTACCTACCCCTTTGTCTTATTAGACAACCACACTTTTTGTCCTTATCTTCATTCACCTACACACACTCTCTCTCTCTCTCAAGAAATCACCATAAACCCTCCACCTTCTCTCTAACTTTTCCGGCAATCCAACCGTTGGATTCCAAATCCGAGACCGGATTATTGATCACCATCATCATCTTCATCTATCCTCCAAGTTTCATTACGATCGGGTAAGTATTTCTCCATTTTGGTTCTAAACTTTGTTATTTTGATTCAAACCCGAAACTACCATTTTTCACCGTCAAAACTTAGATTTTATTGAGGGTTATTGTATGTAATCATATTCTGGACATAGGGTTCCAATTTGGGGTCATTTAGACATCTAGAACACTCAGAAATCGATTCCCGAATGTTATTTTTCGTGAAAATCCAGTTACGGTACGTAACTGTAGTTACATGCACGTAACTGATCTATTACGCACGTAACAAACACCTTCTGATCACGTAACAAACACCCTGGTTCACGTAATTCGTCTATTACGCACGTAACAAGCGTGTTACGCACGTAATTGTGCCTTGATGATCACGTAACTCTTTCCTTGTCGCGTAATTCTGCTTGTAAGTCACGTAATAATCTGGTTTCGCACGTAATTGTCTATTACGTGACTTGGAAGTCACGTAATACTTCATCATCACGTAATTGTACCCGTAACTTGTTCCTTGCACGTAACAAACTTCACTTGCACGTAATTATGCATCCCGTAACTCCCATGCACGTAATTATGGTTCTAAATCACGTAATTGGTAGCCTTGAGTCGCGTAATTGATGTCTTGTTCACGCAAGACTTGCTATGACCCGTAACTTCGATTCCTTACACGTAATAAGTTTCCTTAGCACGTAAGTAAGCCCCTTATGCACGTATTTGACTTATTGTTCATGTAATTCCTTCATTGTCAAGTAACTATACCCGTAACTCTTGTATAACACGTAACTTGATACTTACGTGACTTGTAGTGCACGTAAGTATGAGGATCACGTATCTAGTCTGTTGACTTTCCGAAACGTTTGTATTCCGTTATATCGATATTCCTGTTGGTCATTTCAAAACCCGTATAAAACGTTAATCATTAAGGCATAACCCTACTAGACTTAGAGATACTTAGACATGTTTATTTACGTGATGTATAGGGCACTTAGACGTTGGAGCCTGACGGTATTATAATATTTCCCGACATACTGTGATTTGGATTGCTTTGCTATACAGTGAGTTATTCGTTGCCCTTTTTACCGCTTTTACATTTTTGGGCATGTTTAGCGTTAAACAAAGTATTTTATGGTATGTATGTATTATGGTATGTATTTTGGATATGAATGCTTTAGATGATCTCACCCAAACTTGTACCGCCTTTGTGGTAGTACAAGGCCCCGTATACACACCTGTTAGCTGTTAGCCGCCGGTTGTATATATAGCGCTATATGGGTCTAACAAGCCCTCATTGTTAACACTATTGGATGATGGATGCGCCCTGTCCGTGTTAGCAATGTTATGACCGTATTATTGATTATCGAGGACAACCTAGTTTGAGACACTAGGTGGGGTTAGTTGCCAGTATTGTTAAGGTTCAGGTGTATCGTATGTTCCTAGAGCTGATATTCTATCCAGTATGGTATTTATTTTATGAAATGAGTATGATATTTTATAAAATGATTATGGTATTTTATGGTATAAGTATGAGTATTTTATCAAAAAGGTTTTGTAAACCTCACGTATATTTTGAAACATCATTTTCAAAAGACTTATCTTCAAATCATAACACTTTTGGGTCAAAACGTATTGAAACTCTTATCCTATTATGTTTTTATTTACTATTGCGAATAATTCACCAACTTTATGTTGACGTCGTATTTTAACGCTTTTCAGGGATTTGAGGTTACTCTTTATGATGATATGCTTTGATTGGCTACGTGGATCTTTTGCATGGAGTTTATTTTGTTTTGTTGAATTCCTTAGTATCCCAAACTCTGTAGCCATATTTTGATATTATTCGGATGAATGTAATAAGTATTTTATTTCAAACTCTTTATCTATGTTGATTATGTATGGATTACTATGTTTGATGTAACCTTTGAATCTCTGATACCGTATACACTGCACACCTCGGTTCCGCCATTTATGCGGGGTGTGACAGAAGTTGGTATCAGAGCCAATGGTTATAGCGAACTAAGTGACCTTACAGAATCACTTAGACTATGACCTAGGCTTTTGGACCTATCTGATTTACTCTATGTGCGCATTTCTTTCTTTTGTGGGCCTGTATGTGATTCGTATGCTTTATGTGCTTTATTTTGCATTTTATGTTTTGAGGCCTGCTCGTTTTAGTCGCACATACAGTTATCGTTCTGATTTATTCCGTTTGATATTCGTAGATGATGCCGCCTAAGAGAGTTTCTACTAGGTCTACTCCTGCCGTCACTGCTACGAGAAGGTCGGCAAGGTGAGGTCGCGCCAGTACGAGAGCGGGTGCTACGCCTCAGAATACCACTGCTACTCCAAGTGCTACTACCGCTACTCCGAACATCAGTCAGTTGATTGCGGAGCAGATTGCGGCAGCTATACCCGTGATTGTGGCACAGCTTAAAGAGACACCAGTGCAAGATGCTGACTTAGGGTTTGAAGAACCTGTGATACAAGATATTGGAGCAGAAGGTATGGCGTCTGGGCGCGATGGTTCCGATGTGGGAAGAGCAGTGCATGTGGGAGCTGGAGGACCGAGCATTGTTATTGAAGATCCACCCCGAGGCTGTTCGTATAAAGCTTTCCTGGATTGCAGGCCTACTGAATTTAGGGGTAATGAAGATGTTGTTGCTACCCTGCAGTGGTTTGAGAGGATCGAGTCGGTATTTGATGTCTCGGGATGTGCTGAGGAGAGCAAGGTTAAGTATGCTACCTTCTTATTCCAGGGTAAAGCCCTCACTTGGTGGAACTCGGTGAAACGAGTTAAAGGCCGAGCTGATATTACCTTGATGACTTGGGAAAATCTGAAGGTTTTGATGAAGAAAGAGTATGTGCCGACATCTGAGACGCAGAGGTTGGAGAATGAGCTATGGAACCTAACTATGCAAGGTGCTGATTTTCGTGGGTATGTGAACAGATTCTACGATCTGTGTGTTTTGGCTCCTCGATTGGTTCGCACCGAGAATGAGAGGATTGAACGCTTCACTCATGGGTTGCCCCAAACTATGCGAGATCACATTATCTCTCACCTTCCGGGTACTCTTCAGAGTGCGGTCGATATTGCTGGTCGGCTGACCGCAAGTGCGATCCGTGGTGGTACTCTACAGCCGGTTGTGAGCCGAAAGGATTCTGGTCGATCTGACAGAAGAAATATGGGTAATTCGAGGAAGAGAAGCCGTAGTCTTGATCAGAGACCTCAACTTCCTCAGGTTTATGCGTTGACGGGTGCTGGAGCTGGTTATCAGGGCGTGCGCCCTAAGTGTGGTACTTGTGGTAGTGCTCATGCGGCGAATGTAGCGTGTTGGGTTTGTAAACGCTGCAAGAAGTTAGGCCACACTGAGCAGTATTGTGGAAGGTCTACTGGAGCCTGTTTTGAATGTGGAGAAGTGGGTCACCGTCGTCATCAGTGTCCCAAGCTTGTATCATCTACTTCCCTTCCTACTCCTGGTGCTGGTACTAGTGCAAGAGGAAATCCTGCTAAGAGCAGAGCTTTCGCCATGGAATCTGCTGAAGCTCATCAGGATCCTACCGTAGTCACTGGTACATTTCTTGTTGACGATTATCCTGCTTTTATATTGTTTGATTCGGGTGCCGATAGAAGCTTCATTTCTAGTGATTTCCGCCCCTTAGTAAACCGTGCTTCTAGTCCCTTAGAGCCTGCTTATGAGGTAGAAATAGCTGATGGTAGATGTGCTTGTGTTAGAGAAGTTATTCGTGATATTCCCCTCGTATTAGCCGATATTCCTTTTTCCATCGACCTTATTCCTATGAAACTCGGTAGTTTCGACGTCGTAGTCGGTATGGATTGGTTAGCGAAGCATAAAGGAGAGATAGTCTGTTATGAGAAGCTTATTCGTATTCAGAAGCCGGATGGAGATCAGTTGATTGTACACGGAGACAAGGCTGGGAAACGCCTTAAAGTCATTTCGAGTTTGAAAGTTCGCGAGTATGTCCGTCAGGGTTGTTCCTTATATCTCGCTCATTTGGTGAAGAAAGATTATGCGATAAAGATTGATGGTGTACCGATCGTTCGCGAGTATTCTGACGTTTTTCCCGACGATTTACCTGGAGTCCCTCCCCAGAGACAAACCGACTTTCGTATTGATCTTATTCCTGGAGCAGCGCCTGTTGCTAAAGCTCCGTATCGTTTGGCTCCTTCCGAGATGCTCGAGTTGTCGAAACAAATTCAGGAACTGGTCGATAAGGGTTTTATCCGTCCTAGTTTCTCCCCGTGGGGTGCTCCTGTTCTCTTTGTTAAGAAGAAGGATGGCTCCATGCGTTTATGTATTGATTATCGGGAGTTAAACAAATTGACTGTGAAGAACCGTTATCCCCTTCCTCGTATTGATGACTTATTCGATCAACTTCAGGGTTCTTGCTATTTCTCTAAAATCGATCTTCGCTCTGGTTATCATCAGTTGAGAGTTCAGGAAGATGATATACCTAAGACCGCTTTTCGTACTCGATATGGTCATTATGAGTTCATGGTGATGCCGTTTGGTATGACAAACGCCCCTGCAGCATTCATGGAACTAATGAACCGTATTTGTCGTCCGTATCTTGACAAATTCGTTATCGTATTCATCGACGACATTCTGATCTATTCCCGAAGTCGCAAGGAACATGAAGAACATTTGCGTCTTGTTCTAGAAGTGCTTCGAAAGGAGAAGTTGTATGCGAAATTCTCTAAGTGCGAGTTCTGGTTGTCCGAAGTTCAATTTCTTGGCCACGTGGTTAGCGCGAAGGGTATTCATGTTGATCCTGCTAAGATTGAAGCTGTTAAAAGTTGGGTTGCACCAAAGTCACCAACCGAAATCCGTTCATTTTTGGGTCTTGCTGGGTATTATCGCCGATTCATCGAGAACTTCTCCAAGATCGCTTCACCTATGACAAAGCTGACACAGAAGAGTGAACCATTCGTTTGGGGTTCCGATCAGGAGAAAGCATTTCAGATATTGAAGCAGCGGTTGTGTAACGCGCCTGTTCTTAGTCTGCCAGTGGATTCCGAGAATTTTGTTGTGTATTGCGACGCTTCGCACAAGGGTCTGGGTTGTGTGCTTATGCAGAATGGTAAAGTTATAGCTTACGCTTCGCGTCAGTTGAAAATCCATGAGCAGAATTACACGACACATGATCTAGAATTGGGAGCTGTCGTCTTCGCATTGAAGATTTGGAGACATTATCTGTATGGAACCAAGTGTACCGTATTTACCGACCACAAGAGTCTTCAGCACATATTTGATCAGAAGATGCTGAACATGAGACAACGGCGTTGGGTTGAGCTATTGAACGACTATGATTGCGACATTCGCTACCACCCTGGTAAGGCGAACGTTGTTGCTGATGCACTAGGTCGTAAGGAGACAGTCAAACCAGTCCGTATTCGTTCTATGGTGATATCTATTCAGACGAGCTTGAAGGCTCGGATTATTCAAGCACAGGAAGGTATTATGACTGAAGACCGTGTTAAAGAGGAAAGATTGTATAAGTTGGCGTTGGAACTAGAACCGAAGGAGGATGGAGTTCTGTATTTCCTCGAGCGTATTTGGGTTCCGGTTAGTATCCGTCAGTTGATTCTGGACGAAGCCCATAAGTCGAACTATTCCATTCATCCGGGTTCCGACAAGATGTATCACGACTTGAAAGATTTCTATTGGTGGCGGGGTATGAAACGTGAGATCGCCGAGTATGTTAGTCGATGTTTGACCTGTTCCAAGGTGAATTGAGTATCAGAAACCGTCTGGGCTACTCCAACAACCGAAGATCCCCGAGTGGAAATGGGAGCGTATTACTATGGATTTTGTTACGAAGCTTCCGAGATCTTCGAGTGGTTATGACAGTATCTGGGTTATTGTTGATCGATTGACGAAGTCTGCTCACTTCCTACCGATTCGTGAGAATTATCAGATGGAGAGATTCGTACGTTTGTATATTGCAGAGATTGTATCGAAACACGGAGTTCCAGTATCGATTATTTCCGATCGTGATGCTCGTTTCACTTCGCGATTTTGGAAGACATTTCAGACCGCTATGGGTACAAGATTAGATATGAGTACCGCCTATCATCCGCAGACCGATGGTCAAAGCGAGAGAACTATTCAGACTATGGAAGATATGCTACGAGCTTGCGCTATTGATTTTGGTGGTAGTTGGGATGTTCATTTGCCGTTGATTGAATTCTCGTACAACAACAGCTATCACACAAGTATCAAGTGTGCACCGTTTGAAGCTTTGTATGGCCGCAAGTGTCGATCGCCCGTATGTTGGGCAGAAGTTGGGGATAGTCAGATTTCCGGTCCGGAGATTATACAAGAGACCACTGACAAGATCTTCAAGATCAAAGAGCGATTGATTACAGCAAGAGATCGACAGAAGAAGTATGCTGATAAGCGCAGGAAGCCTCTTGAGTTCAGTATTGGAGACATGGTATTATTGAAGGTTTCTCCATGGAAAGGGGTTGTCCGATTTGTGAAGCGCAGCAAGCTGAGTCCGAGATACACGGGTCCGTTCAAGATTTTAGCCCGCATCGGCCCAGCTGCGTATCGACTAGATTTGCCGGCAGAACTGAGCAGCGTACATAATGTATTTCATGTATCTCAGTTGAAGAAATGCCTGGCTGATGAAACGTTATTAGTTCCGCTTGAGCAACTCCAGATTGACGATAAACTTCATTTCGTTGAGGAACCGATCGAGATCGTTGCTAGTGATATTAAGCGTCTACGACGAAGTAAGATCCCGATTGTCAAGGTTCGTTGGAATTCCCGCTTTGGAGCTGAGTTCACGTGGGAACGCGAAGATGAAATTCTGCGGAAGTATCCTCACCTTTCCCCCGGAAGTAGTACCAAGTGATAATTTCGAGGACGAAATTTCTTTTTACTTGGGGAGACTGTGACATTCGCGAATTTCTAGGTATATTTCTATCGTTCCGTATTCGTTTTATTTATTTATGTTCGTGTTTTGACCCTATTGTATTTCTTTTATGAGTTATCGTATTCGTATTTTATGAGTATTGTATTCGTATTTCTCGTATTTTATGGGTATCGTATTTGTAATTTTATGTGTATTCACGTTATCGGGTATATAGTATGTGATTCGAATCTTTATGTCGGGAACGTATAGTCTTAAGTGCCTTTAGTATAAGTCTAGTATGCTCTTACGATAAGTTTAGGGGAATTATGCCTTAATTATATGATTAAGATTAACGTTTAAAAAGTATTTCGTTATTAGTCCTTTCAGAAATTTCATTACAAAACTAGTTCTATGGGTGAAATTCTATTACAAATTTAGTCCTTTTCATATTTTTATTACAAAAATCGTCCCTACCTACCCCTTTGTCTTATTAGACAACCACACTTTTTGTCCTTATCTTCATTCACCTACACACACTCTCTCTCTCTCAAGAAATCACCATAAACCCTCCACCTTCTCTCTAACTTTTCCGGCAATCCAACCGTTGGATTCCAAATCCGAGACCGGATTATTGATCACCATCATCATCTTCATCTATCCTCCAAGTTTCATTACGATCGGGTAAGTATTTCTCCATTTTGGTTCTAAACTTTGTTATTTTGATTCAAACCCGAAACTACCATTTTTCACCGTCAAAACTTAGATTTTATTGAGGGTTATTGTATGTAATCATATTCTGGACATAGGGTTCCAATTTGGGGTCATTTAGACATCTAGAACACTCAGAAATCGATTCCCGAATGTTATTTTTCGTGAAAATCCAGTTACGGCACGTAACTGTAGTTACATGCACGTAACTGATCTATTACGCACGTAACAAACACCTTCTGATCACGTAACAAACACCCTGGTTCACGTAATTCGTCTATTACGCACGTAACAAGCGTGTTACGCACGTAATTGTGCCTTGATGATCACGTAACTCTTTCCTTGTCGCGTAATTCTGCTTGTAAGTCACGTAATAATCTGGTTTCGCACGTAATTGTCTATTACGTGACTTGGAAGTCACGTAATACTTCATCATCACGTAATTGTACCCGTAACTTGTTCCTTGCACGTAACAAACTTCACTTGCACGTAATTATGCATCCCGTAACTCCCATGCACGTAATTATGGTTCTAAATCACGTAATTGGTAGCCTTGAGTCGCGTAATTGATGTCTTGTTCACGCAAGACTTGCTATGACCCGTAACTTCGATTCCTTACACGTAATAAGTTTCCTTAGCACGTAAGTAAGCCCCTTATGCACGTATTTGACTTATTGTTCATGTAATTCCTTCATTGTCAAGTAACTATACCCGTAACTCTTGTATAACACGTAACTTGATACTTACGTGACTTGTAGTGCACGTAAGTATGAGGATCACGTATCTAGTCTGTTGACTTTCCGAAACGTTTGTATTCCGTTATATCGATATTCCTGTTGGTCATTTCAAAACCCGTATAAAACGTTAATCATTAAGGCATAACCCTACTAGACTTAGAGATACTTAGACATGTTTATTTACGTGATGTATAGGGCACTTAGACGTTGGAGCCTGACGGTATTATAATATTTCCCGACATACTGTGATTTGGATTGCTTTGCTATACAGTGAGTTATTCGTTGCCCTTTTTACCGCTTTTACATTTTTGGGCATGTTTAGCGTTAAACAAAGTATTTTATGGTATGTATGTATTATGGTATGTATTTTGGATATGAATGCTTTAGATGATCTCACCCAAACTTGTACCGCCTTTGTGGTAGTACAAGGCCCCGTATACACACCTGTTAGCTGTTAGCCGCCGGTTGTATATATAGCGCTATATGGGTCTAACAAGCCCTCATTGTTAACACTATTGGATGATGGATGCGCCCTGTCCGTGTTAGCAATGTTATGACCGTATTATTGATTATCGAGGACAACCTAGTTTGAGACACTAGGTGGGGTTAGTTGCCAGTATTGTTAAGGTTCAGGTGTATCGTATGTTCCTAGAGCTGATATTCTATCCAGTATGGTATTTATTTTATGAAATGAGTATGATATTTTATAAAATGATTATGGTATTTTATGGTATAAGTATGAGTATTTTATCAAAAAGGTTTTGTAAACCTCACGTATATTTTGAAACATCATTTTTAAAAGACTTATCTTCAAATCATAGCACTTTTGGGTCAAAACGTATTGAAACTCTTATCCTATTATGTTTTTATTTACTATTGCGAATAATTCACCAACTTTATGTTGACGTCGTATTTTAACGCTTTTCAGGGATTTGAGGTTACTCTTTATGATGATATGCTTTGATTGGCTACGTGGATCTTTTGCATGGAGTTTATTTTGTTTTGTTGAATTCCTTAGTATCCCAAACTCTGTAGCCATATTTTGATATTATTCGGATGAATGTAATAAGTATTTTATTTCAAACTCTTTATCTATGTTGATTATGTATGGATTACTATGTTTGATGTAACCTTTGAATCTCTGATACCGTATACACTGCACACCTCGGTTCCGCCATTTATGCGGGGTGTGACATAATAAAACAAAGTGTGATTAAACACAAAGCGAAATAACAAGGGTCAAAACAATTTGCGAATAAAAAGAATAAACAACGGTAACGATTGTACCTCGAAATGACGGGTTGTCACACAGTACCTATATTCCATTTTGTGCTCCAAATGATAATGTGCAGGGGTTTGCTAATTATTTGAAGTTGCACACCGGCTTCCACTACGATCAACCAAAAACTCTTCGTGGGATCAATGATTTAATCGAGGAGATACTTGGCTGGAGAAATACTTTTCCCCCTTGATAATTTCTTGAAATGTATTGAGCTGAATCATGTTGTACTTCTCACCTTAACTATCTCATTTGCAAAAAAAAATTCGCCTACATATATATTTAACTCATTGGGTTTTTAGTATTATTTCAAATTGGTGTATATGTATTTGGTTTGTCGACATGCATTGGTAAATTATAATGGAGCATCATAAATTATAATGGTAAATGAATTGGGTTTCCATGTTCAGGTCGGGGAAGGTGAAACTATTTAACTCAGATGTATGCGGTGTATATGGCGTATCTCAGAGACAGTTTCCGAACTCTTTCCTTTGCCGCCGTCAAGATGTTTACCTAGGGAGGTTCGAACTTGTGACTTCTTGTAAGGAAATAAGACGTTTTATCAATAGGTCACCTTGGTGATGGTTGGATTTCATAATAATTTAAAGTGTTTGTTTGTCCACCTTAATAAGATTAGGAAATAGTGTTAAAACTGATTTCCTCATAAAATTTATTGTGCATAATTGAAGTTAAATTGTTTACCATAAGTGTGTGCATACATATTTTTTTTTAATTCATTAGGGCTTTAAAATCTTTGTACTCCACTCGAGTTTAATATGTGTATATCGGTATTTCTAAACGTGCTCACTTATGAATATATTGAATTTTGAGTATAACAAGGTTTTTCTTAACCGCGCTTCGTATCGGGAATAATCGATAGTAATGATCAAGCAAAAGTTAAAGGTTCGAAATATAAATAGATAGAAGTTTTGGGGTTAAGTTAAATATAACAAAACTATGGGGTAAACAAAAAAATAATAATAGTTGTGGGGCTAAAATAAAAAAATTAAAACTTATTTTCTATCCACTAGTTTATTATTATAGCATAAGTAATATCCGTGTTTGCTTTGTGTGCATCATAATATGATTTATAACGAGCGGGAATATAATTTTTGAAAATGTAAGATAAAATGTGTATCTTCATACATTTTAGTTCTTAAACACGAAATTAAAAAGAATGTCGAGTCAAGTCAAACGTACGTCTATATTGACCAACGAGTTCGTTTTATGGTAACTAAATCAGTGTAGATTACTTACCTTCCATAATTATACATTAATCTCATTTGAAAAGATAACTAAGGATAAGACTTTAATTAATATCATTTAACTAATAAAACTACTTAAACTAGATTTTGTGTTTGAACACGGTTTAGGATAAGAATGCCAATATAAGCATGATACATAATTTGGTAAGTTTTTGTAACGTTTAATTCTCAAAGTTTTTTTCTAATAAAGAGGAAAAATCGTTGAATAACATTCTAACAATTAAGGAAGATAATTTACTAGAAAAAACTTTAACAACTATATAAAATGGCATATGTATTTCATAATATATTCATAGTCTTTACCGAAAACCAAACAATATTACAAATCGACTTTGAACGAAAATGAAGCAAGAAACAGTTGTTGTTATAGTAGGAGCTGGACCTGCCGGGATTGCAACATCAGCATGTCTCAATCTTCTTTCTATACCAAATGTTGTTCTTGAGAGGGAAGATTGTTACGCGTCTTTATGGCAGAAAAAGGCATATGATCGTTTAAAGCTTCACTTAGCTAAAAACTTTTGTGAACTCCCTCATATGCCATTTCCTTTATCCGCACCCACATTTGTACCCAAAAATATGTTTGTTGAATACTTGCATAACTATGTTAGTCATTTTATGGTAAACCCGTTTTACCAACGTAGTGTTGAGAGTGCGTGTTATAATAAGATGACAAGAAAATGGGTCGTTACTGCCAAAAATGGTGTCTCGGGTTTGGTAGAGGAGTATGTTGGGGAGTTTCTTGTGGTAGCAACAGGTGAAAATAGTGAAGGTTTTATTCCTAGTATTTATGGTTTTGATAGCTTTAAAGGTTCAATCATGCACTCTATTGAATACGATAATGGAAAGAAATTTGTAGACAAAAATGTACTTGTTGTCGGTGCTGGAAATTCTGGCATGGAAATTGCGTACGACTTGTGCAATTGGGGTGCCAAAACATCCATCGTTGTTCGTAGTCCTGTAAGTTATTGCTCATTCGCTTCATAGTTGAGGTGTTTAGAGTTCGAATATTTGAAGAATCTTTTATTCAAAATTCTCTACCGCGCTATGTATTTGGTATAATTTTAACAATTTATTATTTTTGTTATGACAGGTACATGTGCTTAGCAAGGAGTTAGTACAACTCGGAATGTATCTATTAAAATATATGTCATACCTTTTGGTCGACAAAATTGTTTTAATGCTTAGGAAGTTGTTGTATGGAGACCTTTGTAAGTACGGCATACAAAGGCCAACCAAAGGACCATTTTGCCTCAAACGAGAAACGGGGAGATCACCAATCATTGATGTCGGAACAATTTCAAAGATCGAAACAGGAGATATTCAAGTAACCCTCTCTATCTTGTATTCTTGTTTTAATATCAAATGACAATTCAAACAATGATTAACAAATGCAATATTTGTGCTTTTGTGTCACTAGGTAATGACGGGTATTAAAAATATAATTGGTGATCAAATTAAGTTTAAGGATGGTCGAGAGAAACAATTTGACGCGATTGTCTTTGCTACTGGCTTTAGAAGCACAGTACGAAAATGGCTTAAGGTAACGAAAGTTATAACATTTTTACTCGGAAGTTATAACATTTTTACTCTATACTTTATATTTTGGGGTTTGATAAAAATCTAACATGAATTTTGGTTTAAATAGGATGATGGAGGACTCTTTAACGAAAAGGGAATGCCAAAGCAGAAAAGTCCAAATCATTGGAAAGGGGAAGACGGTATATATTGTGTTGGATTTGCGAGTGCTGGATTGTTTGGTATTTCAAATGATGCGAAGAATATCGCTAATGACATTTCCCAAATATTTTATGGAAAATGAGCTTATGTACATGAAAAGAGCGTGCAAGTGTATTTTTTTTTGTAGTGTACTATGTGTGCCAATTTTTTTTTTTTTTTTTATAGAATTATGATTTATCTTGAATTATTAATGTTGTATTTTAAGAAAAGTTTACAAAACTAATCCCATGTTTATATATAATTTCAAGAGTACGTAATCTAGTTATCAGTTATGGCCAAATACTTTTACTGTGTGTTTGCAAGTAACTGAGCAAGGACAATTTCGCTCTAACTGAGTTGCAGGATTTGTTCCAACTATAATAACTATTAGTGCATGAGGATTATCCAACCTCCTGCCTTCAACATACTAAAAAGAGGCGTTCGAAAATCCTTAATGAAAGGGACTGAATGAAAGTGCTAAATGAATGTCGGTTTCGTAACCTCTTTTCGCGAAGGTGCCGAGGAGTACCAAAAAACAGTATTTTAGCGACAGGTTCAGCGACGTGCGTATATGTCGCAAATGAAATCGCTAAATGTGCCGCCAAGTTTGCGGCAAAATGTGCACGTCGCGAGTCCCGTCTCCACATAGCACATCACGAACAATATCGTTAAAATTGCGACTTTCTAAATGATAACGCTAATCAAGTCGCTAATATTGAGACTTCCTAAATCATAACGCTAACTAAGTCGCTAATTTTAACCATGACATCTCCGATTGGCAATTTCCAAAACTGGTCCTATTAGGTCGCTTATTTCACCACTTAAGCCACATATATATTCATATTTTATAACTTTTACAACATTATCGATCTTTTTATTTTTAAAATTTTTTAAGTTTATAATTTTAATAAAATGTGTTTCTAGTCGACTTTTATATAAATAAAACTTATTTTTATTTTTGAGGATGTATAAATTAAATAAAAATAATTTTTAAGCTCACTACCTCACTCAATCCAGATTGGTGTCCTAATTTCGCAGATTCACTGTCTTTTTCTACAAGCATCATAATCACAACCGCCACACCGTCATTTGCATCACCTTGATGGCATTGAGGTAATTAATCTTCTTATTGAACGATTCATAGTTATTAATCGTCATAATTCATCAGGTTGAAAGTAAAATCAAAGTAAATTGAGCAAAATTAAGAATTCAAAGCGAATTATACTTTGGAATGAAATAATCAGGTTTGAAAAATCGGAGTACCGATCATTAATTTTATCTATAGGTTTTGAATTCTAGAATGCGAATTTCTCTCGGTTTCAACTTGATTTTGATGTTTAATTTTTATAGGTTGTGTAGAAAAGCTTACCAAAAATGAAGAAAAACGGGATGGATGACGAATAGAGGATGTAGGTCTCGATTTGATGATGAAAGCTGGATAAAATGGGTGTTTTGTTTGTGAAATTTACTAGAAATTTAATGAGAAGGTAGAGAGAGTTTTAGAGAGAGAGTGAAATATATGTGTGTTTTGGAAAATGAAATGAAAAGGAGAAATGAGGATGAAAGGGGACCAAGTCAAGATCCACAATATATTTACAAAGGGCCAAAATGGCAGGAAGACTCGGGATAGGTGATGGTGTGGTCCAAGATTTGGTAAAAGTGACCTTTTCGGCCATACTTGCCACACTCATGACTGCGGCGCAGTCCTTCGATTTTTCCCATCCGTTAACTTTTTGTTATTTATTTGTTAAAATGACTGATTTTGTTATGCTTTTGTTGTTAAGTCCCGTTAAAGGACCAACTTTCTAATAGATTTGTCGTTAGAGAACTAACTTTGAAATATATTTTAACATTAATCTTAATCGTATATACGAATGCAATATATTACCCTAACTTAACTTACGAGCATACTTACGTCTGCCAAACACTTAGGTTCTAATACGTTTCCGACGCGGAAACCTCATAATATAATTTCCCCGACAAAACGCAAACATACGAGTGCATAACGCACTCAAATAATAAGAAATACGCGATAAACGCAAAATAATCAAAATAAAAGAATAATAGGGTCAAAACGAAACATCGATAAATAAAACGGTATACGAAAAAGTCGGAATAATACCTCGAAAGTCGCGGTTGTCACAAAAAAAAGTTGAGGTTTAATAATTTAATTTCCGTTTATCGTAAATTATAATGGTAAATGAATTGGGTTTCCCTGTTCAGGTCGGAGAGGGTGAACCTTTTAAACCCAGATGAATGCGGCGTATATGGGGTATCTCAGTGACAGTTTCCGAAATCTTTCCTTGGCCATTGCCAAGATGTTTACTTAGGGAGGTTCGAACCTGTGACTTCTTGTAAGAAAATATAACGTTTTATCACTAGGTCACCTCGGTGATGGTTGGATTTCATAATAACTTAAACTCTTTGTTTGTCCGCCTTAATAAGATTAGAAAATAGTGTTAAACTGATTGCCTAATAAAATTTATTGTGTATAATTGAAGGTTAATTGTTTACCATAAGTGTGTGCACCAATGTATTTATTTTAATTCATGAGGGTTTTAAAATCTTCGTACCCAACTAGAGTTTAATATGTGTATATCGATATTTCTAAACGTGCTCACTTATGAATATATTGAATTTTGAGCATAACAAGGTTTTTCTTACCCGTGCTTCGCGTCGGGAATAATCGATAGTAATGATCAAGCGAAAGTTAAAGGTTCACAACATAAATATATAGAAGTTTTGGAATTAAGTTAAATATAACAAAACTATGAGGTAAATCCGAAAATAATAGTAGTTGTGGGGCTAAAATAAATAAATTAAAACTTATTTACTATTCACTAGTTTATTATTTGAGTATAAGTAATATCCGTGTTTGCTTTGTGTGCATCATAATATGATTTGTAACGAGCGTGAATATAATTTTTGAAAATGTATGATTAAATGTATATCTTCATACATTTAAGTTCTTAAACACGAAATTAAAAAGGATGCCGAGTCAAGTAAAAAGTACGTATAACTAAATCGGTGTAGATTACTTACCTTCCATAATTATACATTTAATCTCATTTGAAAAGATAACTAAGGATAAGACTTTAATTAATATCATTTAACTAATAAAACTACTTAAACTAGATTTTGTGTTTGAACACGGTTTAGGATAAGAATGCTAATACAAGCATGATACATAATTTGGTAAGTTTTTGTAACGTTTAATTCTAAAAAAATTTTCCTAATAAAGAGGAAAAATCGTTGAATAACATTCTAACAATTAAGGAAGAAAATTTATTAGAAAAAACTTTAACAACTATATAAAATGGCATATGTATTTCATAATATATTCATAGTCTTTACCGAAAACCAAACAATTTAACAAATCGACTTTGAACGAAAATGAAGCAAGAAACAGTTGTTGTTATAGTAGGAGCTGGACCTGCCGGGATTGCAACATCGGCATGTCTCAATCTTCTTTCTATACCAAATGTTGTTCTTGAGAGGGAAGATTGTTACGCGTCTTTATGGCAGAAAAAGGCATATGATCGTTTAAAGCTTCACTTAGCTAAAAACTTCTGTCAACTCCCTCATATGCCATTTCCTTTATCCGCACCCACATTTGTACCCAAAAATATGTTTGTTGAATACTTGCATAACTATGTTAGTCATTTTATGGTAAACCCGTTTTACCAACGTAGTGTTGAGAGTGCGTGTTATAATAAGATGACAAGAAAATGGGTCGTGTGTGACATTCGCGAATTTCTCGGTATTATTTCTATTCGCTTCGTATTCGTTTTATTTATTTTTATCCGTGTTTTGACCCTATTGCATTCTTTTATGAGTCTCGTATTCGTATTTTATGGTTATCGTATTCGTATTTCTCGTATTTTATGAGTATCGTATTTGTATTTTATGAGTATTTATAGTTATCGGGTTTATAGCGTGTAATTCGGATCTTTATGTCGGAAACGTTTAGTCTTAAGTGCCTTTAGTATAAGTCTAGTATGCTCATATGATAAGTTTAGGGGAATTATGCCTTAATTATATGATTAAAATTAACGTTTGAAAATATTTCATTTTTGGTCTTTTCGGAAATTTTATTACGAAACTAGTCCTACGCGAGAAAACTTATTACAAATTTAGTCCTCTTTATAATTTCATTACAAAAATGGTCCTATTCAGATTTGTCTTATTCCCATTTTCGGTTTTGTCTTATTCATATCACAAACTTTCTTCTCAAGTTTCATCTTTCACCTACACAACTTTCTCTCTCTAAAACTCCATTAAACCCCAAACTTCTCTCTAGTTTTCCGGCAAATCCGACCGTCAAAACTTAGATCCGAGACCATATTCTTGCTCCTTATCATCACCTCTACCTATCCTCCGAATTTCGTTCCGATCAGGTAAGTATTCCACCGTTTTGATTTTAAACTTTTTCCATTTTTGAGTCAATCACGTAATTATCGTTTTAATCGACCAAAACGAGATTTTAGCAAAGATTATAGTATGTTATTGTATTCTGGAAGCATGGTAATGATTTTAGATCAAATGGACGTTTAAAACTCGCAAAACCCGTTTTTCCGGTCATCTTCTCCGTCAAACTCCGGTAAGTCGCGTAATTTAAATTACGTTCACGTAATTTGAATATTACGGGCACGTATTTCGTCCCTGAATCACGTAAGTCTGCTGATGGTTCACGTAATCATGCATATGTTCACGTAATTCGTATTTCATTCACGTAATTCCGGTGGATCACGTAAGTTCAAGTTCAGTCACGTAACTTGTAATATCGTTCACGTAATTCAGGTTTCATCCACGTAAATTCCAGGTTGCACGTAAGTTTGAGTTTTATCACGTAATTCCGATCATCACGTAATTCCGGTGATGTTTCGTAAAACTCCGGTATGCTTCACGAAATAACAAAATTCCGTTCACGAAATTCACAGCTTGATCACGTAATTCTTGTAGTCGCGTAATTCGGTTTACAATTCCCGTAACTTCCTTGATCAGCACGTAAATCACTAGCATGCACGATATTCTCTTGTTTGTTCACGTAATTTGGTCTTGAGTTCACGTAATACTTCCATGCACATAATTCCTTTTCTTGTTTCAAGTAATTTGGCTGATTGATTCACGTGACTTCTCTTTTCACTTTTACCTTATCACCTAACAATTTACTATTATTATTATTACCCAAAAATGAGTTTTCACAAATTGATTTATTAGTACAAAATGAGATTTATACAAGTTATTATTATTATTACTAAAATAATATTGCACAATATTTAACTTTCCGAAACGTTCGTATTCTGTCATATCGATATTCCTCTGATTATTTTAAAATCCGTATAAAACGTTAATCATTAAGGCATAACCCTACTAGACTTAGAGATACTTAGACATATTTATTTACGTGATGTATAGGGCACTTAGACGTTGGAGCTTGACGGTATTGTAGTATTCCCGACATATAAAAGATTTGGATTGCTTTGCTACCTGTGAGTTATTCGCTGCCCTTTTTACCGCTTTTATATTTTTGGGCATGATTAGCGTAAAACAAAAGTATTTTTATGTATGAATGTATTGCGGTATGATATTATAATATGCATGGGTACGATTTGTACAATGTATATATATATGGATATGATGCTTTAGATGATCTCTCCCTATACTTGTACCGCCTTTGTGGTAGTACAAGGCCCCATATACACACCTGTTAGCTTGTGCCGCCGGTAGTATATATAGCGCTATAAGGGTCTGACGAACCCTCATTGTTAACACTATTTTGGATGATGTAGTGCCATGTCCGTGTTAACAATCTTACGACCGAATATTTTATCGAGGATAACCTAGTTTGAGACACTAGGTGGGGTAGTTGCCTTTATATATGTTAAGGGTCAGGTGTATTACATATTCCTAAAGCTGTACTCTATCCAGGATGATATTTATGCTATGATATAATGATGATATTTTATGAAATGAGTCTGGTATTTTATGAAATGTTTACGATACCGTATGGTACAAATATGGGTATTTTATCAAAAGGTTTTGTAAACCTCAAGTATATTTTTGAAACATCATTTTCAAAAGAACTTATCTTCAAATCTTATCTTTTGGGTCAAAATTTATTGAAAACCTTTATCCTATTATGTTTTTATTTATAAATGCGATTAATTCACCAACTTTATGTTGACGTCGTATTTTTAACGCTATTTCAGGGATTTGAGGTTACCCTATCTGCTTGCTATGCTTTATCTGACTACGTGGGACTTTTGCTGGAATTTATTTTGGTTATTGTAATTCCTTAGTTTCCCAAACTCTGTAGTCGTATTTTGATATTTGGATTACTGTAATAAGTATTCTAATTCAACTCTTTTATCTATGCTGATTATGTTTGGTTATTTATGTTTGATGTAACCTTGAATCTCTGATACCGTATACACTGCGCACCTCGGTTCCGCCATTTCTATGCGGGGTGTGACAGAAGTTGGTATCAGAGCCAATGGTTATAGAGAACTAAGTGACCTTACTGAATCACTTAGACTATGACCTAGGCTTTTGGACCTATCTGATTTACTCTATGTGCGCATTTCTTTCTTTTGTGGGCCTTTATGTGATTCGTGTGCTATATGTGTTTTTATTTTGCTTTTATGTTTTGAGGCCTGCTTGTTTTAGTCGCACATTCAGTTTATCGTTCTTATTTATTCTGGTTGACGTTCATAGAAGATGGCGACTAAGAGAACTGCTAAGAGAAGATCGAAGAGGCGACGTCGCGCCAGTGCTAGAGCGAGTGCTGCTGCTCAGAATATCACTGCGGTCCCCAATGCTAATACCACTATTTCGGATATCAGTCATTTGATTGCGGAGCAGATTGCAGCGGCAATACCCGTGATCGTGGCACAGCTTAGAGGTACTGAAAATGCGATTGACATGGCTGGTCGGTTGACCACAAGTGCGAGTCGTAGTGGTACTCTCCAGCTAGATGTGAGCCGAAGAGATGTTGGTAGGCATGAAGGGAAAGATATGAGTAATTCAAGGAAGAGAAGCCGTAATCATTATCAGAGACCTACAGCTTCTCAAGTATATGCGTTGACGAGTCCTGGAGCTGGTTATCAGGACATACGCCCTAAGTGTGGTACATGTGGCAGTGCGCATGCAGCTGATGTGGCATGTTGGGTTTGTGAACGCTGCAAGAGGTTAGGCCACATCGAGCAGTATTGTAGAAGAACTGTTGGAGCATGTTATGAATGTGGAGAAATGGATCACCACCGTTATCAGTGTCCCAAGCTTAAAGCACCTACTTCCCTTCCTACTCCTGGTGCTGGTACTAGTGCGAAAGGAATTCCTGCTGAGAGCCGAGCTTTCGCTATGGAATCTTCCGAAGCTCATCAGGATCCTACCGTAGTCACTGGTACATTTCTTGCCTATGATTATCCTGCTTTTATTCTGTTTGATTCGGGTGCCGATAGAAGCTTTATTTCTAGTGACTTTCGTCCCTTAGTAAACCGTGCCTCTAGTCCTTTAGAGCCTGCCTATGAAGTAGAAATAGCCGATGGTAGATGTGCCTGTGTTAGGGAAGTTATTCGTGATATTCTCCTCGTTTTAGCCGATATTCTTTCTTTTTCTATCGACCTTATTCCTTTGAAACTCGGTAGTTCGACGTCGTAGTCGGTATGGACTGGTTAGCGAAGCATAAAGGAGAGATAGTCTGTTATGAGAAGTTTATTCGTATTCAGAAGCCGGATGGAGATCAGTTGATTGTACGCGGAGACAAGGCCGGGAAACGCCTTAAGGTTATTTCTTGTTTGAAGGTTCGCGAGTATGTCCGTCAGGGTTGTTCTCTATATCTCGCTCACTTGGTGAAGAAAGACTCTGCGATAAAGATTGATGGTGTTCCGATTGTCCGCGAGTATTCCGATGTATTTCCCGACGACTTACCTGGAGTCCCTCCCCAGAGACAAACCGATTTCCGTATTGATCTTATTCCTGGAGCAGCGCCTGTTGCTAAAGCTCCGTATCGTTTGGCTCCTTCCGAGATGCTCGAGTTATCGAAACAAATCCAGGAATTGGTAGATAAGGGTTTTATTCGTCCTAGTTTCTCCCCGTGGGGTGCTCCTGTTCTCTTTGTTAAGAAGAAGGATGGCTCCATGCGTTTATGTATTGATTATCGGGAGTTAAACAAGTTGACTGTGAAGAACCGTTATCCCCTTCCTCGTATTGATGACTTATTCGATCAACTTCAGGGTTCTTGCTATTTCTCAAAGATCGATCTTCGTTCTGGTTATCATCAGTTGAGAGTTCGAGAAGATGATATACCTAAGACTGCTTTTCGTACTCGGTATGGTCATTACGAGTTCATGGTGATGCCGTTTGGTATGACAAACGCCCCTGCAGCATTCATGGAACTAATGAACCGTATTTGTCGTCCGTATCTTGACAAGTTCGTTATCGTATTCATTGACGACATTCTTATCTATTCCCGAAGTCGCAAGGAACATGAAGAGCATTTGCGTCTTGTTCTAGAAGTGCTTCGAAGAGAGAAGTTGTATGCGAAATTCTCTAAGTGTGAGTTCTGGTTATCCGAAGTTCAATTCCTTGGCCATGTGGTTAGCGCGAAGGGTATTCATGTTGATCCTGCTAAGATTGAAGCTGTTAAGAGTTGGGTTGCACCGAAGTCACCGACTGAAATCCGTTCATTTTTGGGTCTTGCTGGGTATTATCGCCGATTCATCGAGAACTTCTCCAAGATTGCTTCATCTATGACTAAGCTGACACAGAAAAGTGAACCTTTCGTTTGGGGTACCGATCAGGAAGAAGCATTTCAAATATTGAAGCAGCGATTGTGTAACGCACCTATTCTTAGTCTGCCTGTTGGTTCCGAGAATTTTGTTGTGTACTGCGACGCTTCGCACAAAGGTCTGGGTTGTGTGCTTATGCAGAATGGTAAGGTTATAGCTTACGCTTCGCGCCAGCTGAAAATCCATGAGCAGAACTACACGACACATGACCTAGAGTTGGGAGCTGTCGTCTTTGCATTGAAGATTTGGAGACACTATCTGTATGGGACCAAGTGTACTGTATTCACCGATCACAAGAGTCTTCAACACATTTTCGATCAGAAGATGCTGAATATGAGACAACGACGATGGGTTGAGTTACTGAACGACTATGATTGCGACATTCGCTACCACCCTGGTAAGGCGAACGTTGTTGCTGATGCACTAAGTCGTAAGGAAACGGTCAAACCTGTCCGTATTCGTTCTATGGTGATATCTATTCAGACGAGCTTGAAGGCTCGGATTATTCAAGCCCAAGAAGGTACTATGACTGAAGACCGGGTTAAAGAAGAAAGATTGTATAAATTGGCATTGGAGTTAGAACCGAAGGAGGATGGAGTTCTGTATTATCTCGAGCGTATTTGGGTTCCGGTGGGTATCCGTCAGTTGATTCTGGACGAAGCCCATAAGTCGAATTATTCCATTCATCCGGGTTCCGACAAGATGTATCACGACTTGAAAGATTTCTATTGGTGGCCGGGTATGAAACGCGAGATCGCTGAGTATGTTTAGCCGATGCTTGACTTGTTCAAAAGTGAAAGTTGAATACCAGAAACCGTCTGGGCTACTACAGCAACCGAAGATTCCCGAGTGGAAATGGGAGCGGATTACTATGGATTTTGTTACAAAGCTTCCGAGATCTTCGCGTGGTTATGACAGTATATGGGTTATTGTGGATCGTCTGACGAAGTCTGCTCATTTTCTTCCGATTCGCGAAAACTATCCGATGGAGAGATTCGTACGTTTGTATATCTCCGAGATTGTGTCGAAACATGGTGTACCAGTATCGATTATTTCCGATCGGGATGCTCGTTTCACCTCTCGATTTTGGAAGACTTTTCAGACTGCTATGGGTACACGACTAGATATGAGTACCGCTTATCATCCTCAGACCGATGGTCAGAGCGAGAGAACTATTCAGACTATGGAAGATATGCTACGAGCTTGCGCTATTGATTTTGGTGGTAGTTGGGATGTTCATTTGCCGTTGATTGAATTCTCGTACAACAACAGCTATCACACGAGTATCAAGTGTGCACCGTTTGAAGCTCTATATGGCCGTAAGTGTCGATCGCCTGTATGTTGGGCAGAAGTTGGAGATAGTCAGATTTCCGGTCCGGAGATTATTCAAGAGACCACTGACAAGATCTTCAAGATCAAGGAACGATTAGTTACTGCCAGAGATCGACAGAAGAAATATGCTGATAAGCGCAGGAAACCTCTCGAGTTCAGTGTTGGAGATACGGTGTTGTTGAAAGTATCTCCATGGAAAGGGGTTGTCCGATTTGTGAAGCGCAGCAAGCTGAGTCCGAGATACACGGGTCCGTTCAAGATCTTAGCCCGTGTCGGCCCAGCTGCGTATCGTTTAGAATTGCCGGCAGAACTGAGCAGCGTACACAATGTATTCCATGTATCTCAGTTGAAGAAGTGTCTGGCTGACGAAACACTATTAGTTCCGCTTGAACAGCTCCAGATTGATGACAAGCTTCATTTCGTTGAAGAACCGATCGAGATCGTTGCTAGTGATGTTAAGCAACTTCGACGAAGTAAGATTCCTATTGTCAAAGTTCGTTGGAACTCCCGCTTCGGAGCTGAGTTCACGTGGGAACGCAAGGACGAAATTCTGCGGAAGTATCCTCACCTTTCTCCCGGAAGTGGTACCAATTGATAATTTCGAGGACGAAATTTCTTTTTACTTGGGGAGACTGTGACATTCGCGAATTTCTCGGTATTATTTCTATTCGCTTCGTATTCGTTTTATTTATTTTTATCCGTGTTTTGACCCTATTGCATTCTTTTATGAGTCTCGTATTCGTATTTTATGGTTATCGTATTCGTATTTCTCGTATTTTATGAGTATCGTATTTGTATTTTATGAGTATTTATAGTTATCGGGTTTATAGCATGTAATTCGGATCTTTATGTCGGAAACGTATAGTCTTAAGTGCCTTTAGTATAAGTCTAGTATGCTCTTATGATAAGTTTAGGGGAATTATGCCTTAATTAAATGATAAAAATTAACGTTTAAAAATATTTCACTTTTGGTCTTTTCGGAAATTTTATTACGAAATTAGTCCTACGCGAGAAAATTCTTTACAATTTTAGTCCTATGTCTAGTTTTTATTACAAAATTGGTCCCTAACCTGTTTTGTCCTTATCTATATCTTTGTTTTTGTCTTATTCTCCTCAATCTTCTTCCTCAAGAATTCATTTTAACCTACACCTTTTCTCTCTCTCTAAAATCACCATTAAACCCCAAACTTCTCTCTAAAATATCCGACGATCCAACCGTTAAAACTTAGATCCGAGACCGGATTCTTGCTCCTTATCATCATCTTCATATATCCTCCGAGTTTCACCACGATCAAGTAAGTATTACTTCGTTTTGATTTTAAACTTTTATCCATTTTTATACAAATAACGTAAATCACATTTTTAACCATTGAAACCGAGATTTTATCGAATATTATTGTATGTTATTGCAATCTGGACATAGGGTATTAATTATAGATCAAACGGACGTTTAAAACTCGCAAAACCCGTTTTTCCGGTCATCTTCTCCGTCAAACTCCGGTAAGTCGCGTAATTTAAATTACGTTCACGTAATTTGAATATTACGGGCACGTATTTCGTCCCTGAATCACGTAAGTCTGCTGATGGTTCACGTAATCATGCATATGTTCACGTAATTCGTATTTCATTCACGTAATTCCGGTGGATCACGTAAGTTCAAGTTCAGTCACGTAACTTGTAATATCGTTCACGTAATTCAGGTTTCATCCACGTAAATTCCAGGTTGCACGTAAGTTTGAGTTTTATCACGTAATTCCGATCATCACGTAATTCCGGTGATGTTTCGTAAAACTCCGGTATGCTTCACGAAATAACAAAATTCCGTTCACGAAATTCACAGCTTGATCACGTAATTCTTGTAGTCGCGTAATTCGGTTTACAATTCCCGTAACTTCCTTGATCAGCACGTAAATCACTAGCATGCACGATATTCTCTTGTTTGTTCACGTAATTTGGTCTTGAGTTCACGTAATACTTCCATGCACATAATTCCTTTTCTTGTTTCAAGTAATTTGGCTGATTGATTCACGTGACTTCTCTTTTCACTTTTACCTTATCACCTAACAATTTACTATTATTATTATTACCCAAAAATGAGTTTTCACAAATTGATTTATTAGTACAAAATGAGATTTATACAAGTTATTATTATTATTACTAAAATAATATTGCACAATATTTAACTTTCCGAAACGTTCGTATTCTGTCATATCGATATTCCTCTGATTATTTTAAAATCCGTATAAAACGTTAATCATTAAGGCATAACCCTACTAGACTTAGAGATACTTAGACATATTTATTTACGTGATGTATAGGGCACTTAGACGTTGGAGCTTGACGGTATTGTAGTATTCCCGACATATAAAAGATTTGGATTGCTTTGCTACCTGTGAGTTATTCGCTGCCCTTTTTACCGCTTTTATATTTTTGGGCATGATTAGCGTAAAACAAAAGTATTTTTATGTATGAATGTATTGCGGTATGATATTATAATATGCATGGGTACGATTTGTACAATGTATATATATATGGATATGATGCTTTAGATGATCTCTCCCTATACTTGTACCGCCTTTGTGGTAGTACAAGGCCCCATATACACACCTGTTAGCTTGTGCCGCCGGTAGTATATATAGCGCTATAAGGGTCTGACGAACCCTCATTGTTAACACTATTTTGGATGATGTAGTGCCATGTCCGTGTTAACAATCTTACGACCGAATATTTTATCGAGGATAACCTAGTTTGAGACACTAGGTGGGGTAGTTGCCTTTATATATGTTAAGGGTCAGGTGTATTACATATTCCTAAAGCTGTACTCTATCCAGGATGATATTTATGCTATGATATAATGATGATATTTTATGAAATGAGTCTGGTATTTTATGAAATGTTTACGATACCGTATGGTACAAATATGGGTATTTTATCAAAAGGTTTTGTAAACCTCAAGTATATTTTTGAAACATCATTTTCAAAAGTCTTATCTTCAAATCTTATCTTTTGGGTCAAAATTTATTGAAAACCTTTATCCTATTATGTTTTTATTTATAAATGCGATTAATTCACCAACTTCATGTTGACGTCGTATTTTTAACGCTATTTCAGGGATTTGAGGTTACCCTATCTGCTTGCTATGCTTTATCTGGCTACGTGGGACTTTTGCTGGAATTTATTTTGTTTTGTAATTCCGTAGTTTCCCAAACTCTGTAGTCGTATTTTAATATTCGGATTACTGTAATAAGCTTTTTACTCTCAAACTCTTTATCTATGCTGATTATGTTTGGTTATTTATGTTTGATGTAACCTTGAATCTCTGATACCATATACACTGTACACCTCGGTTCCGCCATTTCTATGCGGGGTGTGACATCGTGACTGCCAAAAATGGTGTCTCGGGTTTGGTAGAGGAGTATGTTGGGGAGTTTCTTGTGGTAGCAACAGGTGAAAATAGTGAAGGTTTTATTCCTAGTATTTATGGTTTAGATAGCTTTAAAGGTTCAATCATGCACTCTATTGAATACGATAATGGAAAGAAATTTGTAGACAAAAATGAACTTGTTGTCGGTGCTGGAAATTCTGGCATGGAAATAGCGTACGACTTGTGCAATTGGGGTGCCAAAACATCCATCGTTGTTCGTAGTCCTGTAAGTTATTGCTTATTCGCTTCATAGTTGAGGTGTTTAGAGTTCGAATATTTGAAGAAATTCAAAATTCTCTACCGCCCTATGTATTTGGTATAATTTTAACAGTTTATTTTTTTTGTTGTGAGAGGTACATGTGCTTAGCAAGGAGTTAGTACAACTCGGGATGTATCTATTAAAATATATGTCATACCCTTTGGTCGACAAAATTGTTTTAATGCTTATTAAGTTGTTGTATGTAGACCTTTGTAAGTACGGCATACAAAGGCCAACCAAAGGACCATTTTGCCTCAAACGAGAAACGGGGAGATCACCAATCATTGATGTCGGAACAATTTCAAAGATCGAAACAGGAGATATTCAAGTAACCCTCACTATCTTGTGTTCTTGTTTTAATATCAAATGACAATTCAAACATTGATTAACAATTTCAATATCTGTGGTTTTCTGTCACTAGGTAATGACGGGAATTGAAAATATAATTGGTGATCAAATTAAGTTTACGGATGGTCGAGAGATACAATTTGATGCGATTGTCTTTGCTACTGGCTTTAGAAGCACAGTGCAAAAATGGCTTAAGGTAACGAAAGTTATAACATTTTTACTCTATACTTTATATTTGTGGTTTGATAAAAATCTAACATGAATTTTGGTTTAAATAGGATGATGGAGGACTCTTTAACGAAAAGGGAATGCCAAAGCGGAAAAGTCCAAATCATTGGAAAGGGGAAGACGGTATATATTGTGTTGGATTTGCGAGTGCTGGATTGTTTGGTATTTCAAATGATGCGAAGAATATCGCTAATGACATTTCCCAAATATTTTATGGAAAATGAGGTTTATGTACATGAAAAGAGCGTGCAAGTGTATTTTTTTTGTAGTGTACTATGTGTGCCAATTTTCTTTTTTATAGAATTATTATTTATCTTGAATTATTAATGTTGTATTTTAAGGAAAGTTTACAAAACTAATCCCATGTTTATATATAATTTCAAGAGTGGTAATCTAGTTATCAGTTATGGCCAAATGCTTTTATTGTGTGTTTGCAAGTAACTGAGTAAGAACAATTTCTCTCTAACTGGGTTGCATGATCTTTAGTTTTTGATGTTTTGTCGAAACATGATTTATGAGAAGATTTAAGGTTGATTGTAAACTGTCCAAAAGTTATGTTATGTCCAAATATCATTTACCATGTCTTTTATATATATATATATATATATATATATATATATATATATATATATATATATATATATATATATATATATATATATATATATATATATATATATATATATATATATATATATATATATATATATTACATAGTAATATAGTAATATGTTAGTTTCGGTTAAATATACCTTTTAACACATTGTTACTAAGATTTAGTCCAAATTTCAGGATTTGCTCATATGTTGGTCTAATATGTTAACCTAACCATTTTAAGGCTAAAACCGGAAGACAAAGAAAAAGAGAAACTAGGGTAAACAACGAATGTACCGTAGTCATCCGCAATAATCACGAACACGAACCCAAAAAGTAAGCTTCGGTGGTGGTGGTGATGAGATATCCGACTTCAAAACACAACATATACCACCATTAGCTTAGGGTTCCAAAGGAAAAGAAAATAGAGAGTTTCATGAAGAGATTTACTTACCAAAACTCGAAATGGAAGTCCTTCAAGGTAATAACCGAAACTCCAAGATTTAAAAGATGAAATGGAAGTAAGAAGCTTGTAAGATAAGAGAACAAAGTTGATGTTAGAATCTCAACCAAAAGTGGGAGAAAAATGAAAAGAAAAGTGAAAAATCTCAAAAGAAAGCTTACCCAATGTTATGGAAACCAAAAGGAAATGATAGGAAATGACTCTTAGCTTGACAACTCTCTCCGAATGGGTGTTTATTCCCTTCACAACTTCTGAAAATCTTGAGAGAAAATGAGAGAGAAATGCGTAAGTTCGAGAGTTAGAATGAAAAGGAAAATGAGAGAGATAGATAAGGTAGAAAGGGGTGAAAAAGGGGTCCCCATTGTCAAAAATCCAGGTCTCTAGACAACATCCCGTGATTGCGGGGATTGTGTGTGGAAAAATCTCGAGTTGGTGAAAGTTTGAAAGAGTATGGGTCTGCCTGGAAGTGTGGTGCGTCGCACCATGCACTGGGTGCGGCACACTGCCCTTCTGACTAACGTTTTTTCGTTATCTCCCCGTTAAATGACTGATTTTGTAACAAATTTCGTTAGTTTCCGTTAAAGGACTAACTTTGTAACAGATTTAGTTAGAGGACTAACTTTGTAATATATTCTTGAACTATTAATTTTAACCGACGATTACGGCATAAACACCCTAACTTAAAAACACGAGAATACTAACTATTCGACACTTAGATAAAAATAACGCTTACATCTCGAGGGACGAAGCAACAAAACACATAAAACCCTACTAATAAAACAAAGTGTGATTAAACACAAAGCGAAATAACAAGGGTCAAAACAATTTGCGAATAAAAAGAATAAACAACGGTAACGATTGTACCTTGAAATGACGGGTTGTCACACATTACCTATATTCCATTTTGTGCTCCAAATGATAATGTGCAGGGGTTTGCTAATTATTTGAAGTTGCACACCGGCTTCCACTACGATCAACCAAAAACTCTTCGTGGGATCAATGATTTAATCGAGGAGATACTTGGCTGGAGAAATACTTTTCCCCCTTGATAATTTCTTGAAATGTATTGAGCTGAATCATGTTGTACTTCTCACCTTAACTATCTCATTTGCAAAAAAAATTTCGCCTACATATATATTTAACTCATTGGGTTTTTAGTATTATTTCAAATTGGTGTATATGTATTTGGTTTGTCGACATGCATTGGTAAATTATAATGGAGCATCATAAATTATAATGGTAAATGAATTGGGTTTCCATGTTCAGGTCGGGGAAGGTGAAACTATTTAACTCAGATGAATGCGGTGTATATGGCGTATCTCAGAGACAATTTCCGAACTCTTTCCTTTGCCACCGTCAAGATGTTTACCTAGGGAGGTTCGAACTTGTGACTTCTTGTAAGGAAATAAGACGTTTTATCAATAGGTCACCTTGGTGATGGTTGGATTTCATAATAATTTAAAGTGTTTGTTTGTCCACCTTAATAAGATTAGGAAATAGTGTTAAAACTGATTTCCTCATAAAATTTATTGTGCATAATTGAAGTTAAATTGTTTACCATAAGTGTGTGCATACATATTTTTTTTTAATTCATTAGGGCTTTAAAATCTTTGTACTCCACTCGAGTTTAATATGTGTATATCGGTATTTCTAAACGTGCTCACTTATGAATATATTGAATTTTGAGTATAACAAGGTTTTTCTTAACCGCGCTTCGTATCGGGAATAATCGATAGTAATGATCAAGCAAAAGTTAAAGGTTCGAAATATAAATAGATAGAAGTTTTAGGGTTAAGTTAAATATAACAAAACTATGGGGTAAACAAAAAAATAATAATAGTTGTGGGGCTAAAATAAAAAAATTAAAACTTATTTTCTATCCACTAGTTTATTATTATAGCATAAGTAATATCCGTGTTTGCTTTGTGTGCATCATAATATGATTTGTAACGAGCGGGAATATAATTTTTGAAAATGTAAGATAAAATGTGTATCTTCATACATTTTAGTTCTTAAACACGAAATTAAAAAGAATGTCGAGTCAAGTCAAACGTACGTCTATATTGACCAACGAGTTCGTTTTATGGTAACTAAATCAGTGTAGATTACTTACCTTCCATAATTATACATTAATCTCATTTGAAAAGATAACTAAGGATAAGACTTTAATTAATATCATTTATCTAATAAAACTATTTAAACTAGATTTTGTGTTTGAACACGGTTTAGGTTAAGAATGCCAATATAAGCATGATACATAATTTGGTAAGTTTTTGTAACGTTTAATTCTCAAAGTTTTTTTCTAATAAAGAGGAAAAATCGTTGAATAACATTCTAACAATTAAGGAAGATAATTTACTAGAAAAAACTTTAACAACTATATAAAATGGCATATGTATTTCATAATATATTCATAGTCTTTACCGAAAACCAAACAATATTACAAATCGACTTTGAACGAAAATGAAGCAAGAAACAGTTGTTGTTATAGTAGGAGCTGGACCTGCCGGGATTGCAACATCGGCATGTCTCAATCTTCTTTCTATACCAAATGTTGTTCTTGAGAGGGAAGATTGTTACGCGTCTTTATGGCAGAAAAAGGCATATGATCGTTTAAAGCTTCACTTAGCTAAAAACTTTTGAGAACTCCCTCATATGCCATTTCCTTTATCCGCACCCACATTTGTACCCAAAAATATGTTTGTTGAATACTTGCATAACTATGTTAGTCATTTTATGGTAAACCCGTTTTACCAACGTAGTGTTGAGAGTGCGTGTTATAATAAGATGACAAGAAAATGGGTCGTTACTGCCAAAAATGGTGTCTCGGGTTTGGTAGAGGAGTATGTTGGGGAGTTTCTTGTGGTAGCAACAGGTGAAAATAGTGAAGGTTTTATTCCTAGTATTTATGGTTTAGATAGCTTTAAAGGTTCAATCATGCACTCTATTGAATACGATAATGGAAAGAAATTTGTAGACAAAAATGTACTTGTTGTCGGTGCTGGAAATTCTGGCATGGAAATTGCGTACGACTTGTGCAATTGGGGTGCCAAAACATCCATCGTTGTTCGTAGTCCTGTAAGTTATTGCTCATTCGCTTCAAACGAGAAACGGGGAGATCACCAATCATTGATGTCGGAACAATTTCAAAGATCGAAACAGGAGATATTCAAGTAACCCTCTCTATCTTGTATTCTTGTTTTAATATCAAATGACAATTCAAACAATGATTAACAAATGCAATATTTGTGCTTTTGTGTCACTAGGTAATGACGGGTATTAAAAATATAATTGGTGATCAAATTAAGTTTACGGATGGTCGAGAGAAACAATTTGACGCGATTGTCTTTGCTACTGGCTTTAGAAGCACAGTACGAAAATGGCTTAAGGTAACGAAAGTTATAACATTTTTACTCTATACTTTATATTTTGGGGTTTGATAAAAATCTAACATGAATTTTGGTTTAAATAGGATGATGGAGGACTCTTTAACGAAAAGGGAATGCCAAAGCAGAAAAGTCCAAATCATTGGAAATGGGAAGACGGTATATATTGTGTTGGATTTGCGAGTGCTGGATTGTTTGGTATTTCAAATGATGCGAAGAATATCGCTAATGACATTTCCCAAATATTTTATGGAAAATGAGCTTATGTACATGAAAAGAGCGTGCAAGTGTATTTTTTTTTTTGTAGTGTACTATGTGTGCCAATTTTCTTTTTTTATAGAATTATGATTTATCTTGAATTATTAATGTTGTATTTTAAGAAAAGTTTACAAAACTAATCCCATGTTTATATATAATTTCAAGAGTACGTAATCTAGTTATCAGTTATGGCCAAATACTTTTACTGTATGTTTGCAAGTAACTGAGCAAGGACAATTTCGCTCTAACTGAGTTGCACGATTTGTTCCAACTATAATAACTATTAGTGCATGAGGATTATCCAACCTCCTGCCTTCAACATACTAAAAAGAGGCGTTCGAAAACCCTTAATGAAAGGGCTAAATAAATGAAAGTGCTAAATGAATGTCGGTTTTGTAACCTCTTTTCGCGAAGGTGCCGAGGAGTACCAAAAAATAGTCTTTTAACGACAGGTTTAGCGACGTGCCTATAAATGTCGCAAATTTGCGATATGACTAGAGACATGTTTAGCGACATCGGCTTCATCGGTGTCTCAAATTATGACGTAATATATGAGTTTGAATATCCATGTCGCAAATGAAATCGCTAAATGTGCCGCCAAATTTGCCGCAAAATGTACACGTCGCCGGTCGCGTCTCCACGTAACACATCGCGAACAATATCGTTAAAATTGCGACCTTCTAAATAATAACGTTAATCAAGTCGCTAATTTTGAGACTTTCTAAATCATAACGCTAACTAAGTCGCTAATTTAAAGCATGACATCTCCGGTTGGCAATTTCCACAACTCGTCTTATTAGGTCGCTTATTTCACCACTTAAGCCACATATATATATATATATATATATATATATATATATATATATATATATATATATATATATATATATATATATATATATATATATATATATATATATATATATATATATATATATTATAACTTTTACAGCATTATCCATCTTTTTATTTTTCACATTTTTTAAGTTTAAAATTTTAATAAAACGTGTTTCTAGTCTACTTTTATATAAATAAAACTTATTTTTATTTTTTAGCATGTATAAATTAAATAAAGATAATTTCTTAAGCTCCCTACCCCACTCAATCCAGATTGGTGCCCTAATTTCGGAGATTCACTGTCTTCTTCTACGAGCATCATAATCACAACCGTAACACGGTCATCTACATCACCTTGATGGCATTGAGGTAATTAATCTTCTTATTGAACGAGTCATAGTTCTTAATCTTCATAATTCATCAGGTTGAAAGTAAAATCAGAGTAAATTGAGCAAAATTAAGAATTCAAAGCGAATTATACTTTGGAATGAAATAATCAAGTTTGAAAAGTCGGAGTACCGATCATTAATTTTATCTATAGGTTTTGAATTCTAGAATGCGAATTTCTCTCAGTTTCAACTTGATTTTGATGTTTAATTTTTATAGGTTTTGATAATGTTTACAACATTTATTGTAGATCCACCAATTTTTTTCTCCAAGCACTGTAATCACCATCATCTGCATCACTTGGTACTTAATCTTCATAAATGATCATGTTTAAGATAAAAGCGGAGTAAAACGAGTTGTAATTCTGAATGTATGATCAAGTTTAAGCTAAAATTGGAGTAAAAGTTGTATTCGGAACGAAGATCGGGTTCAGGCTTAAATCGGAATGGAATTATCAGGTTTGACCTAAAGTCCGAGTATTTTTTAATTCTAGATTTCAATTAGGTCACAATGTTTAGGCGTTTGCTAATGTTTCTTAGTTATATGTTAGTTCTATGCCACAAAAATCAGTTGCGTGTTTAGATGACGTAATATACTAATGTGACTTGATTTTCTCCTTATTTAGATTAGTATATATAGAAGAAAACTCGTGTTTTTGCTCGAGTGAAGAAAGAAAATTAGTCTTTTAGAGGTTACATACAGGTACATCCTCAGTTCCGCTTTGTAAATATATGTTGCTTGGTTGTATGAAATTAACTGAATTAGTTGTCACTTGTTAGTTTAGAAGTTTCATGGATTTGGATTTGGATTCAGGGAGATACTATGACATATTGAATGATCTCATTTGTAAAGATCGAATACTTAATGTTTGACTTTTTATGTGGAAAGGCTTATAAACATGGAGACAAGACTAATCGCACTTGTCTTTGATTCCAATGTACATGAGTGCAAAATGTATTGATAGTATTATAACTGAAAAATGTTACTGCATCGAATACTATTAGATAACGTGTTGTTGATGAAGTCTAATAAATAATTATTATAATTTTTTGTACATTTCTTGCTGTTTATTTCTTTCATCATGACGTATCCACCTAGACGCTAATTGTATCTAATTTAAAGGTCTTTTCCATTGAATCTTGGAGAAAATGCCTTGAGTAATCCATTAATGGTAAGAAGTTACATAACCACTCAAACATTTCTTGTGTTTGACGCTTTTAGATATCATGAAGTCTTCTAATAAATACAAATTATGTGGAAAATAGGTGTAAGCAGTTAAATTCTCTTTCGTAAATCTAGTAATGGTAAATATTTTGGACGCTAGTAGCACGACATATTTGTGTGCACTTGCGGGATAAAAAATCGATCAAGTATGGCTTTCATGAACTTAAATTGAAGCTTCATGTTGTTAACATGCATATGATTGCTTTCCCTATCTTTTTCGGTTACAATGAATTATAATAATGTTATCTTTGGCATTCTAATAGGTAACGATGGATCTGAATCTTGTTGACCTTACTGGACAACCTTATGGCTTGCATAATCATTACAATGTAAGTCATTTATCTCTGTGATTTTATTAGAGTAATCATATTGGTTGTTATTCCTTGTAATCATCTCTAAAATGTAGTTTGTTTTAATTTTTCTAAAAAGGGAACTGAGATCTTTATGTGAAACAGTCACTGAATAGTTTATATGCAAGTTGGGGGTAAATGTGGTAGTTGGAAGTGGGATCTGTATGCGAGAAAGTCTTTGAGACCTGAGGGAGGCCTACAACCGTCGGTCTAGAAAAACTTAACGAAAAAGCATTAGCGTGTCTCGACAAGTATCTTTACCATCGTTTAGTCTGAATCAGAGAGTTTGCGTATGTTTAACTGTTCTAAATCTTTGTTGATTTCAGATACATATCAAGTCCTTTTAAGAATCCCAGGGAAGATTGCAAATAAGGATGTATAAACTATTAAGAACACATGTGTGCATAGAGGAGGCCCTTTACCAAGGTAAGAATTAAATGATACATATTATATTTTCACACTAGCAAACTTTGAATCATGAAATAAACTCGATAGTTATTCTGATCTTGAAGATGGGAGTACTTTCTTTCGTACATTAAGGCAAATTGATCGAGCTTGCAGTGAACCTCTTCCCATCCACTAGCAAAGATTTGAGATTTCTTTGTAAATGTTTTTTTAGTTTCAGGTATATAACAATTTTAATCCCAAGACATTTTCTATTTTAAATCTGCAAAGCGATAAAATCTTGACATCTAGTTTGTAATATATAAGTCATACTTCATTCTTTATGTGAGATGGTCTCTATATAGTTTAGATACATGTCGGAGGTTATCCAGTAGTAATTGTAGCAGTCGGAAGTAGGATCTCTAGTCGAAAGTGGCTTGCAAATAGCGTTGTAAGTCTTGTTTTTTTTTATATATATTTTTATATATTTGTTCATTGATGTCAATTAGATAGTTTGAAGTGTTTTTTACCTAGGGATATATGGTAATTAAGAAGATGTCGGTTTTATCGTCCATGGAGAACTATGTCACGGGTTAAGATTAAATTTGCATATGGTGAACTTTTTACCATACGGTGTTTATGTTGTTAGTTTCTATGTTTCACCTGATAGTTATTTTTCAATATTAAATTTGCATATGGTGTTTTGAGGAAGTTTATGCTAGAAGAGAAAGTAGAGTAAATTTAAGGTTTGGCGGCGGATAAAAAGAAGTCGTGTTTGATGTTTCTACAGAAGACTTAGAATCCTTCCTTGGTGGCTTTGTTCTCTTTCTTCCTTTCTACAACAATCAATCAAATTCATAAAAAAATTTGTTTTGTTTATGTTCTTTGGTTCAATTTGTCGTTTGGTAATATAAGCTAGGAAAATGCTAGCGGTGTAAGTTTGGAGGTGGTTAAGGAACTGCCGATATTGCAAGAGAAAGAACAGTCAAGATCAAGACTCGGAAACGATATTTTGTTTTCACCCGGTAACGATGGCCGAAATTATAGATTTTCTAGGAGGCCTTGTGGCAGAAGTAGAAGTAATGGTGCTTTCTATGAACTTCATAGATTTTCTAGGGGGTCATTAGCTTGTAAAATTTAGATATGATTGTACCCTTTATATTTTGGACTACCTTTAATTGCATGCTTGTAATTTAAGAAACTTGATTTTTCATGTAAGAGATGATGATCTTAGCTTTAAAATTGTACTATACGAAATTTATCCCTTTACTATATATATATATATATATATATATATATATATATATATATATATATATATATATATATATATATATATATATATATATATATATATATATATATAAAGTTGAGACATGTAGTGAGAACGACCTCGAGAACGAGCCCCACAACGAGTGGGGCGGAGTAATAACGAGCTAGGACGCTCGTTGTCAGCTCGAGAACGAGCCACAACGGCTCCCACTCCGTGTTCTCTTAGTGGTATGACCGGCCCGATATGGTGTAAAGTTATTTGTACATATAATCATAACTTCTTCTTTCAGGGTCTATAATATCTTGATCAGTGAAATACTCGTATACCGTTATGAACCGTTATGATCGAAATTGAAATTGTTTGGCATAAGTAGTTGGAGTTGGAGCCTAAGTTTTAATCTTAACTAGAGCTGGAGTTTGAGCTTATGATAGGGGCCGAAACTTTTATATGTAAGATGAAAAACATGTTTGATAAAGTAGTTGGGGTTTGAGTTTATTAGTGTAAATAAATATATAATAATATGTAATTTAATTAATATAAAAGGTATTTATATAATATTATTTAGCAATTATCTTTTTAATAAACTTCTTACAAAATCTTCAGCCAAACAAGACTTATAAATAAAAACATTAGTCGTGTCAATATCGGGTTTGACCAAAACCCGAATCGGGTTTGAAACCGAACCGGGTTCTTGTCAAACATACCAAACCGGTTCGGGTTCGATCGGTTTGGAGGTTCAAAAAACCTGACCCTATGGAAACCGGTTCGTACCGGTTCGGGTTCTAACCCGGGTCCAAACCGGTTACTGTGTGACGCCCGTCCCATAAATTCCACGAACTAACAACCTGACTGGAAAGCCCGTCCCCAAAATGGAACACCCGTCACTCCTACGCGGGACGCCCGTCCCCTATGTGTGACGCCCGTCACACGGGAAAAACACTATAAAAGTTTGGTGCCACGATTTGGGATCACACCAATGTGCGGTAACGCAAAGGTATGAATCGGACAAACCATGAGGAGCCGACCAAACGTCGGTTGTTAAGTTTACATTTGCATTTAGATTTTCAAAACCTTTTAATATCATTATTTTTGCTTTCTTCCAAATTTTTAAACAATCCTTATGAAGAGTATTACGACTTACATGAGTATATCGCGGTTGGAAGCACTTTTGAACCACCCTAGTGAATCTCGAGTTGTCGAAGTGATTGAATGGCAAGGCGGATTGAATCACAAAACCCGCAAACTCTTCACGCATCCTCTCCACCGAATAAACAAAAATACTCCCGTCTTGACCCATCGATGATTGACCCGATTCTGGTGCTCTATGGAGAACTTTGCAATGCTTATCGACGTGATTCTTCAACGTCGTGTTAGAATTATGTTTCAAAAAAAGGCCGCAATGATTACAATGCGCCATCGTTTGGCCATCGGACAAAAGCACCATCCGGTAATGTTGCCAAACATTTTGGTTTCGGGTTGTTGGGATAACCTCTACGATCGTTCTTTCACTTGACGAACCACAACCGGTTGAAGCGGTAGAGCTTTGAGTTTCCATTTGATTGTTGGTGATTTTTTGAGAATTTTTCAAACGTTTTTCGAAGGTATTTTTTGCGTTTTTTGAGCTTTGAGAGTGTTTTGAGAGAGTTAGAAGTGTGTGTGTTTAATCCCAAACTCTACCACATATTTATAGTAAATTTGGAATGGCAAAATGGTAAAAAAAAATGAAAAAAAATGGTCATAAAAGCATAAAAAACGGGCAAAAAACAGCCTTTTTGACAAAGCCAACGGCTATATTCTCGAACCGGGTTCAACCCGGTTTCCCAACCCGGGTTCCCGAACCGGTTTCCGTCGTCCCGGTCCCAACCCGGTTTACTTCTTGAGTTCCCGAACCGGTTCCAAACCGTCGGGTTTGGTCAAACCCGGTTTCGGTTTTTTTTCGGTTTCGGTTTCGGTTTCGGTTTTTTTCGACACGACTGAAAAACATAAGCACAAACCTTAATAATCCACGTAAGCTTCCAACTTAATATGTTCGTAATAATTTTTTACCTAAGCATATCTTTAAAAATAATGATTTGTTTGAATGAACCACATTGGACATGTAATTCTATAATTATCCTCTAATTTAAAACATGTTGGTGCCTTGAAATTCGTGAACATTTTTGGGCTCATTTCTGTAGTTTGGGCTATTGTTTGGGTCTCGACGTGGGCCTTTAGGTCTGCTGTTTCTTGGTGACGTTTTTCCCCTTTCTTATTCAGGTACACGTGTTCTTTCTCTGCATTCTACCTTCTACCTGGCTTTTGATATCAACAAACACGTGTTCTTTCTCTGCATTCTACCCGGCTTTTGATATCAACAAAATTTGAAGTTCCTAATTTCATCAACACCGAAACGGAAACCCTAACAACAATCGATTTCAATAAAATCATGTTTTCGTGGAATTTCTTTGGATTGGCTGTAAAGAAGATTTGTAAGTTTTTATTGAAGAAAAAATTAGGACAAATTATACTTGGTGATATTGATCTTAATCAGCTTGATGTACAACTTAGTAACGGCACAATTCGTCTCCCAGAAACCGAGAACTCAAAGTCTGAAGAAACCGGCGGCGCGTGGTAAGATTTCAGAATCTGTGGACGGGAATGGAGAGATTCAGCGAAGTCGTGTGAGAAGGAAATGCGTGGACTGATTGGCGGGGGATAGGGTGGTCGGACTTGTTATACATGATGTTGTTGTTGATTATGGTGGTGATAGTGGTGGTTAAACATGCCATTAATTACACATGAATAAATGAAGAAGAAGAAGACAAATTAGGTAGACTGAGTCACTGTTACAAAGAAGAAGATGAGGTTGTATTTATATTTGTGAACATATCACTCATCAGATTTTCAACTTAAAAGATCGATAAAAAATTGAATTTGGGGATGAATGCTAAAGAGGGATAAAGAGCTTAATTACTCATTTACCCTCACATGCTTATCACGTGAGGGGGTTTAACGGCCCAATTTTAACGGATTTGGACGAAAGGACGATAGATGATAAATTCAAAAAACAAAAGGACACTTTGTGCTAAGTTTTCTCAAAAATAACGAACACTGAAAAAATGACTAACCACAAGGATGATTTATGACATTCTCTCTATTATATTATATGATTATATAAATTCTTGTCAACCTATAAAAAGTATATAATTTCAAATCAGATTCCATAACTTTGCAAACAAATTTCAAAACAAAAGTGTTTGGGTCACTTAGCCCGACCCGTACCAAAGCAGCAGGTTTTTACATGAACCACCCGTTACCCACCCACCATACGATTACTTATCTGAAAGACCACACTTAAAGAACAGAAACAAAGAAGTGTCTTTTTAAATGTACTCACTTACTCTCTAAACATTATGCATTACATCACTACAAACACGCACTCGAGCACACACACAAAAAATCTATAAAACGTTAATGACATCAAAGGTTCATCACCACAAATGAATGAATGCTTATGATACAAGAGTTTCCAATGGAATGATGATGCCTGAAATAGAGGGAGGGGGCTAGAAAATGATCACATGCGGCTCGCCTTGTTATATATACAGAGAAAATGCACAAACACGATACAGAAAAATACTGGACCTTTAGTAAAACACACCTTTCCTGATCAAATAGACTTCACAATGCAGCTTTCACGGAACAAAAATGGGGTTCCCGTGTCTTCTCAGGCTCTATGCATTCTGATTCGATTGGTTGCCATTTAATCCATACTGCAACAAACGCAAAACGGAAAAAATGAAAAGTTAAATTCAATAGATTAAGAACAAAATGAGACATTATCCAATTTTTCACGTACCACCTCTCGGGAAATTTTCCTCACTTCATTTACTACGGTTAAGTGATTTTTTCACTTATTATTTCTATAAACTACACAATTATGATGATATTTTCCCAATGATATATCTTTTTTTAACCGTTCAGCAACTCAACGACAAACTAGAACTTATCGTCCATTATTGGTGACCTGGTTACAAACTAGAACTTGGTTTTACTATGTGAAAAATAAATAAATAAATGTTGAAAGTTTATTAGATCAAGGTTTACTTATGAAGGTTTATTAGATCAAACGGGTGAAAAATGTTGAAAGTACATAAAAAAAATTAATGCATATGACTCCTAAATCGTTTTATACAGATACATAGATTATAAAGACTATTACCGTATTGAAAATGTTTTTGTAATTATATTCAGATCATATATAAAAAAAATATTAACAGGTAGAAAGGTGTTTGTGAGCCAACCGAGCCGTTTTAATTTGTATTTAAAGATGACCCGTTTTAACGTGTTACTGAACCCGCCCGACACAACCATCTTGCTACCTATGGTTAACGACCACTTTAACATACGTATTGTTAGCAGTTGTTAACAAGGTGCTGCAAAGAGAAAAAAGAAAAAAAGAAAACTCTATCTTTAAGCCTCTTAACATTTCACTTTAACACATTACTCTTAACATCACGGAACATTTTTCTTTTTAAAACCAGCTTATTGTAATAAGTAACCTATATTTTTACACAAATAACCAAAAGTAACTATATTATGGTTGTTAGCCAAAGCCCTAAGCATTAAATTTAGCATTTTCTTAGTAAATAGTAATTATATAGAAGGAAGAAAACACTTCACGAGAAATTATAGTCCACATGGATTTTACACATAAACAGATAGCGAATATGAAAATCAAGGGAATACCTTTTCTCTCATTCGCGAGCTCCATATGTCGGATTTAAAAGATTTTCCGTCGCCACTAGTTGACCCTGATGCTTGGGTTGACTGTGGGTTTAGAAGAGGCTCCCATGCTCTTCCTCTTGAAGCGGAACCTTCTTCCAAATCATCATCCTTCTTCTGTGAAGATACCAGCATTCCCAACATGACAGCAAGAAGTATACATAGAACCTGAAAACATTTACAACCATCGTGTGTATATTACTTTAGTGGTCTGTAAAGTAGTTGTAAACCATGAATATGTGACATCTTGCTGTACTTTCACATATACACTTACAGACACAAGAACAGCCACATGTATAATATACACATAGTTTACATATAAATCGACATACCAAAGTTAACTAAAACTCCTTGAGGTACAGAAACCTATACGACGATACTTCATAAAAGTACATATCAAACTGTATTGGGATGACACACCCTACAAACAAATATACAAAGCATAGGAATATCAAGAAAAGTTAACATGAAAGACATACGAGACAACTAGATGAGACAAGTATGTGGACATAAGAAACCGGAACGGCACAAGGTAGAAAACATGTTAAATTCTAATTAGTGAGTATCTAAGTGTGAATATGAAGAAAACTTTAAGACTAGATGTATATGATATTGAAAATATTTAACAGAAGGTTTCTAAAAATCGTTCATCGGAGCAGCTGGTGGTGTGACCTGCTAACAGTTAATCGCTGAGGCAGGGAATAAGCAAAGGAAATTCATCAATAGTTATATACAAGATGTAATTTTGTCTAGAGTACTTTAAGTATATATGAATTAAGATTTCAAATTTTGGTTCTTCAATATTTCATGTAATTACTTCTCTTAATTACTAATCGTATTGTACCATTGAAAACTATTCAGAACAGATTCCTTCTAGTTGAGAAAAGTCGATTCACAAATATAACATGAGAAAAAATAATTAATCCCTGCTTAATTCACTAATCAGTTGTTATGAAGGCAGAGGGAAAACTCTTAGGCTAGAGCTAAAGCTTAATGCCTATGAGAACGCTTAACTGCTGTTAGACAAGGAATTTTTTGAAGCACGTTTCAGTGTTCTTTTTTGGTTTTCAGGCTGAAGTATGTTGGAAGCCCCGAAAAAAGAACATAAAATAAAGAAACCAAATGCTAACAACACGATGTATGTTCTTAAAAATGATTTGCACCCGATGCATATCCAGCTGTATCCACCAGTGCAGACATGACAGCCAAATCTAAGTGTTGGTGCTATATAGGGATGCAAGTGACTAACTGATCCAGTTGCTATCTGACTTTAGAAACGTCTTTAAAGTTAACTAGCAATCTGAACATCATTATGTAGTCAAATTCATGATGCACCACCTAAAATCACACACCAAAAAAGAGAGAAACGAGATTTGACGGAAAAAGTGTGAAATTCGCAACTTGAAGACTACCAATTAGTATGACAATTTACACTTGAAACACAGCCAGAGATTTAATTTGAGAATTAACAGGCGAATATGCGGAACCAAACAGAGCCACATTTATTAAACATGGATTCCATCCAATAACATAAACGGGCACTCCTTAACAATTATTTGCCAAATAGGGAATAATCAAATTGACCTCTAATAAGGGCATTTTACCTGAATCACAATAATAGCAATGCCGACCCATTTACAAATATCAATGTTGTCTTCAATGAAATCCCGAATGCTATCAATTCCTCCAGTTGGATCCTCGGGAAGATCCTATAAATTGACAAATATAGTAACATATCACACTTTTTTCCCAATGATGATAATCAACATGGATATAAATCACAATACGGATTACAGTATCACACCTTTTCCCAACGACGATCAAGCACAATGAATAAAACTAAAGCCACCTCAAGCAGGATCAATACAATTTTTAGTATGGTGTACTATCAAATTTTCACGCTAAGGAAGCAAATAAGAGGAAATTTAACCAACTAATACAAAACAATGTAAGACGTTATAGAAAATTCAAGTCAAAGTCTATATCCAGGCAAGTAAATCGTCATTTAAAATCCATTCTGTTATTTCTAAATAATAATCCCTGGTTGGTGAATATATATACAACAATGATCACCCACTTTCGCTATATACAGACATCACATAAATTATTGCAAATGTTTATAATTATAACCGAGACAGAGAAACAGATAAAGGATACGAAACATAGGCAACATCCATGGATCGCTTCGGCTGCAATATGACCTACGCAAGAGATACAGCACAGAACAACACCCAATCCCATAAACGCATATATGAACCTGCCACGTAATATTTCATAATGTTATCAAAAACTCAAACAAGTCAAATGAAGCTCATTAAAGTAAGTCAATGTAGGACATCAAACATTTTATAAGAATTGCATCTGTTACCGTGTTATGCATAGGCCGCAAAATTCTTATTTATTTGTATTTTAGTTATGAGATAATGTATGTCAATGCTTGCTTTAATCTCCACCAAAGTATGTATCAGAATTCATTTATACCATATTTTGGTCAAAACATATCTAACGACAAACATAACCTTAAACATGTTTTAAACTTTTAACACACGTTATTGTATATATATGCGGCCAATTAAACGTGACAAATTTTTGACTAGTTAATTGCCTTGGAAATGTATCAAACTTTACTCCGAAGTCTATTTTATGTATCTAACTTAAAACGCAACTATCGTATGTAATCTAACTTTCAAAATATTGTTACTGTATGTATATGCCACGTATATCTGGATACATACAACAACAATATTTAAAAGTTAGATAACATATAACAGACACGTTTTATATTTGATACATACAATAGACTTCCGGAGTAAAGTTTAATACATTTCCAAAACAATTAACGTATACACATATAATAATAACAAAAGTTACCAAGGGGCAGGGATCGAATTCGATTCAAGCTGTATTCCATCATACACACCAGAAACCATACCAACTCCATTCGAGTTCAAAATTGAGAAAAATGAATCGAACGAAACCGGAGACGGAGCTGGAGATGAATCCGACGGTGGTGATGGCGACGGAGGAATCGGTGGCAAGTGTTTTTGCCACTGATTCAACAAATATGTAGAGTATAAAATTATGGAGATTCCGATGAATGTTTGGAGAAAAATTAGGAATTTGAGAATGAATGCTATGAATGTATGGCAACATGGTGTTCTTGTCCTCATTTTTTGATTAATTTGGTTGAATTTTTGAAGAGTCAAATTGTGAAACCCTAGGTTTGCATTTATTTTGATTTTGATTTTTGTTGTTGTTTATTCTGTTTGTTTTTAAGGGGAACAGTTGTATGGTGGTGACTGGTTAGTGGTATGACCTGCCCAAATAATCTATCACTTCTTCTTTCGGGTCTATAATATCTTGATCAGTGAAATACTCGTATACACTTACATATACAGTTATAACAATCAAAAAACTCGATTTTATATCTATATCAGTATAACATCATCTATAACATAACACTAGAAATACCTTTCAGTCATAATTCAAAATTTTGGACTCACCAATTTTTTTATTTTTCATTTATTTCTTTTTACTTATATTATTTTTAATAAATTATTAATAATACAAATAAACTTAGATTAACATTAAAAAACAAAAAATAAAAAAAGCGGCTACTTAACGGCTAGATTTTTAAATTTTAATTTTTTTTTAATTAAGTTAACATTTAAAAAAAAAAATTAAATCGTAACTCTCGTTACACACATAACGCGGCTGGCCAGCCATGGCGGCGTCATAGGCATGCATAACGCGGTGGTTAACGCCACCGCTACGTATGCTCTTATGATCGAAATCAAAATTGTTTGGCATAAGTAGTTGGAGTTGGAGCCTAAGTTTTAATCTTAGCTAGAGCTGAAGTTTGAGCTTATAGTTGGGGCTGAAACTTGAATATAAAATGAAAAACATGTTTGATAGAGTAGTTGGAGTTTGAGCTTATTAATATAAAAAGGCATGAAAGATATATAATAATATGTAATTTAATTAATATAAAGGGTATTTATATTATTTTATTTAGCCTAGGCAAACACTTTCATAAGCTATTTCACGTACTTATGGTTTTGGATGTATCGGGATTTATTTTTTTAATAAACCTCTTACAAAATCTACAATTAAACAAAACTTATAAATAAAACATAAACACAACCCTTAATAATCCCCATAAGCTTCCAACCAAATATATCCCTAATAAATTTTTACCTTAGCATATCTTTAAAGTTAATTATATCATTTTATTTGAATTAACCACATTAGACATGCAATTCTATAATTATACTCTATATTAATTTGCATCGGGGTGTTGAAATCCGTGTCCGATTTGGGCTTTTACCCGATTTCCTTGGGCTTTTAGCCAACCCAGTTCAGTAGCCCAGTCATGCAAACCAACGGTAACTAATTTTCTTTACGGATTTTGTTACACGTGTCTAACCACGTGTCGTCTTCGTCGTCTTCGTTTATCTCAGGTGTGGTTTTCTTTTGCTGCTTTCTTTGCTTCGTTTTCTTTCGTTTCTCTTCATCTTCGAGGTACGTTGTATTTTGCTTATATTGATGTTTATAGGCTCTGATTACTGTGAAATGTTGCTTTACTTTCATTACTAATTAATTTGGGATGTAAAACATTTAATTATTGATCAAAATTATATTAAAGTGACGTTTAAAGATAAAGCCACACAATAGTTTTAAGGACGATATTATGATTTACATAGAACCTAACCTCGTGTAACATTTATGCTACTCTCATAATTTCTAATAACATCCAATAATAGTTCCCGTGTTAAGATGTATCAATCTTAGTGATGTTGTCAAGTTATTATACTTGAGAGAGTAAATTACACGAATTGTTCTTGTAGTTTGTTTAAAATAACAAATTTTGTTCTTTAAGTTTAAAAGTAACACGTTATATTCTTTACTTTTATGAATTTAGCACTTGTTGTCATTTATGTGGATGGCCATTAACAAGTACCGTTAACTCAGGTCATGACCGTCATGCGCATGGCACGTGAGAGTAAAACCATAATTTCGCAAAACCATCCATCTTCTTCTTCACTCACCAGCCTAACCTCCTCTTTCCATATGAAATCAACACAACTAAGTACACAACAATCTATAACTCATGTACCTTTTTTCATCAAACACTTATAACACCAAAATCAACATCTTTTTTCTTTTTCCAAAATAATCTTCATCATACCTCTAACGAAATTTTAAACCGAAAAACCATCAAAACCCATATTGAAACTGTCATCAACCTCCATATTGAAACCATGAGTAGGTGTTGTTGAAATTATGAAAGTAAACATTTTACGGATGTTATGTTTAGTTTATTTTTTGTCTTCTTTGAATTAGATAGATAATGGATAAATTAGGTGGAATATAAAAGGTATAGATATGAAATGACTTTAATATCCTCATGTGTCATGCACATGTTTTTTATTTAACGGACATCCATGTAAAGCATAATCAATGTTACATATTGTAAATTAAAAGACATTGTGTGTTATTTTTAAACTTAAACGACAAAACATGTTATTTTGAACAAAACACAAGGACATTCTGTATAATTTACTCTACTTGAAATTATAAGAGTACTTGTGTTATGTTAGAGAATACGATTTTTTTTTTATTACAAAAATATCATTTTCCATCTTTGAGGGTGTTTTAACCTTGTTGTTTTTAGTTTCTTATCTTATATAACGAATGGAATTTGAGAAATATAATTTTGACCAATAAAACCATTTTTCTTAATTAATTAATTTAAATGTGTTCTTTTAATTAGTAATCAATTTAGCTCTTATTTTTTAATTAAATTAACTAATATTTCTTTCTAAACAAAAACAAATCTTCGCAATTTAACTGAAAAATCTCACCAGATAACTTATTTTTCATTAACAAATATCAACACAAATCAATTTAACTTATAAAAATTTCAAAACAATTTACAATTGTTTGTATTTTCGTTATTATCAAAGATATAATATTTTTTTTCGTTTTATAGAAATTGGGTTTAGTAGAGATAATAATTTGTTATGTCTTGTTTCATTATTTTTGGAGCACCTAAAAGAAACTTATCCCTTTATCTATATCTTTAAAAGGATTGACATGTACTTTAAATATGATGTTTTATATCGTGTCATCCTTAGACAAAAATAATTGACCAATCAAGTATATTTAAGATATATTTACGATTACTTCCAATTTCTTTTCTAAACCTACCAAACGTATGACGATGTTGCTAGATATATGTCGTTTGATTAGAAAAAGTTTCTACTAAATCGATTTCAAAGTTCTATAATTTGATACGATATAGATTACAATTAACCTTTTTAACGCTACTTTCATTTTTATGAACTTTTTTTCTCTAATTTATTTAACACATGAGAGATAAAAACATAACCCAAATGTAACACCCAAAAATTTAAAGTAAGAAAACCAAATCATTAAAGTGTTAAGTATTAGATTAATTTTTAGATAAACATGTAATATAAAGTGTTAAGTAGGTGTATTGAACAGATTATATGTTAAAGTGTGAAAAACAAAAGCTTAGCGACCAAATGTGTAATTTAGTCAAACTAATCTTTATAACCTATTGAAATCTAAAGTTTAACATTTTTACTCTAGAAGAAGATGCTAAAATCATGAAGAACAAAGAGAAAGGTCCGTGATTCTTGAACTGGACCAAGTTCATTGTGATCTTGAGAGTTTGATGGGTGCTTTAGCTTAAAGTATCAAAAGAAGAGAGTTTGAGAGGGATTAAACCTAAGTCGAATGGCATTGGAGGTCAAAGTTAGAAGCTAAGGAAAGGTAAGTGTTCTTGTATCTTGGATTTAGTATGGAAGTCGATATGGAGTCATATACAAGCTTTTAATCATGATTTGCAAGTCAAAACCAACTCACGTGAGTTAGAAACAAGTGAGCGAAATATTTGATTCAAACAAAGAATAATTAAGTGTGTATTTGAAGCATTATATATTGAGTGTTAAGAATTATTGGTTTTGAATTTTTATTAAGCATGAAATTTTGTAAGTCGACTTTTGTTGTTTTTCTTCGTTCTTTTGAGTTAGGGTCTCAATATTTCTAGTTAGAAATATCATGATAAGTGGAACAATTTCTCTTTAGAAACTTTTCTTCAAAAACGCCATTTTCATGTTGTTTTGACAGTTAAGCTTAATTGACGAAAAAATATGACTTTTGTTGACTTTCGTCGTTCTTTTGAGTTAGGGTCTCAAACTTTCGAGTTAGACTTCTCATCATACGTAGAACTAGTTTTCTTTAGAAAGTTTTCTCAAGAACGCTATGTTCGTGTTGTTTGGACAGTTTAAGCTTAGTTAACGGGAAAACATGAATTTTGTTGACTTCCGTCACTCTTTTGAGTTAGGATCTCAAACTTTACACTTACACTTCTCATGATAAATGGAACGATTTGTCTTTAGAAAATTTTATCAAAAAATATTGTTCTAATAGTGAATAAACAAGTCGAACGTGTAAATTTTTTTGCTAGTCTTTAATCATTTAATAAGTTGTAATCTTTTGGTAGTATTTAAACACCGTCTTGAAAACTCGACTTTTTGTAAAGTTGTAAAATGGGAATTAGTTTTATGTAAATGGAGTGTAAATTAAAAAAAAAGTGGCACATCACATGACCCATTAAATTGTATTTACATAAGTCACACGCTCTTTGTTTTAATAGTCGTTAAAGGTATTCTATAAAGAAAATGGACGACAAAGTTTCGAGAAGAGCTTACGTAGACGTATAACAAAGTTTAAGTAATAAGACCAAATTATTGCCAAGAATTTGTCTATGAACCAAGTTACTTATCGGGAAACGAAGAAAATAATGCTAAGTAAAACATAATAAACTAAATCGGAAAATAAGAGATACAACTCTCATTGTCAATTTTGTTGATATATGAAATCATAATCAAATAAAAACTAATCTTAACGTTTATACATTATAAATCGAAGTTAAAATTCTCTTAAATCAACGTAATTTTTCACATTCCAATCATTATTCGATATCTTATTTCATCCTTACTTTAGTTTAGTGCTCACAAACTAGAAATACTAACACAAGTAACAAGTATATGATGGTTTGACCAACATGAGGTCGTCTTTTTATATACGCATTTTGTGTCAAATGAATGAACGAGATCTAACCAATCTAATTGCTATGAATTATTCTTTGAAACGATATTCTAAATCGTTATAAGGAAGGTTTCACATACATTTTACAAGTTACCAATTAGATGACGTTTTACCACAATGACATATTGATAATGGTTTTCGAATAATTAGATTAGGATCCATGAACATAAGTAAATGTAAAAGGTAGGCTTATAATTAAATAGCTTAATTATCAAACAACATATAATTATTATTTATAAACAATTTATAGAAATATCATTATCAATTCTCTATTAATATTAAATCCTAATTTTAATATTAAGCATAACACACTAAAACTATAATATATCTAAAATAATAGTATTATTAACATGTTGGAGTTGGATAATAACAAATGCATGGGTCAAGTAACCTCCATCTTTGACCATAAAAAAAAAATTAAACATCGTGTCTTGGCTCCACTTCTATGACCCTTTTACCTCATATACTCTATATATATACATTCATATATATGTATATAAACACATGCTTAATTATTTATAATCCAATATATACAACTCTACAACATCTCCATTTCCATCTTTCTTCTTCTATCAAACCCTAGCTAGTTTACATAAATTCGCATTCGATCAACTTCAAACAATTTTATCCGAAAAAAGAATGTCATTGTCGTCTATGTCAAGATTGATTCCTACTTCATCGATATCGAGACTCCCATGTCTACATTCGACATCGTTTCCAACTTCTAAATCTCATACACCCTTCTTAGAGAAGAAGAATCTTGCATCATACAATCCCATGTTGAGAATAGCACGAAGAAGCTTCGTCGTAAAGAGCAACATAACTCCACCTCCTATAGTTCCTCTTCCTTCTGGATCGCCTTCTGGTTCTATGTAAGCTTTGAAAATAATCCATTTTACGAGAATATATTTATAAATCGTGATTTAACTTAGGATCTAAATATATTATTTTTGTGTGTTTATTTTTTCAGGAGAAATTGGGTTTTAGGTATCGTGTTAACATTTGTTTTACCTTTTTTCACGCATAAATGGGGGCCATTACTTGTATTAAAAAGTAAGAACAACTTATATATTCTCAAAATATTTAGTAATGTATAATACATATCCATAATCCATAGTTCGATTTCTAACCTTACAATTCATGATATATACTTTAGATAAGGTGGACACGGTGGTTAACACGGCGGAGTACTTATTTGAAACAATCGAAGTGGTGGCGGAAAAAGTTGATGATGTTATTGATAGTATTACCGATGATCTTCCTAAAAATAGCAAACTTAGAACAACCTTGGAATCACTCGATGGACTAGTCGAAGGAGTAGCCAAGAGTGCTCATATCGCCAACGATCTCATCGACAAGGTTTGATTACTAATCCTTTCCCTTGCCATGAATAGTTTTTCGATGGTTTATTATTCTGTTATGGCTGAAACTGTGGTTATTAAGTAGAAATGTATATTTTAATGTATTTTATAATATAGTTGTTAGGAATTAGGATAGTCTTTGATTCTTTTCACAATTTGGACAAGGAATATTAAAATCTACACACATCTTGCACATTAATATGGACAAGGTCTATAAAAATTATAAAATATGCAAGTTGTACTAGTTATAATTATAAAAATTATAAAATTATAAACTTATCCTAGTAATAATTTTTAGAAAATATTTTAATACAATACATGTGCATTTAACAAGTGGGGGAAAGTATAATTTTCTTTTAATCCAAGTGGTTGCATGCGCGTTTTGGGGCTTATAGAATTTAACCGAACTCGTTGAATATAAATATATCTTTGATATTAATGTATTTTAAACATAACTTTTACACTTTTTGTATACTGTCCGGATATAATGTATGTCTGGGTAAACGTTGTATTTATGATATAAAAAGTAATTACGTTTCTTTTAGGTGCTGAATATTAAGTCTGAATAATCAATAAATAAATATATAAGATCTATTACTTAATGAGAAATACACCATCCATGTTACTTTTACAGTTAAATCATTTTGTCTAGATTAGGTCACAAACAAACACGTATTTCATGACTTACTACATTAAGTCATATTCTTACTAAGCCAAATAAATTAAAATCAAACGCTACCTATCTGAACATGTCCAAAAATAACTCTAGCTCCACTCAATACACATTGTAAGTTCATATTATTCTTTTATAAATCGAAGTCAAAATTAAATTTCTGTTGATGGAGCAGGTAGAAGAAATTGAAGATAGATTGGAGTCATTGATTCTGGATGAAGCTAAAGATGAGGGGATTTCCGAACAAGTTGCGGAGATGATTCCTAAGCAAGAACCAAAAGTCGAATAAAATGGAGCAAAATGATTAACATTAGTCCGTATTATAATGTATGATGTTAAGATTTGTTATTGTTAATATGTTGACATTTTAATTTCTTTTGAACAAGTCTAACGAATTGTTTTTCTGATCATTAAGTGTTGTGTGAATATAATGTGCCGAAAATTCACGGTGGGTATGGTTTCATATGAATAAATTTTATATGTGATGACAATTTTTAACTCAACATTTTTTATAAAAGCCCGCCTTACCAAATCCTTGAAAAAAACCATTAAACATGGTGTTTCGTATTACATTTCATGATTTGATATCGCGGAAATCATAGATACTGCATTTCTCGTAAGGTAATCCTTGTATGCGCCATGGTATGTATTGATGTTCGACTTACTATTATAGAATTACGAATAGGAAAAGAAACTGGTTACATTGATTTTGGGTTATGAATTGATTTTGGACTTGTTAGAGCTTTCAAATAGTGGAAGTATTTTGTAAATTAAAGTTAGTTATACTTACTTATTTGTATTTACGTATGAGTATAAGTACATTGTAAATTAGAGTAATATATGTAACTTCTTTCCTTATATTTTTCGTATTGCATTTTTTTTTCTTTATTTTTAACGATTAAGGGTTTGGAGTAAACGAACTTACTTCAAGAACTAACAGTAGCACAAGGGTTATAACTGACTTACTTAAAAAGTGTCAAGGTTCTAGCCTTCTATGATGTAATTTCAATTCTTCTCGGATCTTTGTAGTCCATTTTCTTCAAATAATATTTTCCAATGGCTGAGTAGAGAGTTGGGTGACCCGTGTAGTTACAAATGTGTCGATTTGAATCATGTTTATATTTTAATGGGTTATGTAGTCTAAAGGTAAAGAAAGTTACCGAATGAAAATGAGGTAAAAGGGTTAATAGCAAATCTAAAACGTATTCACATGTAAAACAAACGTAATTAATAGTAAGTGCTATGTATAATACAAGATAAGAGTTATATTCATGTGTAAGTTGATCAAATAATGCTCTTGGGAATCATGATGTAATGAAGATTATGGATATGAATCAATAATCACCGGACGATATTAATAGAACGATAGAGAAAAAAAAGTTACCCAAAATGTTTGTATAGTCAATAATAGCAAAACAATGTCATACCTCATATAACATCCCACAAACACAATGTTGTATAAGGTATGCATAAAGATATACGTTGAAGATTGTTTATCAGATACATCAGCTAACTATTTCAGTATAGTATACTCGTCGCATAAGTATATATTTTATAAGTAATTCAAATGAGTACAATATAACACTCAGGTAAGTGAATGAGGCATTGAAGTTGTTCTTAATTCACTTATCTTTTTCCTTTACCTCCGTATCTCCATATGTAAGATGTAAGTTGGCTACGATATGTAGTAATTTTTATTTTAAATGACGGAAAAAAAAATAGGAAGGAAAGGGCAAAAAGTAGTCGCTAAATACACGGGGCATACTACAACAACAGTAGGAGGGGATTTTGTAAATAAAGTTACAAAAAAAAAAATGATATTTCCACTAGACATTGAGTTGTATAATTATTGTTGAAGCTAAATAATGATATCAGAATAGAGAAAAGAGTGTATGCAAATGCAAATAATAATCATATAGAGTTTTTTGTAACAACTATTGTCTTTAGAGAATAGAGAAAAGAGTGTATCCAATTAGTAATCGTAGGTGGACGGTTTAAAAATGTGACACATCAGCCGAATGACCTCGGCCATAACTCTCGTTTATTAGATAAAAGATATATCTTTTATGTGTTGTATGATAGTTGATGCAAAAAAGATATTTAAGATCAAAGTTGAGAAAAAAAAACTGTCAAATTTAAAACAGACATTTAAAGTGGGACGTAGAGAATATAAAATAGTATTGCTATGAAATTTAGATTAAATATAATATAGAAATAATATTAATTGTAATGGTGCATATTTAAATGTTATAAATAATATATAATTAAAATTAATATAATATAGAACAAAATTAAATAACATTAATGACAATGATAAGATCATATTAGGTAAAAAAAAAAAAAAAAATTAACTTTAAGAAAATGAATCAAAATGCTTTATACATAGTTAGATAATCTTGAGGTTTTGAATTGAAGAATCTGACAAAACCTGTTTTGATTTCGTTCGAGTCACTTAAGTTCATGGGCGGAGCCAGGATAGGGACATAGTAGACAGTTGTTCCCACTAAACGTCTTTTGTAATGTAAAAAAAGAGTTATATTTATGTTATTTTTGTGGTTTTGCCCCATAATAATCAAAAATCTAAACTTTGCTTCACATAAACAATTAAAATTTATCCACTTAAAAATTTCGCTTTAGTTTACCTCTGCATAAAAAAAGTTCTAACTCCGCCCCTGCTTAAATTGTTTTGTTTCATGTGATTAATAGTATTTCATGTAATGAAATGATTGAGTAGTTATGTCAAAATATTTCATGGAACCATTCATATGACTAACTAGTCCCAATATTTTATTTCAAAAGTGGCAATATGGAGAAATCATGAGCGTTGCGTACCAACAAAATGGGTTTGAGTTTAAACGGGTCATTTATAGTTTGGATTTTAAAGATGACCCCCTTATTGATGATTGATAAGCTAAATCTTGAAATAGATGATCTTGGAAAGGTGTAATCTTAAATAGACTTTCCTCGACCTCCAACTTGCATGACCCGTACTCTCATTTAACCGTTCAAAATTACCTCTATATTTTTGTATGTCGAAAGAGTATTCATGAACACCCCCCCGTATGCTAAAACCACGGCATGGTTTTATGATGATAGGTAGAGAAAACAAATGTTAATGGCAAACTGTAACATTAAATCTTTATAAAATAATTCAGAATTGGAGAAAAAAGCTTGTGCGGGTCAACCCAAGTTGTCCCAACCCGACCAATCTGCCAAAGAAGATAATTCAAACAAGAAAGAAAATGCATACACGAGCATAGCTAAAAGACGTACCATTTCTAGTGGAGAACCTTACACCAAGAGTCCAAGATGTTATTTCACGACTTGATGAGTTCCACAAATGACCCATCCCTTAAAATCACATCTAAACAAAATATATGTTACTGTAAATTCATAAGACTCCGCTCCAAAAAAACATAAAGAAAATATTGGTTAGAAGGTCTCGATATTCAAGACCCTATTATATCATTACATAGTTTAATCACTATCGATATCCTGAAAATATTAGATCAACATGTAAAGTTTATCAACGACGCTGTTTTGGCGACAATGGGCTTTATTGTCTGAATGTCCCATGCACTTAAAATGTGTAGGTCATTAAACACAAATGTAAGGATAATGTCGTTTGCAAAATAGTTCTCGCAATAACATGCCTCAAGTAAAGGCTCAATGGTTGTGGCTTTATCAAAGAATTGTATTAAAATTTAGTTATGAAATAACATTAAGTAATTAACCACACCAAATCACAACAAATCTCTTAATCCCTAGCAACAACAATCAAATGTAGTAAATATATATTTTGTGAACTCGGAGATCACGAAATCATGTGTTTTTCATTCATTTATTGTGATTAATTTCTATATTTGTATACTTAGAGTTTTGCCCCTTTGTTGGTCGAGGTAAGTGTTACAAGTTTTACTCCATATATTTTATTATCGTTATGCTTGTTTAAGTTTCCCCAAGCCCTAAGTAATTTCTCAACTTACGAGTAAATCTTGTTGTGAAAATAAAGTTGAACTAAAACGATATTGAACGTTGATTAACTGGCATAAATACAATTGTAATTTTCACAACCCGTCAAGTAAAAGAAAAAACTTCATTCAGGGAGTTAAGTTGTAATGCTAAAAAGTACTACATGTGACAAGCTAGAGTTCTAAAGATCGAGATCTTAATAAGAAGACAAACAATATCAGATAACTTCCTAGTTATAGTTTTTGAAAAACAATGTATGAGAAACTTTTCTTATAAATATCTAGAATAGGTGTTTTCAAAGGATAATTTGTAGCAATTAAATTCAACAAATCTTGTTCGTTCATTTGAGGTATAATGTGTATTATGTAGCACTAAATTAGAGTAATATAAGTAACTTATTTTCCTAACAAGCTCTTTTGTTATACTTGTGTTGCTTTTCCCCCTTGTTTGAGAGAAAGGTGAGTAGACTTATTGAGTTATTTCAAGAACTAAGGTGTAGCATGAGACTATGAGAGCATTTAGCGACATATTGTGACAACGATGTTGTCTTGTTACTTGAAATGTGTCAACATTTTAGCATTCTCCAATGCAATTCCGTCACAAATATTTTTTAGTATGTTTTTTTTTTTTTAATATATATATTTTCCAATGACTATAAAAGAGAAAGGTGGATGATATGTATTAATATAAAGGGTTAAGGTCATTTATTGTCTACGAACTTTTTAGGATGTATCACTATAATCAATGGTCTTATTTTAATACCATTATAATCCATTAAATTCGAATTTACTTGTTAAAATAGACAAACGGTAACTTGCTACCTTTTAGTCATCTTCTTCGTCCATTATTCATCTTCTCTGGCAATTATTCCGACGACACCATTTTTTCTGGCAAAAAAACAACTTTTGAACGGTGAACATGAAGAACACAATCAAATCTCTCAATTCATAATACAAACATTCCAAAAACAATTATCAGATCTAAAATTCATTAACATCACACAGTTATAAAACCGATTCACCACAATAACATATTACACATACAAATAACACATATCTAAAAAATCGCTACAAAAACAAGCTCGTATACATCAAAATCAAACTCATATATCTACAAATTGGAAATTAACCTAAAATCAAAACAAAATCGAAACATATAGATATATAAATCATGTAAGTATACCTTAGGACAACATTTTCCACAGTTAGAGCAGCGAATGAACTTGACGTGACCACGTCCGTGCTTGTTACGTCCTCCGTTTCTTCGCTTGAAAGTCTACAATCACAAAAAAACGGTTAATCGGAATATAGATACAAATATAGATATATAGATATAGATATATGTATAAATTTGGATAATATGTATATATTAAATCAGAAATTGAATAACGAACCATGTTGTGGAGATTGCTTGTGTTTTGCCGTTTTCTCACTGATGAAATTGAATAACGAAACATTATGTTCTTCATTTTACGAATCTATCTATGACTGGAATTTGAACGGTATGACAGTTAGGAAAAAACGATCTGGATGGCGTGACAGTTTGTAGGTAATTTTGACCGGTTGTATAAGTAACAAGTCAATTTTCTGACAAAATGGGTTATTGTGGGACGTAAATTTAAAGTTCTTGAATTATAACGGTATTAGAATAAGATCAATGATTATAATGATACACCCTAAAAAGTTTGTTGGTAATAAATGACTTTAACCCTAATATAAATTGGTCGATTTGAATTTTATTTTTATCTATGACGGGTTATTTAGTCTAAAGTTTAAGAGATAAAAAGGTTAATATAAATTTAAATCGTATCCAAATGTAAAAAATATTATTATTATATACTAAAAAAATAAGTTTAACCTAATAATGTATAACCATTACCCATGATGTTTATTATAAACCCATTACCTATGATGCTTCTAGAAAAGGCTATAAAAAAGCTAAAATTACTACTATAAAACCAAGCCTTCATTTCATTTTTATTATTTTTTATAATGTATGGATTGCATGATTAGTTTTTATTTTCTCGAATACACGGATTCCGTTGTCTTTTACTATAGTAAAACCAATCTTCATTTCATCTTTTGCCTTCTATGCGAAAAACCTCCAAAATCAGTTTTGAAACTCAAACGTAGGACGAGGGTTGAAGGGACAAATGTGCTATCCGCATAGTTGAACGAGCAAGCTAGCTCGACAATTCACCATGTTTTCTTATAAACACACATGCGATATATCTTTAAATCACCATGTTAATTCTCACAGTAGTTTTATGTAATACGAATGAAAGCAACACTGCTTTCTATATTGCAAGGCATGCACTTCTCGATGCACAATTCAACTGTGTTGAAAGCGTTTTAACAAGTCATTTGTAGTTGGTGTAAGAATTATAGAAAATGTACTTTAAGCTTCTTGTAACAATCTTTTGAAATAAATCTGGTTAGACTTTGTGTATATTGTTTAATTTGGTATTCACAAAAGCTTGGAATAGAATCCGAGTTTAGAGGTTGTATGCATAAAATATTAGGCTTTCTGTACCTCTTCAAATGGTGCGAGTGTGATTTGTTGTCCATAATAAAACGCACCCTTTTAGATCTTGATGATCTTATCAAATGTCGCTTCAACGATGCTATAAGATCTTGTTTGTCAAATCGATTTCTATAATGTTTCTTAAAATTTTCTTCTTTCTTTCCTCCGATTTTGTTTGATCATAGTTATAAGATACTAATGCCACACCAGAGAGAATTGAACCATAACATCCTTTTTAAGATGCTCGAGTTAGAACTCATACTATTGAGAATGTTGCTTCAATTCTTGTAGTGGGAAAGATTGGTCCACCCGATTGTAAATTTCGTACTACTATAAAGTTAAGATATAATTATAGTCTTTTAAGAGTACATTACATAAATCGTCGTTGTGGTTTGTTCTGTTTTACGAGTATGGTCACTATTTTTTTTGTTGTATCCAATCCTCGTGATTTCATATTGTTACGAATCCAATCCATTTGTCGTCAATTTTGTTAGTTTGTTATTATATAAAGAGACCAAATTTGTAATTAATGATAAACAATAAGGACGAGTAATATTTTTAATTATTTTAAAGGAAATTATACTTGACATATTATGTGTATAATTTATTATTGTTATTATTATTTTTTTATTTATCAAAACACGATATTTTTATGATTCAAATGTAACTCCTAGTATTTATATCGTAAAAGTCGAAATGAATATAAAAGATGTCGTAATATTGTCTTATGATGGTTTTGATTGATGACGCGAGTATAAATGAATGGTGATATCAACGAAACCTAAACTTTCGTGTAAGAGATATACAAATGTAACTTCAACAGGAAAAAAAATAATAATAAAAGTCAAATTCGAATATCGATGATGACAACAACATATATCAGATGACAATGATAATGTGAGAGCGGCGTTGATGGTGTGTGTGTTTTTGACGACGTGGATGTTGACCTAACTTGATTTTCTTTAAAAAAAAAGTTAATTATTTAAATCGACCTAATAATTTGTCAACAATTACGAATTTTGGTCCATCTATTTAACAACAAATTAACACACTTAACAATAGAAATACTAGATCCGTAATAATATGAAATCACAAAAACCAAATTAAAAAAAAGAAATCCCAAATATTAGACAAGTAAAAATCCGACTAACCACATTAATCATATATATGTAGTATACTCGTGTACTAATTATATTTCATCACACCATTTATTTTGATTTATCTTTATTTTTATTTTAAGTATTTTCTTTTTAAATTACGTTTTTCTTCTGTAAATATTTGATTATATTTTATTTAGTTTATTACGCTATTAAATAAAATAGTTCGACTACGAGGCACTTGCCCAAAGTCTTTAACCCCCAAAAAAGTCAAAATGAAACAACTATCCGGATAACAGGAAAAACCCTAAACCCTAAATCGAATCTCAAATTTTCTTCTGGATCCTTCTTTTATCTCCACTATTATATTGTACTTACTCTGCACCTAACTATTCATTTTCCTTTATCTCCGCCGCCGCCGCCGCATCACCGCCGTCATGTATCGTCTCGCCGTCAATCTAGCATCCAAATCAAGGATCGCCAGAAACAATGCTCAACAAGTAATTCACATAATTTTCAGTTAATCTACTTATTATTGTATGTATTTGATTTGATTGATTGATTAATGTGTGATTTAGATTCGTAATTATGCTGCAAAAGATATACGTTTTGGAGTAGATGCGAGAGCGTTGATGCTTAGAGGTGTTGAAGAGCTTGCTGATGCTGTTAAAGTCACTATGGGACCTAAGGTTTGTTTCTAATTTTACGCTTTCGGTTTCGGTTTTTCGATTAATGTGTTTTGTATTTTTATATTTTATATGCTTATTAACAAATGTGAGCTGCGTAATTAGGTTTTAGGTATTGCTATTTTGTGTGAATTGATGTGGTTAAACGGTTTATTACAGTTGATCGTAAAATAGCGTATGTTTATGTTCGATTTTATGAAGTTGAATAACGTGTAGTATGTTTAGATGATTGTTGAAATCGGTTTGATTTTTATATTGAACAATTTCACTGATTTTGATTGTTGATGTTTTAAAACGGCCGCAATGTTGTTATAGTTCAGTTTTAATGTGTTTTGTATTTTTATTTGCACATTTAGTTATTGATATTTTGTTTGCATGATTTTCCGTTTACTGATGATTTGATTTTAATTAGGTATCGAATATTTTCAAATGTAATGAATTTTATTGGTTGCTGTATTGTTATGAAATAGTAATTTTATGTTGTATGATTTGATGATTGTTGAATTATCTTTCGTTTTGATATCTTTGGATTAGGCATTTTAGCTAATTTTGATTGTTGATTTTATAAAGGGACGTAATGTCGTTATAGAACAATCTTATGGAGCTCCTAAGGTGACGAAGGATGGTGTCACTGTGGCAAAGAGTATTGAGTTTAAAGATAGGGTGAAGAATGTTGGTGCTAGTCTTGTTAAACAGGTTGCTAATGCTACCAACGATGTTGCTGGTGATGGTAAGTTTTTGTTCATCTTCTTATGAACTGCATGACGTCTGTAAATGATGATCTAAAGCTTTGTTGTCATAATATTTCAGGAACCACATGTGCAACGGTTCTTACCCGTGCAATTTATTCCGAAGGATGCAAGTCAGTTGCAGCTGGAATGAACGCCATGGATCTTAGACGTGGGATCACCATGGCTGTTGATTCAGTTGTCACAAACCTGAAGAGCCGAGCTAGGATGATCAGTACATCAGAAGAAATTGCACAGGTTTGTGGTTTTATATGTAAATTAAGATTTGTATTACTCTCGTCATTTCAGAAATAGACAAGCTTACTAACTATGTCACTGATGTGTCTTTTTCGTATGATCTGAGTAAAGGTTGGTACAATTTCCGCAAATGGAGATCGAGAAATTGGTGAGCTTATTGCTAAGGCTATGGAGAAAGTTGGCAAAGAGGGTGTTATAACCATATCCGTGAGTTCTATGGCTTATAAGACTTTTTTATGGATTCAGTAATGTCAAAAAACAAAATTTATTTTATTTTTCTGTTTCTCTATTGGCCGCCTTATGTACAATCTTACTGTATTTCTACCTCCCTTAAGTGATTCCTTCTGTGGGTTTGAATCTAACTTAACTCTTTTGTTTCATCTATTTCTAATGGCTAAACTTTTAAATTTTTATGTGTAGTGGTATTGATTGTAAAATTGATTTGTTACAGGATGGTAAAACACTTTACAACGAGTTGGAAGTCGTCGAAGGAATGAAGTTGGACAGAGGCTATATCTCACCTTACTTCATCACCAATACAAAGAACCAAAAATGTGTAAGCACTCAAATCTCTCGCATATTATTATGGATTGGATTTCGATTCCAAATAAATTATTTGTTTGTTCTTCTTTGTGTCATTAATACCTGTGGGAAAATATGTGACAATTTCAGTTTCTCTATTTCTGCAGGAATTAGATGACCCTTTGATCTTAATTCATGAGAAAAAAATCTCTAGCTTAAATGCTATTGTTAAGGTTCTAGAGTTGGCCTTGAAGGTAAGGAAGTTAAGCAATACCATTTTTATAATTGCATATATGTAAATTGTGAACTATATTTACTATTTTTATGCATTTCAGAATCAACGATCACTACTTATTGTCGCTGAAGATATTGAAAGTGAGGCATTAGCCACTCTCATTCTTAACAAACTCCGTGCTGGTATTAAGGTACCATCTAAATTCTAATCAACTACTTTGTTAAGCAGTTTTTCTTTTTGCTTTAATGATTATCTAAATTTCTCATTACATATTGTGCATAGGTTTGTGCCATTAAAGCCCCTGGATTTGGAGAGCACCGAAAGTCGAATTTGCAAGATCTTGCAACTCTTACTGGAGGAGAGGTGATTATTTTGTTTCCCACCTTAATTCGTCTTTTTTTTTTTTTTACTATCATTTTATTTGATTCATTATATTTTTGTTCTTAAATCTTTTATAGGTTATTACCGATGAGCTTGGCATGAACCTTGAGAAAATGGGACCAGAAATGCTAGGAACTTGTAAAAGGGTAAACCGTGGCTTTCTTTACCGTTACTCTTTTCTAGGTGTCAAATGAAGTATGCAAGATATGCTAATATTTGTAACATATAAATATTATTTAGGTTACAATATCGAAGGATGATACAATAATTCTTGATGGTGCTGGTGATAAGAAAGGCATTGAGGAAAGATGTGAACAGGTTTTTACTCCAACTAGCTTTTTTCACACTTTTGTCTATTTTTTTTTTTTTTAATCAGGTGTCTAATGCATATGAGCTCTGTTATTGCAGTTAAGATCATCAATCGAGTTAAGCACTTCTGATTACGATAAGGAGAAGCTCCAGGAGAGATTAGCAAAGCTTTCTGGAGGTGTTGCTGTTTTGAAGGTTTGATCCTTGTAGAGTAATATTTTTTTCTTGTTCCCGAGTTAGAAAAAAAAGGAAAAAAGGAAGTGTTAGTTTTTACAACTCGGGAAATAAATGGTTGTTTCGTAATTAAACAAATTTTCGACATTTTATACTTCTTATCTCTATTCCTACATTTCACATTTTTGGAGAGAAAATTACCAAAAGTTTTCTTTCATTTCTCTTGGAAAACTTAGAGAGCACGATTTGGGTACCTATCTTTCTTGATTTTGATAGCAGCACCTCTAATGCATCGTAAATAACAAACCTATCTATGCATTTATCAGATTGGAGGAGCCAGTGAAGCCGAGGTTGGTGAGAAGAAGGATAGAGTTACTGATGCTTTAAATGCTACAAAGGCTGCCGTTGAGGAAGGAATTGTCCCTGGTATACACTATTCTAGACTCTATGTTCTTATCTGCTATCTTCAGTATTGTTGTTTTCTAATTTTGTAACTTATCCGTGTGTAGGTGGTGGTGTTGCTCTTCTATATGCTTCCAAGGAGCTGGATAAACTTCCTACCGCCAACTTTGATCAGAAAATTGGTGTTCAAATCATTCAAAATGCACTCAAGGTATAAACAAATGGACGGCTCACTAAAAAGACATCCCTTGTTTTTTTACTTATCTCTAATGCTTGAATTGTCGATGTGTGTGGCCATTTTTTGCTGACTTGTTTTTTATATCGTTTTCTATATGAAGGCACCGGTTTACACAATTGCTTCCAATGCTGGAGTCGAAGGTGCTGTTATTGTTGGAAAGCTATTGGAGCAGGATAACCCTGACCTTGGATACGATGCTGCCAAAGGTCTCTCTCTCTCTCACACACACACACACACTCACAGACACACATACACTTACTCGTTTGTACCCATTTATGTTAAAATGGATCAATTTGGCTTTAATTGTTTGATAACGAGATCAAATAGGTAAATTAGCTAAAATTGATATGGGTCAAATGGTCAAACGGTTTAAAAGAGACAAAGTTTGTTTTATGTTCAAATAAATTACTAACAATGTTCTTAATCGTTTTATTTTTATAAGTGCTAAATTATTAGTATTTTAATAAAATAGTTTTCTAATCATATTTATGACAATATTTAATAACTAAACTAAAGAAAATTTTGATGGATTTGGACTTCTTACCCTAACCTCCCGCTTGGCCACCTCCTTTTTTGCTTGTCTATATTCCATTCTTGCTAAATAACCTAAGAAGTGACCCCTTTAGACAAGATTTGGGTTTTGCAAAGTATAAATAACCCTTTTTGACCCATACCTGACCTACCCATATACTGATGTCAAAATTTATTTGCTTTGCATAATCTTGATGAATACTTGTATATTCTTGCAAATAGGTCAATACGTAGATATGGTCAAGGAAGGTATCATCGACCCCCTTAAAGTCATCAGAACCGCATTAGTTGATGCTGCAAGGTAATTTTACTTTCTACCAACATTTATTACCTCCTTTTATAATTCTGTTATTCTATTTAAACTAAAATTCTCTTTGTGCTTTTTATAGTATATCATCTTTGTTGACTACGACCGAAGCTGTGATTGTTGAACTTCCAAAGGACGAGAAGGAAACCCCACCAATGGGTGGCGGAATGGGTGACTATTAAAAGCAAAGGCAATAGTAACTCTTTTATCATTATTTTCATATATTATTATGAGCCTTTTCCAAACTGTACAACGGGATTAAAGTGGTAGTTCCTTTTTAGATCCGGTTCTCTCCATGATTTGAGTTTTTAGTGTTTTTCTCCCTGAAGGATTTTAAACCATTGTGTAATCATTATGAGGGATTGGACCTTGATTATAAAATTATGGGCCAAGAACGATATTCACATGTGTTTCGAATATGAAATCATTTTTCGGTAATAAATTTTGTGTCGTCATGTAACATTTCTGTGGGTATTAATGATCATGACGGTATCAGATACTCAGGTTTATGATTTTACAGATTTGGCCCTAGTTTTGCACACTTCTATCCATTAAGGTTAGGATGGGCATTCCTGTCAAATCTGTCATGGTCCTTTGGGCCACCTGTAAAACTGGAGAGCTAATGTATGATGTATCACACGATACAGAAGATGATAATTGTTATTTATTGTCACGAGTGATTTTCCGAGCCTGGAGATGTAACAAGATCAGTATGTTTATTATTACTATTAGAAAAATCAATATATAGCGGTGTTTGAATAAACGATTTAGGGTTGTTGTGTTTGACATATTCTATTTTAGTTAAATTTTCTTAGATGGCGTGTATATAAACATCGTAGGATGGTTAGGAAATTGTTCGGAAACGGTTGTTGGGTACGGCGGTCTACATCCGAGTCACCGGGTAACCCAACCTATCCTACCTGTTTTTCTTAGTTGACATGTTTGGAATAAAATCTAAACCAAATTCACCAAATAATGAGTAAATGGGCAGATGTATTCGTAGTGTCATATCTAAGATTTGGCTAGATATCCACATTTTTATTAGGACTTATACTAAGCTTTTAGAGTCTAATGTAATATGTTTCAAGTTTGATACAACTAAAAGAATTTATAGAGTGACAGAAGTCAAACAGGCAACAAGCTGCGTCGCTAACCTTTTTGGATTGCAAAACAAATACGTTTAAAAACTACATCTGTTGATCTAGGTGTCATAACATTGCTATGCATAACCCGTTGAACTCGACTGAGTAGCTCAACCGCCTCCGGTGCAAGGAACCCTTGCACCGAAAAGCAAAGGGAATAAATACGTGTTGAATTTCAATGCATGCTTTCTCGTGTTTTATTACTTTGCCTGAAGCGGCCTTCAAAGCAGCCTGACCCGCTGTAAAACCGCTACAACTTAACCCCACGAGAGGGGAAACTCCGATAATCAAGATTATTTCATCGAAAGTGACTTCACAAAATATTTCCAAGATAAGTCGAGCTCTTGAAATACCGATCGAATCAAAGCTGGATCTTAGCCTAAACCATTAAGTTCGATGTGTTTTGTTTAAACCCTATTAAACATAATATAAACACACAATGAGTGATTAAAATAAGAAATTACTAAAATGAGCTAACCAACCTCCTGGTGGGGTTGTAGGGAAACAAGTTGGGAAAATGTTAAACCTTATTCAATCTAGGGCACATGCAAATATGCAAAGGATCTGGTCTCCATATTGTTGTCACTATATATTTATTATATCTACTTCCCACATTTAACTTTAATAATGAGAATATGAGATATAGTGTTTAAATCATTTCGACTTAAATAATATTCACAATAAACTCTAGGGTCAATAGTTAGGTTATGGAAGAGAGGATTTTGTGAATATAGTCATGTTTGTTAATATGGATAAAACGCTTCTTGGCCAAACACTGAGTTAGCCCCGAGTAAAACTCATGTTTGTCTTTCATTTATGAGGTATGTTAGGTGAAAGTAGCTTCTAGTTGGAACTAGTAGCTAAAGCTGAAAGCTGAGACTTATATTCAGAGCTGAAAACTATAAAGTTTATTTTTCATAAATGTGTTTGAAAAGTATTTGAAGTTGGAGTTTATAAATATAAAATGACTGAAAAGTAGTTAATAATATAATAAAATAAACTTTATAAGGGGTATTTATGTAATTTATCATAATATAAGCGCAAACTATTTTTTAAACTACTTCATATTTTAGGAGTTTATTTTTTTTATACAAGTATTTCAAATAATCTCCAACCAAATAAGTCTTATTTAAAAAAAAATCAAGCTCTAATTAAGCACCGTTTAAGCCCTTGCCAAACGTACCCATCAACAGTTTGCCAATACAAGAAACAAATCTTTATCGATAAAAAAATTAACATTCGTGCAATTAAAATTTGAGCGTTTGTGTGGTACAAATATCTCAAACATCGTTTAGGGGTGAGAATGGATTGAGATGTTATAACGCTTTTAGAAATCCCCTCTTTTTGTAACTTACTTTACTCCACGGTATGCCTTGCATCCACAACTAGCTAGCAATAAGTTTTAACTATACTCTCATAATTTCGAGTGTACATTTAGTATAAAGTATAAACACTTCTCAGTGCATGAACACGACAAACCATTTATATTTCACGTATAAAATAGATCAAGTTGGCGAAGAACCTGCTGATAATACCTAACGCCTTGCGTCATAATTCCTTCATCTTGAAAATGTTAACAATTTTAGCAATTGTAACGTATAATATTTCATTCTAACAAAACGGCACGTAATCATAATTTTTTATAATAATTATTTGTCGTATGTTAACAATGTCTACGTTTATTAAGGACATTTTTCATTTATAATAGGGAAAATTATACCAAAAATGTACTGAACTTTCATTAAATATTTATTTTGTGTAACCAACTTTAAAATTTGTTTAAAAATAACATAAACTCAAAATACAATTACCATAGTAAGTAAAACAATCACAATTATTACTTCTCTCATTTGGTCCAAGCCACCACACTAAAGGCATCACTCCGAGTGTTGGAACCCCGAAATATAAGTTGCTCTGATACCAATTAATACGAACCTATCTCATACTAGGCTCGTATTTATAAGTTAGGTGTAGAACTCACTCCAAAGAGCTAGCTTAAAAGGGGAGAAGACACATAAACTTATAAACCACCAACTAATCCTATACCTGACCGATGTAAGATCGTAACAGTTGACAAAAAATAATATGTAAAATCCTTACAATATAATTCTTTGTCGTAAGTGATATGATATACTATTTCTTTTTGTTGATACCTAATATAAAAGTTTATAGCAATTGTTGGTCGTATGTTATCAGAGTACATAAACTGAGGGATCTTATTTTTTCATTGATTCATATGTGTAATTTTTTCGGATTCCCTTTTTTAATAATTACAGTAAGATGAACATAGAAAAATTTAAGTCACAACTCGAATCGGTCCAATTTAACAAACACTTTCGTTTTTCACTTACTAGACATCCAGTTGAGGGAGAAGAACTTGACTTCGTCTCATCGTACCATATCATATATTCACATATAACCTAAAGAGTCACTCGAACCGTAACATAAATAAATCTCCGTTTATTTTTATGCGATCAAAGAGAGTTATGATCTATGCTAATGTTTCAGAATTGACTTGCATCATATACATCGACTTCCCATATCTATACCAAGATCTAAGACACCGATTTTTCGATAAATATCTCAAGCATCATTAAGGGTCCAAGGTGGTTGTGACATCATAACACAATGTATGCTTTACATTCTTATCAGCAATAAGCAATAAGTTTTAAAGTTGTTTTTTTGAAGTCAAATGTACATTTGATTAAAAGACTTCATAGTATGGAACAAGTCAAACCACATATAGTTCACGTCTAATATAGGTCAAGTTGACGAAGAACCTGGTAAATAGTACGTAACTCTTTACAACATAATTATTTAAACTTGAAAACGATGTTAGTTTAGAGAATGATATAATATAATATTTTGTTCTAACAAAACGACACCTAACATGATATCACAGGGTATGTTTCGTATGAGATTCTGAAGGTTTTTGGGGCTTTATGTTTTCAAATTTGAAATAGAAGCTATCCATATAAAAAGATACATTTGATCCGAGATCTTTAGACTTTTATTTTCAAAGAAAAAACCTCGATCGAGCTTCTTCATATCAAATTTATAGCAATTTTAAGCAACTAATTTATTTTTATTTTATTCTAAAACGGATTTAATACGATTTCTTTAATCACATTAAACTTGTGAGAACAAATTAGCACCCATACCCACACAATGTAACTTCTCATTTTTGTATTCCATATATTAAAAACCAATTTCCAATAATTGATATGATTGTTTTCAATACTATAGCAATTTTCAATATATTAGCTATGTTCATTATTGTACAATTACAAACAAACAAACAAACTTTAAGTTGAGTGTGACAACCGAACCTTTTTTGATACATGACTTTGTTTCAACATGTTGTCCAACCCACCCGGTCCCGACGTATTACCAAATATTATTAGTTGTTTCAACATGTTGCACGACCCACTCGTCCCAACCCGCCCAACGTATTAAAAGATATAGAAATTTGTATAGAAACACATTCTACACAACTTTAAATATCGTAGCAAGATGTCCAATTTTTTTTTTTTTTATCTTATGAACTAGATTATTGTCCCGCGATAGCGCGGGTAAATATAAATAAAAATTGAATCGTAAACTTTATGTTTATGACACGTTCTTTTAAATTATTATGAGAATACAATATTACACGTATAATAACAAATATACATTTATGTTTATACACATGTTGTTTATAGTTATAATAACATATATACATTTATGTTTATACACATATATTAATATTTTGTATTAAATGATTTTAGAATAATAGTAATAAGGTAAATCATAGTCTAATAAGAGACATGAGTTTTTTATTGTAATAATTGTGAAATTGAAGAGAGAGAATGCAATTATATATTGTAAAAGAGTGTAAAATGAAAAAAAATATTTGATGACATCATCAATCTCATCTAACGGTTGAAATCAAAGTATTCAACTCATCTAAAGGACCTTACTTCGCCACATGACATTTAAGGCCATATTTTATTATATATTAAATATAATTTAAGAATGGTTCAATCACAACAAAATGGCATATAATAAGTCCAATATAACGATGATATTGACAATTCAACCCTACAGTTTTGATTTTAACACAAATGGACCCATTGAATTGACTACTACAAAATTGTATGGTCCTCGATGGATAAAGTTGATTGTAATTGATTCCTTCATTCCCCACTTCTTTATAATTTTAAATTATAAAATATAAATGAGTTTATTTCAATTTGATCACCGTAGTTTTCAATCCTTATTAGTTGTTGTAGTGACGAATTTGAAAGTGTATAAAGTTTTACTAAATGTGAGGGATCTAAGATTCAATTCTCAGTAAGTCTTTTACTACGAGCACATTTTATCGATTCATAAAATGAATAGTTAATAGCACAAAGTAAAACAAAAAACCTGATATAAGAGTAAAATACACTATACGATAAAATATAAGGAGCCTAATGTCAAGTTGATACAAGTCTAGGCTTTGAGGCGTGTTAGATTAATTATGACGGTCTTTTCTATAAGATTGTTTGTAATAAGAGAAACTATCACAAACTTTCCTTGTGGTTGGTCAATTTTTCACAAATCATCCCTTTATAATTTTTTTAGCATCGGCAATCCTTTAGGTATGTTTTTCTATCGCTGATCGTCATTTCGTAGCCTAAAAAGACCAAACACGCGCCTAAAAAGACCTATCGATGAAGTTTTGCAACCTTTTTATTAAAATTATTTAAATATTATTAATTTATTATTTTGGATATATATGAGAATTTTTCATGTTTTAGAAAGATATTAACGTAATATTGATTTTTGCAAGGATATTGACGGAATATTAAAGTTTTATAAGGACATAGATGTCAATCTCCCATATTTTTATTGATCTCTTTGACACAATAAGGCTTGATCAACTCATGTTTAATAATTTACTCTCTTATCAAAATTAATTTTTCTGAAGTTTTTGACAAGAAATTGATCTATCGAAATCAACTTTTGTCACTTACTTTCGGTAGTTTGCATATTGAAGATCGAAATCACTTCTTTCATCGATTGTTACCAAAACGATAATTCTTTTCACATATAGGACAAACTCTTCGAAAAATTTGTTTGAAGGATATAATGGTCATGTGTGATATTGTATTAGATACTAAAGAATGTGATTAATATATTAGTCATATTTAATAATAAGATTATGTGGATAAGATGATAAAGTACATATATAGAGGTCAACTAACTAAACTAATTTAGCTAATATTCTATAAGCTTGTTAAGTACCAATCATTAAGATTTGGTTTTGTGTCTGATACTAAGACTGATTAATATTTCTTTAATAACTGATTTTTAGTTAACTTTTATAGTAATAAAAAGCTAATCAATCATAATCCAACTAATCAACTTTAAGTAATTGTTAACATTTGACAACATTTGTAATTGTAAAGATATGCTCTTGATGTTATTTTCACATTATTTTCTTAAAATAGCGAAAAAGTTCTTATTCAAGTACTAATCATTTTTGTTGTATCGTACTGATAACAATTTATTAGATAATGCATTTAAAAGTTAAAATTTTGAATTATTGACGTTTATTAGTTGCATCTCATCTATCTTATACATTTCTCATGACATGATTAGATATCGTTGTCAATAGTAGTTGCAAATCTATCACAATATTTGTGAAGTTGTGTTTGTTTGGTTCTTTAAAATCCTATTTATCGAGTGAAACATTTCTTTCAAAATACATCAAGGCACTATCAATAGATAAAGTTTTGATAGATTTTTTTTTAACAACTGAGATAAATAACGAAAAACCATCTTCAAGAATAAGAGGTAATTAAAAACATCAAAGTCCAACAAAAATTGGTAATGACTCGCCCAAACACCATCCATAACTTTAAGAAACCTCTCGGCCGCAAAACAAAACAAACACCATTGCGCACTAAACTCTGACCAAGTACTCAAAACCAATATGCCTATTCCCCATGGCAACTCACCAATCCTTAATCGCGAATCTTATTTTCCGTCTCTTTCAATCCTCTTCCATTAACTTAAACTGACAAATCTGGACAAAAGAATGTAATTCTATATCAAGTCAAAAAACAAATATATTATGGCTTACAACATAATTAACCCACTAAAATACATTGTTATCATGTGGATAAACATGTGTTTGTAAAAGCACACGGAGTGATAATCACGATTCTGGTGATTCTGGGATTACTTTTGCTGACGTGACAGTGAGAATCATGATTCTGAGATTTTGGATGGTATGATAATGATGATTGTGGGAGTTGTGGGACCCAGTTTTTTTTTTTTTTTCTTAAAACATTTAAATATAAGATTTTATTATAATACAAAACAAAACTACAATAATTAAAATTAAAATACAAAACAATAAAAAAAAATGCAATACAATAATTAAAAAAAAAAATACAAATACATAAAATTAAAAAACCTAACGTTGTCGAGTTTGTGGACAAATAAGGTGGCATGGTCCACGTCCAAGTAGCGTAATAATAATAATTGTCAAAGTAAACAATCATTTCGGGTGCAAGAACAAGTTTAACCTAATCCGATGATGGTAGAAAATATACAAGTTGTGTTACATTTAGTTTTTGACGATTGAAGTGAACCAAACGCCTCTAACCGAATGCCAAGCCGATTCAAAGTGACTTCCGACACTCCAACAATTGGATCGAATGCCAACTGTTAAAAGGGGGGAAATCACTTTGAATCGGCTTGGGATTCGGTTAAAGGCGGTTGGTTCAGTTGAACCGTCAGAAACTAAACGTAAGAGAAGTTGTCTTTTTTCTACCATCACCGGATTAGGTTGAACTTGCTCTTGCACCCGGAGTGATTGTTTACTTTGACAATTACTATTAGCCAACTCGGACGTGAAACATGCCAACTTTTTTGTACACAAACTCGGGCGTCAAAGACATTTTTACGATTGGAAAGTGTATGTGATATGAGATTATAGATATAAAGATAGAATGAGATTGAGAAATGATGTAATTTTTTGGTTAAGTTGTGGGGATATTTATAGTTGAAATTTGCGAGAAAAAAATAAATTTATTTTAAAAACAATGTCTATATTACCGTTTGAAATGAAAAAAAAAAAAAAAAAAAAACAAATATCTCACAACAACCCGTTGTCACCACAACGGTGGCTGACAACGAGCCTCACAACGAAAGGTCCCGGAGTCATAACGACCACAACCGTCGTTGTGGGTCTCACAACGAGCCCACAACGACACCACTCCGGGTGCTCTAAACAAACTATTAGAACTATAACGTTTCTCTAATCATTTTCTGTTATAAAATATCACACTTCATGGTTAACGCGTAGCTCAAATGTTTCTTTTTTTAGAGAAGAGAACTTTACGAAACAGTCACGTTTTTTAATATGGAAAGACACTTTCATGAAGAGATTCATGAATCAGTATACTATAATTTACAAATATCAAACATTGTCTATCACGTATTATCCTTTATTATCCTTTTACGGAAACACCAACCGTAAAAATATTAGTTGTAAAGTCAAATGGTGACCACTCTATACCCTTAATAATAAAAACGAACCAAATACAAAAAGAAAATACAAAAAAAAAAAAAAAAAAAAAAAAAAAAACAAACAGCACACACCTTATCTTCTTCCTTCATATTTAGCTGCAATCAACACCCACCCAACAAACTAGCTTCATGTCCTTTATGTACCTCATTATTTCCTGAAAATTTTTCACATAATTGGTGAGAAAATTACATTACCGTAATCAAATTCCGTTACGATAATTTATAATAACCGTTTATGCTAACTTAGATTATGTAATTTTTTGCACTTTTTTTTATTTTTCAGAGGATTAGAGAATGAATCATTGTGTTCCTGATTTCGAAACCGAAGACGATTACTTGCTTCCTACTTCATTAAATCTAAAACGTCACAAAAAATCAACAATGTAATTTTTTGCTTCATTTTGAAACGATATTAATTAAAGGTTTTGCTAACAATAGCTTCAGAAGCTATGATTAATATTTTCAGACATGTATAGAAAGATTGTTATTAATTGTACTAATGAATTTTATTTTATATAGGGGAGATGAAGATATAATGGAATTACTATGGCAAAATGGCCAAGTAGTAATGCAAAACCAAAACCAAAGACATCCTGTTGTTACAAACAACAGGAAGGACACGACGTCGTCTCGTTTGATAGACGAGACGATATCGTGTAATTTATTTATTCAAGAAGATGAAATGGTCTCGTGGCTTCATTATCCTAATGAAGATAATAATCTAGATCTTTATCTTCACAACAACGATAATTTTCCGATCACTACCACCGGAGATCTATCTTCTCAACCGCAATTACAACCGCCGCCGCCGCCGCCGCCACTGCCACCGATTACGGTTCCAGTTCCGTCTCCGTCACCACGGCCTCCGATTGCTCCGGTGAAACGTTCAGAGAATTTTTTACATTTCTCTAGAGGTAAAAACTTACCGGAATCAGCTCCTTCGAGCTCGCATAACGTGACGCAGTCGACGGTTGTGGAATCGAATGATCGGTTGTTACAAGCGAATATGTGTAATTACGCTGGTACGTCTTCGGTTGGAAGAGAACCGGAGACGTATGATATTAGCGCGTCGTCATCGCCCGGACCCGATGGGTCCGGTGCGAGTGCGAGCGTCGAACCGTCGTCGAAACTGAAAGCGACGACGGTTACGGAAGATCGGAAACGGAAAGGGAGAGATGCTGATGATACTGAATGTTACAGTGAGGTAAATTTTTACTATTTACTATTTACTGTTTATTTGTGTGCTATGTTGACTTGTACGTTTGTGTATGGATACTGTAAGCTTATCAGACTAACAGTATTTGTACATGCATTGACGCTTGTACTCGTGACGTAAAAATAATCATCTTTTTAAAAAGTTTAAAATTTTATATTGTTAAATGTCCCATTGGTAGGAGGTTGTCGTCGTTGGAGCCTCACTCTTGAGTTTCCTCCGTTCTAAAAAAGAGAAAGAAAAAAAAGGTATAGATTTGTTTTGACGGTTTTTAAACGATTATCCATTATATATTAAGATAAAATAACTTTAAACATAAAATTAATTTCTTAATTATAGCCCGAGACTATAATTAACATATTTCATAATTAGTAGTCTTTTTGTTCAAAAATAAATAATTTAATTTATTATTTAAATTATTCAAAATATCTATTTCTAGAAAGAAAAAAAAACCATTTTACATTCTATTGTTTATAAAAAAATTTATATAATATCCATTTTCTTAAATTGTGTGAATAAAGAAAAAGTAAAATTATCAATTACTATTAAAATTATCTAATATAATAATTATAAATTTTTTAAATTGTGTCTCAAGTCTATAATTTTTCTATGAAACGAAATAAGTATATTTAAACTTATAATTACTTGATTATCATGTTATTTTCTTATAGACGTCGTATTTGGTATTATATGACTCGAACCCTAATCTTTTAAAGATAGGCCGTCATAATACCTTATAGATTAAATGTTGGTTGGTGTTACAATACAATTTGATTAAAATTACGTTAGTTACACGAAAAACTTTAATATTTCATTTTTAAAAACAAGAAAAATATTTATATATTTGATAAATTTTTTCATTTACCATACTGGTATCGAAACAGTGTCGTTCAATTTTTATAACTATATTTCATTTGGATCAAGTATCGTACCGAAATGCTATCGGTATGTTCAGCCTTTCAATTTGTTAAGTTGGTATCAGTTCATATATTAACTACTTAATAAAACCGGTTCTAATAGTATCGAATACAAAATTTCAAATGCACGATACAAAGAACCATATCCCTTATTTTCAAATCGATAGCGAGTCAATACAAATATTTAGTACTTTCGCTCACCCCTACGTCATAAATCAATCATATATCTGTATATGGTCATCCACTCGATTTTTGTCACTCGTGGTTTAATCCAATAAATTCAGGTCGTTTGTAGTTTTTATCATTATTTTGTCGTTTAGCAGCAGTATTTTAACGAACCCATAAAACGCAAGTTTCAAAGCCTGCGAAACCGTTTTTGCCACGTCGAACCCAAGCTACACACGTGGCGATAAAATTTGACACGTATGCATTGTGGGTCCCAAAGCACTTTCATACATGTTTGGAGATTAGTACACTAGAGTACAATTTTGTTAATTTAAATCATTTGAAACATGTTAGTTTATTGGATACCAATGTTTCAAACATGGTCTTATCACCTTCTATTTTAGTAAAACTTTTTCAAAGTTTTTAAAACGTAACATCGATCGTCCTTCTAGATTAAGTAAAATGACTAAACGAATCGAATCTATATTTAATAAAATTAGAGTACCAAGTATTGGACTAAAATATTGTGGTCGATACCGGTTCAATATCTATATCATATAGGAGCAAACATATTATTAGATACAATATGATGTGTTCAGTCGGTATCGATACCGATACCGATATTCTAATAGTTTTAATCACCTATTCTAGAGTCTTAAAGTTAAAACCTTTTTTTACTTTCTTCCCTTTCATGTTAAAAGCTGTTTGCTCTAATTTAGTATGTTGGTTTTTTAATGTCAAAGTGACTACTTGTTAGAGAATTCACAAACATAAATGATTTGTCCATTTTGTGCAGGTTGTTTGTTTCTAATTATAGGTTGTACAGTACAAGTGCTTAATGCATTTATTACATTATCTTGCATTGTCAGGAGTATTTAAATATACCATGTGCATGCTTTTACTTTGGGTGCATCTTTCTTGCCTCCTTTTAGGTGTGTTAAAAGTCTCATTGGTAGGACAGGCGTTAGGTTCGAGTTTTCTTTGGGTTTCCTCCTTAGATGAATATTAGAAGAATGTTATTGTGGCCCCGAATCACTAACATTGTCGTTAAAAAAAAGAAAAAAAAGTCATGCTAACTTTTCAAAATGACTATTTTACCCTTAGATATAACACGTTAAATAATCGTTAGATAATCAGCTGTAATGAAACGTGTTGTAGATGATAATGTTTGATAATTTGGATACTTAGAATTCGTGTTATTTTTAAATGAAGGATGTGGAGTTCGAGTATCATGATGGAAAGAAGCAACCGCGTGGATCAACGTCAACTAAAAGAACCCGTGCCGCGGAAGTCCACAATCTCTCAGAAAGGGTTTGTACTTCTACCATTATCATTTTTGAAGTTTAATAAAATTTTGACCGTTTAAAAGAAGAAGAAAAAAGGTTATAACAATTATGTGATTAAATTTGATATATGGTATAGAGACGACGAGATAGGATTAATGAAAAGATGAAGGCGTTACAAGAACTAATACCTCGTTGCAACAAGGTTTAATTACACACGTTCTTTAAAGTTGCGTACCATAATGCTAGTACGTAGTTTTTGTAGCTAAAACTTGTTTGAAATTTTTGAATTTTAGTCTGACAAAGCTTCAATGCTCGACGAGGCAATCGAGTATCTCAAGTCACTTCAAATGCAAGTCCAGGTATGTATAATCATATACTAGTATTGATAAGTTATTTAACGTGACATGTTTTGACCCGAACTCATACCATTCATGCAGATGATGTCCATGGGATACGGGATGGTTCCCATGATGTTTCCAGGTGTCCAACGATACATGCCCACAATGGCGGCGGCAATGGGTATGGGTATGGGAATGGATCAAGTAGGAATGAACCGTCCCATGGTTCCATACCCACCAATTCTACCTGGTCCAGCCATGCCGAATCCAGCAGCAGCACCTCATCTGGCTCCTCGTTTTCCAATTCCACGGTTTCAAATGGCGCAAGTTCCCATCATGGCCCCCACAAGAAACCAAACAGCTAACCCCTCAGACCCGACGATGAACCCGTTTCCTATACAGAACGCAAACCAGCCGCGGATGCTTCCATTTGCTGATCCATACCAACAATATCACGGTCTTCCTCAAACGCAATTTCCACAACCTCAGGCACGTTGAATACAACACTTTTGTTAATGTTTACACATACCTAAAAGTGTATAATTATGAAGTACACATCTTGTGTGAAGAAACTGGTTGTCACAAATTTTTCAGTGTACCTCAAATTTTATATATATAGGCACGAAATTTATTAGTGTGACACTATTTCTTCAGGATAGGCGCGGAATGTATTATGACTTTGTAAGATTATTCATGCATATAAATGAACAAATATTTCTTACACGCTTATAAGTTTGAACAACTTCTTAACGCTTATATGTTTTCAATAAGAGCGAAATATATCTTGAAAAAATAAAAACATTTTTTTTACCCGTTTACAAGTCTGGAAGACTGGAATTACGCTTTTTGTTACCCGTGAATAAAAAGGGATATTACAAATTGCATATTTTTTGTAAGTCATTGTGCCTAGTTCAGAGAGACTTCATAAATACTCATGAAACCGTTATTTGTGCAGAATCAAACAGGCATGCCTGCAATTACAAGTAAGCCAAGCAGCGGCAAAGAGGTTAAGAATCCCGAGCATCAATCAACCGGTAAGAACCCTTTTGGATAATAATTATATCCATAAGTAGAATCAAAAGATTACAATATTGCGGGCAACCAATTTGTGTGCCTTTGCAGGCTGATGTTCAATTCAGGGGAGAGATAGATCAGGCTCTTAGCCGACTAAATTTTGTAGTTAAAAGAGCGAACGAGATGAGTTTCCGAGATGCATTTAAAACCAGCTGGTTTACAACAATGTAACATATAGTTTATGTAATTATACTTATAGATGCTAGACCATTCGCATTGTGAATAGGAATCAAGAAGTGTGCTAAGATGTTACTTATCGTTGTATTCATATTTATTTCACAGGAAACGAATAACCAAGCGAAAAAGGTACTATTTACCATGTCATTTTATACGGATTTGGCTTACGAACAAGAATTGCATTTTTGTGCTTACATATAGGGATTTATTGTGCTATTATTCTCTCTACTTGTGAAAGATGGGTTTCTTTCTTTTAACGAGAATCTAGCTTTTTCGTGTGGACATAATTGCTCGTAATTTAAGAATCTGTGTTCAATTGGTACAACTTTATATCCAAGACGAACCGGGCCATGATTCCCCATGGCCAAGAAGCTGACAGACTGGTAGTAGAACATATGCCTTTACATTATTAGGTAGCAAAAAGTTGTCAATACTCCACCACTTGATCGGTGTTGGTTGAGTAATCTTTTAAAATACTATTTCGGGTAAGATTTCAGAGCGTGTTCCAGCACGTTGAGAAGTGACGTAAATGGATGTCATTCGTATAGTCATTTTAATATGAAAAGGAAAGGGCGGGGTGGTTTTTTTTAATCATCTTGGCGCCGAGTTATTTTCTTCAGGACCTTCCATAGTATCGTCACTACAGTAGAGCTTTTGAAAAGTCGGAGTTTATCGTAACAACCTTAAAGTAGCTCGATACTCAGTCTTGGTGTTTAGAAAAGCAATCAAGATGTAACATTAGAAAAATGCCGGACCGTTTGCTTGTGGCCACGGTTCATGTGGACATTTTTGGGACCATTTGCTTGTGGCCACGGTTCCATGTGAAGAATTTTGAGATCAGTGGAAGTTGCTGTATATCACAGTTTTAACCTTTTGTCGACTTATTTTAACCTCATTTTTATGTTTCTAATTTAATATTTGAAAACTATCCTAATTTAATCTTTGAAAACTATCGACTAGGGGCTTTAGTCCGACAGACCACACTCGGTCCGGAGTCTGTGCGTTTGATGTTAGACTCGCCGGAGTATGTGATTTGCCTCGAACTCGGTCCTCTTAGAAAAATCGCCCACTGTGATTTTGCCCTTCGTACCCGACATAGCACGGACTCGGTCCGGAGTCTGTGCGTTTGGTAAGGGTGTGTAGATGCAAACTTAGTCTGAGCTTAGACCCAGTCTCACGTCTAACTCAGTCCGAGCTTACTCAGGGTCTGTTTGATAGTTGTAGACTGAGTAAGCTAGGACTAAGTTAGACGTCAGACTGGGTCTAAACTCAGACTGAGTTTGCATCTACACACCCTTACCAAACGCACAGACTGCGGACCAAGTCCGTGCTATGTCGGGTACGAAGGGCAAAATCACAGTCTGCGATTTTTCTAAGAGGACCGAGTCCGAGGCAAAATCACAGACTCCGAACCGAGTCTAACATCAAACGCACATTACCAAACGCACAGACTCCAACCGAGTCTGTGGTGTGTCGGACTGGACTCGGTCTGAGGCAAGGACCCTTAACTAGAGATGTCAAAACCGGGTTTGACCGGAAACCGAACCGGGTTTGAAAACCGAACCGGTTTCGGTTTCAAACCGGTTCGATTTGGATCAGTTTTTCAAACGTGAAACACTAACCCGCTCAAACCGGTTTCATACCGGTTCCAAACCGGTTCGGTTCCAATAACCGGTTAAAAACCGGTTTGGACTATCTCAGTTACGTTTTCAGGACCCGATCTCAGTTACGTTGCGTAATTGTAGTTATGCCAACGTAACTGTAGTTACGCTAGCGTTACTATAGTTACACTAGCGAAACTGACATCAGTTCATCTATTTTGTCAAAAATCGTTTTCTTGTTGAAATTTCATATTTTGATGGTGGATTTAGACATGTAATGAAAGAAACACTATATTTCATTATAAAAGACGGTTTATATCAAGTTTTTACCCGTAAATACTAAGTTTTAAGTAATGATTTATAAAAACCCGTTTTGTATGTGAATGGGTTATAAAACTTCAAGAATCATATATTTTTTTTAAGTGTTAGATCTTACATGTAATATGATTTTTATATAAAAACAGTGTTAGATCTTAAACCGGTCTCAACCCGGTCCCTTTGCTAAATATCCAAACCGGTTCCAAACCGGCGGTTTGGGTCAAAACCGAACCGGTTTTGGTCAAACCCGGTTTGGACCCGTTTCGGTTTTCGGTTTCGGTATTTTTCAACACGACTACCCTTAACTGCAATGAACTTTGCGACTTCTTTATCGTGTTTTACGGTAACTTATTTACTGACTTGAGGAAATGAAAACTTGAAAACATTTTTTTTCTGCCTCAAGAAAAAAGAATACATACACCAATAATAAGTTCACGTTCATAACGAAAACCAATACAAGCTTGTGATTAAGAGTCGACATTCTACACCATCAAACATAACTTCATACACCTATGGATGGCCAGAGGGATTTACTGTCGACAAAATCTAGCAACAGAAGACGACACAAAAATATTATTTTATCAGAGACAATATCTTTACCGAGTATTATATATTTATAAAAAAGTATAAAAAGATCATACCTTTTCAGTAAAAAGGCGAAACGCTTCCTGTTCCATTGTTTTATCAAGTTCCTAAAAGATTTAAAAACGTTATTCAGTGTTTGAAACTAAGGAAATAAACAGAGAAAATTGAAGATCTGGGGTATGAAATCACTTACACTTTCAGCATTTGCGGAGCTATCTATTCTGTGAATAAGTTTTTGTAGCTCTTTGTCTTTCAAAGCATCACGGATTTCGTTAGATGAAGCTGCATTCATAAACTTATGTTTCAATCCGTTTCTTTTTGTCGAATTAATAGACAAATATCATTTAGTACAGGCAGAACATAGGCGGGTTGGGTAACGGGTCAGAACGATTTCTAGTTGAAACTGGTCACCTTTAGATCAAAACGGAGCTACAAACACCTTTTGATTTTTTTTTCAATTTTTTTATAAACAATTAATATGTTAAATATGATTAGAAATACTATCACACGAATAATATCAATCTTTGAATAAAACGATATAAGAGACTAAGCATTAAAAATAACTTTAGGAGACTTTCAAGTTTCAACCTATTTGACTTATTCAACGTCCCATTTAAGTCGTTCTCTTTTATACTATATTTTGTATCTGACCGTTTGAGATAAAACGCAGCCCAAATCAACCCATTCATAAGTAAACGGGTCGAAATTGCTACATGTATTGCCTAAACTGACGTAGAGAGCCTACCTATGCACTCGAGTTGTGACTGTGGTAACACATCCTCAGCAACATCAATGTAACATGGTCTATCAACATCAATTGCTGAAATAACTGTGCCTAAAAAGAGATTTATATTCACAAATTGAAAACATGACTGATTAACGTTAATTACTCTATTAGTAGACTTGAGCCTTAAAGTGAAAAATGGAAAGACCTGGTTTAACGTTACTAGTATCATTCTCGGGAGTAGAAACTGGTTTATCACAAGGAATTTCTGCAGAAGATAAAAAATATAAATTAGCTTTACAAAATTACTCGAGAATTCTGGAGGAAGGTGAAAAGAAAATGCACGAAAATCCCCGAATTAGGATTCTTTTACTTTTCGAACTCTAACAACTCTCTCACATAAGTAAAATTAGAGTACTATGCAAAGGTAAGGCAAATTGTCAGCCTTGTTACGTTTCAACTTGAAAATACTTTGATAAATTTATTCAAATTTCAAAAAACCTATAACATCGGATGATTGTAACTAATTGAGCTATAGTCGTATGGTTTATATGTTGCTTTATATTCAACGATCAGCGGGTTTCTACCTTAACACAGAGAGTCGTTTGAAGATATGCATTTCACAAGAAGTTATATAATAAAGTGGTTACGTTTTGGATCCAAACTTTAGTTACGATTACACACATATATGGCCATTGAAGGAGTGTTTGGGATTGCATATTTTTAAAGTGCTTAACACAGTTTCATCCAAACACTTAATATAATGCGTTATGTGTTGTAAATTATGCAATACGCAACAAGAATTTCAAATATTTAATTCCAAACACCCGCTAATTCTCTAAATGAACACTCATAAATAGCGCAATTATACACATTCTAGCTCACAAAAAGCCTAATGAAAAAAAACATAAACCGTAAAAGCTAAACTCAAAATCAGCTATAAAAATTACAACAAAACTAGTAAAACAAACAAAAAAACAGTACTGAAAGGCATATAAAAAGTACCTTTATGTTTCTTAAAACAGGTGAGCGAACAACTGCAAAATGAAACAAATTAAACAACACGGGTTAAGTGCTTAAAAATATATCTAACTATCGCACGAAATCTATAATATGAATTAAACTTTTAATATTGTTATTGTATGTATCCAGGTATATGCGTGGTACTCATATAAGTTGCCATGTGCGGAAACATGTTATATATTTTCAAGCTTTTAATTGATCAGATAATAAAATAGCAAAGTTAGATACATTCAATAAACTAATTTAGCTTTCGGACATTTTCAAGTCGTTTGACCCAATAATAAAATACTCAATAACGAATTCAAAAGCACAAATAATAAAGTAAAAACTATTTATAAATGTATTCAACTATTGTATAATATCCGTATGTAACAAACTTTCAATCCAACGCCTTCTTACGAGCCTATGTAACTTTTGAAAAAGTTTTTTTAGTAGCTTATCAAGTTGAGCTTATGACTTTAATAGACGGTAAACGAAGATTATTAAAAGTAAACCGTCTAAAAACCGTAAAAAAAAAAAAAAAAAAAAAAACACCAACTAAATTAGTATTTAAACTTACTAAGGAATAAGACAAATAGGGCACTTGTATTTTGATTCTGCTTCTTCACATACTTTACATCCTATTTTATTTAATCTTTTCTTTCCGTTCGTCATATTAATCGATCGGTGGTTAATACTACGGCAGTCGACGGCGGCGGCGGTGGTGGTGGGATAGAAAAAGAAGGTATTTCTATGGTTTTAGCGGGTTCAAAATAATTTTAGAGTTAATTATATAAATGGTCCGCGTTTGTATCAATTTAACGGATTTAGTTTCTTAATCTTAAATTCTACGAATTCAGTCCTTAGGTCGTATGTTTGGCTACATAGACGGTCCATTCCACTAACTTCTGTTAAATTTTAACTGTTAGATAACAACATGTGGTTCGTATGTGAGGGGTAATATAGTCAACGTAACATAAATGAATCAACTCTCTTATATAATTAGGCGGTGCTCGAGAAGCAATATCATTTATTACCAACGAACATAAATGAATCAAGGCCTTTGTATATATGTTGTCTTAAATAAGTAAATTTAAGCAAAATCGTATTTTTTATACATAAGACGACATTTTGAATACTAGTGAAAATGTAATATATTTTTGTTAGACATACATTAAATTATTATGGTCACCATGAAAGAAATTCGAATATCAAACTAAATTCAAATAAATTAATTTCAATTAATTATAAACTCAACATAATTTCTTCAATAAAATAAATAATAAAAAAAACAAATTTGAATATTCAAACTTGAAAAGGTGGAGTCCAATTCTTAGTATCCTCGGCCTGCATTCTCCCACCACCAATCCGACCACCTTCGACAAAAGCATAATACCTTAAAAAGAAAGCCAATGTCAAAACCAACCATTCCAAACAAAACATCAACACACAAAGCCCGCCCGCCATTTTCAAAATAACCGCGGCATCATCTTCCTTCACATACGAATCCAACTCCTTGAGAAAATTCTCAGTCGTTGTAAAGATCAACACCGAAACAGATCCTTGAAAAATAGCTGTGAGGACGGTTGCAACCATGTGTGCAGCGTACCATTTGTGTGACCCTGCTGAGACAGCGTTGCATCCTGAGATAGCCCCCGCGATTGTGATGATGTGGAGGAGGACTAGGAGCGCGCCTGCGACTGATGGGATGAGACGCAGGGAGAGTGTTAGGAAAATGCAACTTGATGCGGCTCCCAGGAGAATGTAGTTGCAAATTAGGAAGAATTTGTGGGTTTTGTAGTGGGATTGGACGTCGCTTGAGAGACCCATTTTCGCTAGATTTTCCGGTCGTTGTGATGAGATATTGAGATTGAAGAGAAGTAATTGGGTAATGGTTATAGTTGTTTGTGGTTTGTGCTTGTTTATATAGTAAGTTAAGGTATGAGACCGTTTAGGTTTTTAACGGCTAGTTTTAAATATTTGGACATAAAGGCTTTGGCTTGGTCTGCCATTTAGATTTTAGATTACATACTTTTGATTCAAAAGTTTTAAATTTAGTGGTTTAAATATTTGTACATTATCGAAAATATATGGGTAATTATTGTTAATTAACCGTATAAATAATAAAGTTTTGAATATTTTAATCACCATTCTTAAAATTATTGGTACGTGAATGTCATTATGTCCCCGAATCACTAACATTGTCGTTCTAAAAGAAAAAAAATAATAATAATAATAATAATAATAATTTAAATAAATGTAGTAAACACTACGACTTTAATGCCTTTTGCCCCAAAAAAGATGTTTGAAACGATATCCACTTGTGATGCCGGAAAAACAATGACAGAAAAGTGATGCAGAAAACAGAAGGTTAAAAAAGAGATGTCGGGAAAATAACAAGCAATGTCGAAAAAGAGGGATAATAACAAAAAATGTGGGATTTAACGGATAAAGAACTATTAATGTAATAAAAATGTGAAGTTTATTGAAAACTTAGCGGACCATCCAAGATAGAGAATATGTTTTATTGATCTTTATGGTGAAATAAAAATTTGAAACATATCCTAAAAACAAACTAACTTGTTATACTTGCTCATGGAAAAACTGAAGTACGAAAAGTAATCGCATGTTGCCTTACTATTCAAATCTATTCTTTCACGAAAGCGAGAATATAACTACAGGATCACGAAAGCGTAAACATACATGTTTTGATATAAAAGGAAATGCAGAATAATGCAACTTTGATCCACCCTCAGAACTGAGAGAAGAATAGCAAAGTTACACCACCGTTCAGAGAAAACAAAAACAACCATAACAAAGTTTTCTCGAGATAGAAAGAGTGTAACTGAACTACACATTTTCACATATAAAGTCCTTCTGGCACACCTTCTTTCTTCTTGAACATAACCTTGTCCTTCGCCTTCTTGAAATCAGGATGAGTCACCTGTTTTAGCAACACAAAAAACAATACAATTATACTTGGAAACCAAAAAAGAAAACAAATTTGAACCTGTATCAGTTAGAAGAAGCGTTTTATCCTAAATAAATCACGATCTTTTAGTGGTTTATGAGTTTGACATTCATCCATGGTTAAAACGACTATTTTCATTCTTATTAATTTGTATCCCGTTTTCTTCTTATAATTGAAATGAAATTTCACCTATGAATGTACCAGAATTCACAATATATATATAATACAATCCTAGCAACGGAAGTGACTATTGACAAATGGTTGTACAATAAACAGACTTTTTTTTTTCTTTCTTTTTTGTGATTGTTAACGATTAATCGTCGATCCTATATATTGCAATTTTACCCATTTAGTTATTTATTGTGGTATGCAGAATATGAATGAAATGGACAAAAAAGTGACAATCCATCCCATTTGACCAAACCTAGAGTTTTACCTACTTGACCAAAGTCTATTTTGACCCATTATCCACATCCTACCCACAGTGCAAAACTTGCAATCTATAATTAATCCCAACAAACAAAGAGCTGCAAATGAAAGATTAAACCGGTTGAACCGTTCAACCATACACAGAATAAATATATATATACTAACCTTCATTCGGCGTTCTCTTAAAGCAAGTAATCCAGCCTCAGTACAAATAGCCTTGATGTCAGCTCCTGAGAACTCATCTTTGGTCATAACGAATTCTTCCAAGTTCACATCATCAGACAAAGTCATTCTCGATGTGTGTATCTACATTAACACAACCCTTAAGTTCATGAAATTGAACTTATTGCTTATAAATAATTAATAACAATTTAATTGCAAATGTCATGAAACTGTACCTGGAAAATACGTCTCCTAGTCTTAATGTCGGGAAGTGGAAACTCTATCTTCCTATCAATACGACCAGGTCGAAGCAATGCAGGGTCAAGGCTCTCGATTTTGTTTGTCGCCAATATCACTTTCACATCACCTCTTGAATCAAAACCATCCAACTGGTTCAACAACTCAAGCATGGTTCTCTGAATTTCGCGTTCACCACCAGAGTGGGCATCATACCTGTACAGCAGTTAAAGTTAGGCCGAGCTAACATAACAAAGACTAAAAAACTGGAATGCCCTTGAGGTTACCTCTTTGTACCAACAGCATCAATCTCATCAATAAAGACGATTGATGGCGAGAGGTCATCTGCAACTCTAAAGAGTTCTCTGACCAATTTAGGACCATCTCCGAGGTACTTTTGAATCAACTCACTTCCAACAACACGTAAGAAAGTTGCTGATGTGGAGTTTGCCACTGCCTAAACAAAATAACAAAGGGAAAAAATATAAATAAGATATATGTAGTCTACTACGTAGATTTATTTGTTTCTTTTTGGCTCGAAGCTAAATGTATTACAATAGCAGAGATAGTGTCTCGCTGTGCGTGCTTCTACTATTTATAATGTGTTAATCAAACAATAAGTTGTCTGAGTAATTGAAAAGTTGTACTTAATGAAGGATTTATATGTAATACGACGCCCTAAATAATCAAATCAACAGATTCAGTTTGTTGTATCTACTAAGAGAGGCTACGCAAAAACTGATTATTTGACCCCTAAATGATCCAATAAGAATCAGTTTCATTATACCCAAACACTAAAAAACTGATTATCCGTGACCAAAAAATGCAATAATCTGATAATCACTCTCAAAAGGCTAATTCAAACACCTCCCCTCGAAAAGGAAATAGAGCAACATCGGTAAAAAAAAAAAAGGTGTTTGAAATACAAACAACATACAAGATCCAAAATCAAAGTTAAAAGTTCAAATCACATAAGTTTAGAGTCAACTTATCTTTCTTCACAATATCATATAATAAGATTAAATATACATACCTTAGCAAGCAAGGTTTTTCCAGTACCAGGCTCTCCATACAATATAACTCCCTTAGGCGGTTTAATCCCGATGTCCTCGTAAAGTTCAGGGTGAGTCAATGGGAGCTCAACTGCCTCCTTTATTTCTTGTATCTGAGCATCCAACCCACCAATATCAGCATATGATTCCAAAGGAGCCTTCTCAACCTTCATGACAGACACCATGGGGTCGACATCATCTTGTAAGAGCCCAACAACAGAAAGAACCTGAGAGGGTAGAAAAATAGAGAAACATTAGCACAAACGAATAGTTTAAATTTAGCTTCGAGTAAATCAAAAGTAGACTTAAGCTCCATAATTGGAGTCGTTTTTTCTTTTAACAACCGTCATGGCAACTTAGAACAAAGCATCTAGTATCAAATACAAATAAACCAAAGATGAAAGCATCATTTTTCGTTCTACATAGCCTAAAATTCAGTAAGTAGGTAACTGCAATACCAAACTTAAAGTAGTAGACTAGCCGAACAACCTCTAACTCAAACTTAAAATCAGAGGAGAAGCAATTAGTAACCTACAAGCTAGACCTTAGAGAGGCTCAAAAATTTAACCAGCACAAATGTAAAATCGCATAGCATTTATAGTTCCCCAAAATATAACCATCAAACCAACTAGTCATTAATAACTTACAAGACAAGACTTATACGATTCTACTTAGTACGAAATCAGTAAGTTCCTCAAAAATGACCATTTTGTACATGTGTACCCTACATCATTCTCAACGTACGACGCAATTAACTTCCACCAAAAGTCCGAAACAACAACACAAATAATCAATCTAACTAACACAAACAAATCATCAAAACATGAAATCAAATCAACAACATAGATACTTAATCTAAGAAACACAAACAACGCAATAAATCACTATATACTACTTACTTACGCAGTTACGAAATAAAATCGACAACACAGATACTTAATCTAACTAACACAAACAAAGCATCAAATCATTAGATACGACTTACGCAGTTGTAATTAGCACACGATAACAAAAATACTCAATCAAACTAACACAAACAAATCATAAAAATGATGATATATACCTTATTATGCATCAAAATAGCACAACCAGGTTCAAGCTGATCCTTATCAACAAAGGAAAGTATCCCTACATAATACTCCGGTCCAATCGAACTCGAAACAATCGCATGATTCTCATCAATCAACTCTTCCAAATTCCCCACACTCATAGGCGAGCCTCTCAAATCATCCACCTTCGATCTATCCTCCTCCGTCTTCTCCTCCTGCGGCTTCAACCGCTCCTGATTCGCAACAAACTCCTCCTCCATCAGCAAATAATCCTTGATCCGCTCCAGCTTCAGGAGACGCAAGCGGCACTTTGAATGAGGCGTAACCGTTGGTAACCGGCTGGCGGTTTCTGAGCCTTTTTGCTTGCGTTGTTTCCGGCCGATGCGAGCCGGTGGAGCTGGTGGCTCGAATTTTTTTTCCTTTTTTTCTCCGTCGGTAGGTTTACGGTCGCCGGAGTTTGATTGGCGGTTTAATCCTCCCGGTGTGCCTTGTCCCATGGTTTGATTTTGGTGATTGGTGAATTTGGGGATTAGGGTTTTTAAGATGCTTTTGGTTTATCTTTCTGAGCAAGAAAAGTTTGGGAATTTGGTTTATTTGTAGATCTGGTTTCATTTCATTTGAACATCCGGGTTTGTTGGGCTTTCGGATCATATGGGCTTGTCAAATATAATAAACTTAAGTCTCTAACTAAAGTTTAGAATGTACATTTCGGCCATATATGTTTTCGATACTACTAAAATACTCGTGCGATTCTGCGGCAAGAAAAAAGTACGTAATACGAAAAGAAATTATATTATGATAATAATTTTAGATAGTTTCTCATTCGTTTTGTGATATATACATTGCATGTAATATATCGGCTTTTCGGACCATAAAAATAGTAATCAGATTTTTCAGCGTTTTCAAGTTCTATGTTTTAAAAAAAAAAAGTTGAAAATTTATTGTGTTTTGAAATTTAATGTTGCTTTTTAATAAATGAATAATAATAGAATAAAATAAAAAAATGCCAGCAAATTAACATAAATATATTGTTAATAATTAAATGAAAGGCAATTATGTATTTTCTTTCTTAAATTTCAACATTAATAATTATGTTAAATGCTTTATAGATAGTATAGATACTAAAAATTTTATCCTAATTTATTTGTAATCACAACATAAAAAGAGAATCGTTTTTGGTGGCCACGAACGGTTGAACTGGTTTTGCCAACCAGGGGCGTTTCCCCTTGACTACTTAGAGCACGGGAAGTGGTGAGTTGTTGGCGTCATTGTCAACCCACAACGAGCTTGCTTGCTCGTTATCACTCTAACCCTCGTTGTTGTGGGGGCTCGTTGTAAGTCTCGTGGTAAACATAACGGGTCGTTTGCTTAAAAATAAAATAAAAAATCCAATTGTTATATAATTCAAAGAGTAGTAAAAAATTACCATTATTTTTCCAACAGTTAGATTTTTAATTTTTTAATTTTTCCTTTTTATTCACTTTTCATCTATAAATCTAACATAAATTTTAAAAAAAAATCACACAATTTTTCAATCTCTCTCAATCTTTTTATAAAAAAATCTATATAATCTCAAAACCAATAAACATACAATAAAAACTAAGTTCACAGTCTTCAACCGATCTCGATGTTACGGATTTTTCATCGTCTGAATCTGAATTAGTCGAATTCTTATGATGGGAGAAGCAATTGAACAAATTGAGGCAAACGAAAATGAAGCAGAAAGTTCACGTCGACGTAAAAGAAGGAAAAGGGGCTATATTAACTGCGATCGAACCGCAACGAAAATATGCTACGACATTATGAGAATGCCTCTTTTCCTCAAAATAGTCAAAGGTATATCTAATTACTCCGTAGAACCTTTGTCCGGCTATTGTAAATATTTCAAACAACGACCAGATTGTAGGGGTAAATTGGGTTTTAGCTGTTTACATAAATGCATGTCCGCTATGTGTATGATGGCGTATGAAATTACTTCAGACGCTTTTGACGAATGTTTACAAATGTCATAAAGAACATCATCTGAATCCCTAGATAAATTTTTAAATTGCCTTATCCATCTTTATACAAACGTTTATTTAAGAACCCCAACACAAGATGATGTTAATCGTTTATATCAACGATACGATGAGGTTCATGGGGTTGAACAACGATATCAACGTACTTAACACAATCGTCTTTGTTTCATGATATGCTCAACGACTCATCCCCAGATTACAGATTTTTCATAAACGAACACGAGTACGATAAAGGATATTACATTGCATACGGTATATATCTGGAGTGGTCTACATTTGTTAAAGATTTTTCATACCCGTCACACGAACCGCGTAAAAAACTCAAACGTTTTCAAGAGAGTGCGAGAAAGGATATCGAAACGGGCATTCGGTGTTCTTCAAGGGAGTGGGGGTATTATAAAGTATGCAACGAGATTTTACAAGATGAACAAGTTGAGAAGTGTTATGTGTGGGGGTATCATATTGGGCAATATGCTTATTGAAGAAACAACGGTCGATTTGTGATGCCCATGAATGGTATGCCTCTCCGGTTACATGTGTAAACTGAACTTATAACGACATAGTGAATGAACGTATCCGGATTACCAAAGAGATAAGAGACAGGGGTACGCACAACAGACTCCGCGATGATCTCGTGGCGTACATTTCGACACTTCCGGAAGACTGTTGGCAACGTTGGCTATTTTTATTCTATGTATTTGTATTTTATTTTAATTATTGTATTGTAACTTTATTTTTATCAATAAAATGTTATTTTTATTCTATTCAAAATGTTTTAAAAAAACAAAACACTAGGGGTCCCACACCACCTGCATCCATGATTATCACTCCATCAAAAATTCAAGAACCATGGTTGTGGATGTCACGTTAGCAAAAAATCTCACAACCATCTCACAACTTGGTTATCACTCATAGTGCCCTTATTGTCGTTAGCAAGGTATCTTACTTAATAGTACATCTCGTACTTTTTAAAATCGAAGGAAAACTTAATTTAATAACCCACCACTATCCATATATTCAATCATCTAAAATGTTCGATAATACTAAAATCACTTATGCCCCGTTTGGTTTGTATAATGTTTTTAAAAGAATTAGAATCTAAACTGATTAAAAGTTGTTAAATTACACAAATGAATAGCTTATATATTTATTTTGAAATTATAATATGGTAGATTACACAATTACTTTTCATTAAATTTATCTTAATTAATTATTATGTACCTTGATCATTTTACATTTTTAAATTAGAACTTCAAGTGTAATGTCAAATACATTAAAAAGTTGACGGTTATATTATAATGATAGGATAGGATTTGTTTGGAAGAAATTTTATTAAAGTGGTTTAAATTCCATGAAATTGAGAATTTTGAATTCCTTACGATGAAATTTTAGCAGATTCCACTTCGTTTCTTTGTCCTATCAAACAAAATGCAACATGACATAGAATTCCAATTCCTTTCAGTTTCATTAACTTTTGTGAACGGAACCTTATAAATATTTCATTATCGTAAGATTTATTTCATCGGTAGATTAGGAATAAGGTATCGAGACATTCTAATCATATATTTTTATAAATTTAGGTCAAAAATCGTTGTATAAAGAAACCGACAAAAAGAACTTGTTTTTAAACACACATTTTAGGACTATGTATCGTATCTCGCATTTAAATTACTTGGTGGTATGGTATAAAAGTGTAGATCCAAGTGTGTAAGAAAGTGAATAGTATGGGTGTGTGATAAATGGACTTTCAAACAAATATTACAATTACATTTATCTCTTGGTTGATATTTTCTGACAATAGGAAGACATTAACTTAATATTCTTAAAGTTGGGTAACAAGTTACAGGTACGAATGAATGCAAAGCTAAGATTAAGTAGACGTGTAACAATTGACGAGTTATTTTGGATAACGAGTCAAAACAGTTTTCCGAACTAAAAAACATGCTATTTGTTAGCGGAGTCGAATGGGTTTAGATCAAAACAAGTTAGTTAATTAGGTGACCCGCTAATGTCAGAAATATAAATAATATCAATAATGGCAAAGAATCTCGAAACAAGCTTGTCGTTGGCCCAAACTCAGCTTGTTCTGGCATGGTCCACCCTCGATGAGTCGATGGGAACTATCAGGTTTAATGTTACTGTTTCTGGCCAGTGGTTTTTCAACCCAAGATGTTTCGACCTTTTGGAGCCCGACCCAATGCTTATGAGACTTTGTGCCCTTGCCTTATGGAGTACTATTTTGTAACAAAATATTCGACTTTTATGTGCAGACACAAAAATTTGTTATAAATCATATAAACTCTCTTTTACCCAAATGTAGCATCGATTATACTCTGTACGTGTTTACATTTTGTGGATTACCAAATACCATAAGATTAAGACGATTTTATGTGCAGAAATGCACCACCTCCTATCTTCATACATAGGTAGAATTTTTGTTGGGCTTTTATACATTTAGATCTGATTATGATAATGCGAAGTTATATTTCGAGTTTGAGTATGCATCATATTTATTACTTGTTAAAGTCGTTGTGGTCCAAACTATGTCGATTGTCAGAATCTTGTTTTAGGACTATAATTGAAAACGAAAACCATGTAGTGTTGTCGAATGCTATTTTCGGGTACATGAAAATCAAACACAAAATCAGATTAAACGATATCTATAAGATTCCACAAATACACCATAACATATGATGAAGGTAACCTTACAAGTTACAACTAAAGAGCAACACTCTCTTTTTAGGTAGAAACAAAACGTAGTTCACAAGGCAACAACATACCAAGTTACCAAGAATACACTCACGAAACACGAACTAATGTAGCTATGGTAACTACGACAACCATTTTCAAGGAAGTGGAACTGCGCCGGTATCACCAGCACCAGGTCCTCCACCACCAATTCCACCACCACCAAGAGCCGGTAAGCCAGCAAAACCATTAGCAAGACCTCCAATAGTTCCTACACCACCTGCAGCTGCACCGGGTCCACCATATCCGTAACCAGCACCAATACCACCAATCCCTTGATCAGTTCCAATACCAACTCCCATGCCACCTCCACCAATGGGTTGACCATCGTTACCAAATCCGTTGAAACCACCTATTCCACCAAAAGTGTACACGTTCTTTTGGTCAGTGAGACCAACAACTCCTTTGTTGGTCTCACTGGGAACGTTTCTAGCAGTAGCAACTTGTGTTACTGCTATTAGAGCAACTAGTAACATGAAACACCGTTTTGCCATTTTTTTTAGTTTTTTTTTTTCTGTTAACTATTTGGCTTTTAGTTTTTGTGTTTGATGCAAGTATTTGAACTGTGGGGATGCCCTTTTTAAAGGCAAAAGGGGTAGTAGGAAACAGTTGGGAAGAGTAAATGACCTTAATTTCTAGGGTTGTTTTGTCAATTGACAAGGCAAAAATAATATTTCACCCATACATATATTAACTTCAGTTTCATTTTCTTTTTCTTATTTCGGAACTTAAATCTTTTAATATATAAATTTCTTATTTCGATAGTAAAAACAAGCCAAATGCTCACGAACTACCTTTTTCTGTTACTAGTGGCGGATATAGGCCGGATTTAACTCATAAGGGTATAAACACACTTGGTCGATCGATAACTTTTTAGTTTTTTAAAGTAAATATCATTCTTTTACTAGTCTACATACATGTATAAACACACTTGGTGGATCGATAACTTAGATACAAGGCAACATATGTCTAGAACATCACGACTTCTAAGTTTATTGCGAAAAAGTCTAAACCATTTTGTTAACGAAATTGTAGGTCTATATGACAGGATCATGAAAGACCCAATCTAGTACAACTGAAAGATATACAAAAGTCTTGTCAGTTAAAACGAATGATAGTCGCGAGTAACGAATAAAAATAATGATAGATCGAGGACTCATTTATTGTATGCATATAGATAGATATGCATGGAGACACTGATCGAGTGGCGTAATGATGAAGGTAAAGGATGCACTTACTGTACTCATGCATATGTTCTCATGGCATTGCCCACTCCTATACCAAACACCTTCATTTACTGCAATTTATATTTCCTCTCTCATTTGTCTGTTTACAACATTCATGGAAGAAAGAGACCCGGGGCGGGGGTGTTCGTGTTAGAGGTCTTTGGCAAATTATTGTTAAGAAGGCGTTGCAACTGCTAATGACTCGAGATTTAACATTAGACTATTAACCCACATTAGTGACTCATAGTGCCGTCTATAAGTTATAGGAGACCCTGATCAAAACATGTCAAAATTCAAAAAATGAGGTCCTAATAATAAAGTTTTGTAATATAACAAGAACCCGGCCATTACTTAAAACGCAATATCCTTCTACCATTTTCTGTACAAGCTACCCAATGAAGTATATCTACTCATATTTTCCATTAGATCATTTCACTGATAGAAGCATGTATTGTATTATTGATGATCACAAACCAATTACAAAGCAATTATTTATAAACTAATATAAAACCCTAATGGACCTAACCCACAATCGGGCTCGGGCCTAACTTATTCTCTAATACTCCCCCGCAGTTCGAGCGGCAAAATCGCTGAAGCTCAAACTGTAAAACAAAACTATAATTATCAAAATAAAAAAAAGATAAGCATAATATTTTCCGATCATGTTTCACTCGGAATTGAGCAGCGTAATATTTTACCGATCATGTTTCACTCGGTAGCAGCAAAAAAAGAAAGCATAATATATTCCGATCATGTTTCACTCGGAATTGAGCAGCGCAATATTTTACCGATCATGTTTCACTCGGTAGCAGCAAAAAAAGAAAGCATAATATATTCCGATCATGTTTCACTCGGAATTGAGCAACGTAATATGTGGTGATTGTCCCGCTTTGAGAGACTTTTTTTTTTTATTGTCGACACAAACCCTACTAAAACAATTTATAAGATAATAAAGAAACTCGAATTTCTATTGAAACATAAAACATGACTTAACAAAAGGAAAGAAAATAGAGAATGTAAAAAGATGAAATAATTGTGGACAGGATATGGACGAGATTATTGGAGTGATTCACTAACAGACATAATACGATTTTTATTTTTGTTTTTAAAAATTGGGAATTGAAAAAAAAGTTCATAAATTATGTTTTATGAATTATGAATGAGAGGTAGGTTAGGAAAGAAAGAATAATCAGGCGGCCAATTAGGTTTAGAGGGATTGGCAGAATGTCGAATAAAGAAGATAGAAAGCAACGAGATTTTTAAGAAGAATATTAAAAGGATCGATATTAGGGGAGAAAGAGTAGGAGAGCCGTTCTGGCTCTGATACCATGATAGAAGCATGTATTGTATTATTGATGATCACAAACCAATTACAAAGCAATTATTTATAAACTAATATAAAACCCTAATGGACCTAACCCACAATCGGGCTCGGGCCTAACTTATTCTCTAATATTCACTTGATATCATTTATAATCCATTAAGAAACCAATGTTTAGAGAAGCTCGTGTAGTTGCATTTGATCTAGCACAATCTCAAAGACGTACGGACCCTAAAAGTAAGACCATTTATAGTTGCATTTCACGCACATATCGTTTATAGTTATATAACGGCACATTGTTTTGCACCGACTACAAAAATGCACAAAAAGAAAGAAAAGAAGCACAAAAAGTTCAAGAAATATTTCAAAGGTTTTTTCATTTTACTATATTTATGATTTCCAGAGAGTGATATGGCCCATTTCTCTGCAAATCGATATGGGGACACGAAGTCATGGCGGAACTGGAGCCATTTGTTATATGTGATTCACTAAAGCAAACGATTTACAGCTATGCAAAATTTTCATGATTTTCTATTTCTAGTTTATATATATATATATATATATATATATATATATGTGAATGCATATATAACATATTATGTTTTTGATTATATAATTATTTTAAAGGATTAAATGATCCCAAACACAAACTTGAGCAGCCCTATGAAACTTTTAAATAAATGTTAAATCATTATTTTTAGATAGGAGTGAGCATATTGGTTTCACACTTATAACCAAACTTTCGGAAAATGAAAATCTTAACCAATTAGTTTCGGTTATATCGGTTCTGGTTAAACGGTTATGTAGTACTTTTTAGATTGGCTATCGGTATGAAGTTACGGAGCTAAAAAACATCATTTAATAGGACATATATGTTATAACAAAAAAGCTATCTCTAAAGACTCTTTCTAAATTGCAAATGTTTGATAAAATGATTTGAAATAGCATGTGAATTAACTTGAACAAAATATAATATTTAGTGATTTCTTTCGAACACATGATCATCTAATCAATAAGCAAAAAATATGTTTCAACTTCATTTTATAACTAGCAACACATATTATTAAATAAAAATAATAGATACCCACATACGACTTATGTATCATACTACATTCAAGATACATATTTTGATTTTGTTTAGAGATGCCATATAGGATTTAATTGTTTGATCAGTGTTTAATTAAAATTAATCATTTTAAGCTAGAGCAACTTCATTCATTTGATTTTAAAACTTGTAAAATGTTGTATTTGAATTTACATTTCCGCTCATGTAATAAAGCATATCTTCATTACCGAGTTAAACGAAAGAGTAAGTGAACTATAAGTAGAGATCTAAGTAGATGACAATGATGTATCTTAATTACACTAAAATATTACAGTATTAAAATATATAATTATTGCTATTTTTTGGATATAAAAGTGAATATAACTTGTCACATAAAACTTACAACAAATGTACATTTAAACACAATCTATAAATTACATTGTATGAGTCAATAAAATTCAATACATTTATGTATAACGAAAAATTTCTTGAAGCCCCTAGTTTAGTTAAATCCTACGAGAAATGAATATTAAATTATTATTATAATCGATACATATTGCAATAAAATAGGTAATTTTGTGAATCTAAAATAACGACATAAAATTAGATATTAATATTATGTTGAACGCGTAAAAAATAGATAAAAATGGGCAGCTTCAAATGAAATGTTTTACCTTATTAGTTGAACGTGTTTAATTGAAAACCTCATTGCTTACGTTTTCTGAAGAAGAACATTCATGAGGTCGTGTAGGGAATCTCATATAGAAGATAATAATGTTCTTTTAGTTTGAAATGTTTTATATGTATTTTTTTTACGGTGATCATTGTCTATTTATATGGATAGGGTTAAAGTTGTCAGAATATAACCTACTTTCCTCAAATGTTCATTTTATGTAATGAACATTTTTTTTTTATTGGGTACCTAAACTTTTTAAACCGGCTAATTAACTACCTAAACTTTTTTTAAACGGCTAAAAGTTTCAGAAATTCAAACACCAAATTAATTAAACAATTTCATTGTGTTTACACAAAATATTGACTTCAACTATGAACATGAAAGACAAGTAAATGAATTCTTTTGATTGTGATCAGAGAAGTTCATTTTGATTAAAAGGATTGCTTAACCACATGTAATATACAATTACTTCTTAATCAATTTTAACAGATTAATTCGTTTTTAACATTTTATAAGATTTATGAATATAAAAAAGTCAACAAATCAAGGTTTTGTATGATTCGGTGTTATAATGTTAATTTTCTTCATTGTGTTAACTTAATCGTTAGATATCGGGTGTATTGAAAAGTTCAATTGTGATAAATAAAATTTGAATTGATAGAGTTTGATGGAAATGAGTTTCGGTTTGAGTTTTTAGATCCGAATTTGGGTTTATCATAGTTGCATTGATTTGAATATCAATTAAAGAATTTTGTTAGCTTCGTATGATGATTTGCAAGGAATCTAAGTATTGAGAGTGAAACGTAGGTTGACTGAAAGGTAAAGTTAGAGTTTTAGGTGGTTCTCAGTTTTTTTCTTTTAAACAAATTCGTTCTAAAGTATACTTCTAGTGATTTGGTGTTATGTTTGATAATATAAGAACCTTCAGATTACATATTGCATTGTGTTTGTAATTCATTTTTTGCGAGATTTCGGTTGTCTTCTAGCTAAGTTGCAAGAACTCTGGTAGGTACCTAAATGTATAAAAAAAAAGTTCATTACATAAAATGAACATTTTGGTAAGTTGGTTATGTTCTGGCGACTTTAATCCAAAAAGTAAATGGGTAAATATAGGTAAACGGGTCGGGTTTAGTGGGTTTACTTGATTAACCGGCTACAAACAGGTAGCCGGTAAAACTGGTGCTGAAAAATAATGTTTCAATAAGTACGTTAATCATTTTAAAAGTTTCAAAGAGTTTAGGTACCCAAATATAAAAAGAAAAAGTTCATTACATAAAATGAACATTTGGAAAAATAAGTTACGCTCTAACGCATTATATATTTAAGTTACATTATGAGCATGTGGAGTAAATGATATATTTATTATTATTATAGGTTACATTTTGACTATTTTTAATATTGATGAATGATTACATCTTCAAATGGTTAAAAACTATTAAACACTATTAATACATATTTGATAATTTTGTAGAATTACTCTTATAATTAAAAGTGGTGAATACCTATGAGTTTGTGCCCGAGTCGGGTTTTTCCGGGTTGCCGGGTTGGGCTTCGGGTCGTGGGTCCTGGTAATTTGTTGTTTTTTTTGGGATTGGTTTGGGCTCTCTTATATCGTGACTTCTTCCCTGCCGACGAGTGTGTTTACACGTGGCGTGTTTGTATTTTTCTTCCCCGCTTCCCCTTGATGTTTCATTATCGGAATTCGAAGATGTCTTCGTTATCGTTTTAATCTCCTCAAATTGCAGTAAGTCTACTTTCTTTTTTATTTTCCGATTTAGGATTCTTCTAACTTTATTTTGGGTTTACGAATTTACAGATTAAAGAGCTTCGTTGAAACAAAAGATGCTATCGGAATATAGTTGTTTGATAATCATCATCGTAGATAGTTAGGGTTTGTTCTAAAAAAAGTTTTTTTTTGTAGTATTGAGATTAGCTTGGGATATATTGTACCATTAAGAATTTAGTTTGTTAATTTGTGGGTTTCTTTAAAGATCTAATTTTTCATCATAAAGTTTGGATTTTTAATTCATCAATGGAGGTTTTTAATGAAAATAATCCATCTTTGATTATACCCACAAATAAAAAAGGTATTATTTTTTTGAAATGTGTTGATTTGGATTCATATTTGAGGTGGTTTATGATCTGGATTTTGTTTGGATTTGAATGTGATTGTGTTTTTTTTGTGTGGGTGTAATTGTGTATAGGTAAAGGAGAGTGCGGAAATCGGGCAAAACCGAAGAGCTTTGAGTGTGATTAATCAGAATTTGGAAGCAAAACCTCACCCTTGTGTTTTAGATTTAAACAGATGATTATTTCGAGAGTAGGTTAGGGGTAAGTATGTTTTAGTAGTGTATTATCATGTGTAAGTGAAATTTGAAATCAGTAACTAATGTATTTGATATCGGTATATATTGCTTCTACTATTGACCTATTGTCATCTATTCCGAATTATGATGTTTCATGTGGGTTTTGAATCTTTGAGACTTTGAAAGCTTCTAAAAGTTCAAATGTTTTTCTAATGTCAGAAAGGAGGAAGCACATAGTAATGTTGTTGTAAAATATCTCAAAGGATAACCACTTTCGTTATTTGATATTATTTTAAGTATAATGTTTAATATAGATTTTGAATTAAGATTGTGAATGTTTCGAAATTTTAAAAAGTATTTCTCGGCCTTTTGTATAAATACTTTTCTTAAATAATGCAGTATCTTAAGGAAGCAGGTTGGGCCGATGGTGGACGTATTATTGCTTGCACTCAACCAAGACGTTTGGCTGTGCAGGTGATTGGCACCTTACTTTTTTGGTTAATGCTAGCAATTATTCTTTAATACTATTTCAATACTTTCTTTGTAATATTTTCATTGTCACAATTATTCCAATGTTTTCAGAGTGTTGCTGCAAGGCTGGCAAGAAATGGGAGTCAAGCTTGGGGAGTGTTAATACAAAAGTCCACTAAACTCCTAAGTCCGACCCGGATTAATCTAAATCTGACTTGAAGTCCGTTTTCCCTTGAATTAACCTCAGTGATCCTTCGTCCAACTTGCCTGCAATAAGAAAAGACACCAGGTTAAGCGGGGCTATACCCCTGATTCAACTCGGGCGTAAGAATAAGTACTCTAGTTCGGACAAAAAGATAAAAGCATAAAGCTGTATGTAAATAACTTACGGACACTTACTGTTTACCTGGGTATTTATAGGAGACCATCAGGATAATAGGGTATTCCCTGAACTTTACTCCTTTTATCCAGCGGTTAAAAGAGTGTTGCTTCGTCAGAGTATCTTTCCTTTCCTCTTTTGTCGATTTCTTGTCGTATTCTTCTTGTCTTTATTCTTTTTGTCTTTTCCTGGTCGAACTAGAGACTCCGGACTACTTGGTTCGGTTCCCACCCGAATCAGGTAGTCGGACCCTATGTCAACAACTCCCCCAAGTCTAGCATTGTATTCCGAAGAAGTCGAGATACAATGCTGGACTTAAGATTGTGTGTTTGTTTTCTTGTTGCTGCTTCGGTAATCTTCCACCTTCTTCCTTTGACCTGCCACTTCCTTCGTTTCCACGCGTCGAATTCCTATGGTTTGAGTGATCCAGCTGTCTTTGAACGTTTACACGTGGCGCGTTCTAGTGGTTCTAACGTCGCCAGCTATTTTTAAACATTTATACGTGGCGCGTTCTAGTGGTTCGAACGTTGCCAGGCTGTTTTCCACTCCTCCACGTGTCATGCTTCCCCCTAGGTCACGCGCGCCCCTTGAGGTGCCTGTCACTTGCCTATAAATAGGGGTGTTCCCTCTTCATTTTTTTCTTATCTTCGCTCCGAACCTCTGCCCTTTTTCTTCCAAAATCCCTCTACTCCGATACCCTCTTCTTACTGCGATATCATGGCCAAAGAATCGAAAGAAAATCTTAGAGAGATGCATAATACGATGTCTGCTGAGGATCTTCAGAAATTTTGCAAGACCTATTGTATCGATGCCTCCTATGGTGTGGTTCTTCCCAGGTCCACCGATACTATTAGAGATGCTCCTCCGGGTAAAATTGGCATGTACTGCGCCTGGTTCGAGTACTCAAACTTGAGGTTGCCTCTCTCCCGCTTCTTTTTGGATGTGATTCAGTATTTCAAGGGCCATATCTCTCAAATGAATTCCTTAGGAGCGAACAAGATTACTAATTTTGAGATCCACTGCCGTGCTCTCGGTAAAGCTCCGGATCTCCTGTCTTTCCGTCATTTTTATAAGGTGGGTTTGAACGGAGATTGGCTCACAGTTGATAAAAGAAGGGGTGCTCCAGTCTGTATCAATTGGTATCTCTCATCTTTGAAGAATTGGAAGAACCGGTTCTTTTTTGTGAATGCTTCGGTAGCCCCCATTCGGATGAGATGGTGTGTCCGGGGTGATACCCTTACTGACCCGGAGCCTGACAACGACGATTTAGACCCTGATCTTGTTATGGATTTACAGACTCACCCTATTAGAGCTCGTGCTTATCCGGAGAAAGTGTTGGTTTTAGCCGGATTAAGCCGGAATTGGAGTCGCCCATTGGCTCGTCCCTGCCTGCGACTCGCCGATAAAGGTTCTTTCTTGCTTTTTCTTCTTGTTTGAGTATGTATCGACCTTTTTTTATGACGAACTAACATCTTTTATTTTTCGTTGCAGAATTGCCTCTCCTGGCCTTTTTGGAAAAGAGACACTGGGACGACGTGGTTATTGGTTCGGTTGCTCTTCCCGCGGATGCTCCCGGGTTTTTGACAATGACTGTGGATCGTTTTGTTTTTCCGAATGAAAATATTCCAGCACCTTACACTGATGCTGAGGTAAATGTGAAGAGAAAAAGAAAATCCAAGAAATCCAAGAAATCTAAGAAATCCAAGAAGATTGAGAAAGGTCCCCCTACCAAGAAGCTTAGAACAGCCGTTGAAGTTCCCCCTGCTTCTCAAGCGTCAAAAACTAAGGAGCGACATGCTTCAACCTCAGCTCCTTCCCCCACTGCCAAAGAGCCTAGTCCCGATACTGAGGAACTTTTTGCCGCAACTGATGATGATGGCTCGGAGGAGTATGGGCTATCATCCGAATCTGACGAATCTTCGTCGTCATCCGACACCACTGAATCAGAAGAGCTCCTGTTTGAAGATCAAACCTCCTACTCCGATAGGTCGTGTCCTTCTACCCCTAGAGGTGCTACTCAATCGGAGGTCGACAAGATTTTGCAGGAGGGTAGCTATTCTCCTGAGAATGAGGTTAATCAACCTCCGAAGCAAAGCTCATTATCTCAAGAAGGACTTGGTGTTGGTTCATCCACCTCTAACCCGAAAGGTGGAAAAGTTTCCGAGAATCCTGTTCCGCCCCCTCCGAAGAAGGATGTTGAGGGCTCCAAGGCCTCTCCAGTGATTGTGTCCAGCAAGTCCTCTTCCGAGGCAAAAAAGACAGTGGCATCCAAGAAACCATCCACCTCAACAGAGAAGACAGACAGTCCTTTGAAGTCTAGCAAAGGCAAGTCTCCCCTTATCAAGGAAAAACAGTATACCCTTCACCGAAAGAAAACCATGCCGGCCAAGGGTACTTCAAGCAAGATTGTTAATCCGAAAGAGAAAGAACCGAAAGATAAAGAGCCCGTTCTTGATGTTCCGGATTTCAATGGTGTCCCATCTTCTATTGCCATGAAAAAATTTCAACCTCGCTTTCAGCTCGTGTGCAACCGTTCTTTGTATTCCGACCCTGGTGTCTGTCGGGATCTTCTGGATACCTTAGCTACTCCTGTCGAGGTTGTCCGTATGGACAGTACCAACAACTTTGCTCTTGCTGAGCAACTTGACCACTTAGTTTCTCAGTTGTTGGTTATTGCTCCCGAAATTCGATCGAGGTGGCTTGTTTCGGAGGATGAGGTTCGGGATCAAACTCGATTGGTGAAAGCCCTCGAAAGAAATGTCTCTCTGAGCAACCAAAGGGCAGATGCGCTGCAGATCCGACTTGATAAGGAGAAGAAAGAGCTTGAGGATCAAGCCGCCAACCTCCGCCAAGAAGTAGAGGAGCTAAAGAAAGCTCGGACTTCCGGCGTAGAGTCCTCTTCTATCAATGAGGACGCAGTTCGGGCATTAGGAGAATTGAACATTAATCATAGCCGAACTGTGAAGGAATTAAAAGATCAAATCAATGCTATATCTTCCGATCTATCTGCTGCTGAAGCCCGGAGCTCCCAAGCAACCAATGACTTGGTTCAAGAAAGGGCAAACGTCAAGGAACTTGAATCTCGGGTCTTAGAATTGGAGGCTGCAAACGTCGTACTTCAGGAAGATCGAAGTTGGTTAGTTGTTCAGGGTCCGAAGAAAGTGGCCGAAGGTTTGTTAAAGAGTAAAGACTTTGTGGAAGCCAGTTCCAGTGTTAACATTGCCTATTATCGTTCCGGATGCCACGATGGTTTAACAGTTGGGTATAAGGAGCATCGGTTGGGGCAACGTATTACTCAATCACTTTACTATGATCCCTCTGCCGAAGCCAAGCTTACCGCAGCAAAGGAAGCGTTTCAACAAACGCATTACTCCTACCTGGATGCTTTGGCCGCCACTGACACCCAAGTCCTAGAAGCTTTTCAATCGGTAGAACCAACATTGCCCGATCCAGAAACTCCCAACGCCGAAAACCCTGAAGCAGAAAACCCTTAACTATTAGTTTATCAATGTATTGTTATGTTTAAAGTGTAGGCATGATTTTCGATTATCTTTGTAAGGCTGTATTGGGGTTTAAGTCCCCCTTTTTAATGATAGTGCCCCTTATGTTCTCATGTGTTGTGCTCATATTATTTTTTCTTTGCATTGTGCATTATCATCGAACCAAGTGGTTCGGCATTACCTCGAATCGTCATTCGGAATTACGCTTTTATGGCGTACTTGGCTGCTAAGTCAAGCCGTGTTTCTTTCCTCGGATTTTGATCCGGTATGTGATTAACAGACATAATAAACGAATCAAATGCATTGTGTTATAAAAATTAACCAGCCATTCTTTTCATTAATACAAATTGCCTCGGGAAAAACCCGGTATTACCAACTGTTACTTGTTACTTTCCAAAATAGACAAAGACCATACATCTTTTAGATCATCAAGACTTTACTTGGCATAACAGGAAATACAATGTTCTTGTTCTTCGGGGAAAACCCCGGCATTACATGTAACACTTTCTCAAGTTCATCTCATTCCAGGTTCGGGGAATTAAGGTTCCATCCAGGTGTTTCAACCTGTATGAACCATTTCCGTTGTTCTGTACCACCTGATACGGTCCTTCCCATTTTGGACCCAGCTTACCCTCGTCTTCCTGCCTACTTGCTTCGTTCTTCCGAAACACAAATTCTCCTTCTTTGAAACTGATCTTTCGAACTCTCTGATTGTAATACTGCTCAATCTTTTTCTTGTATCGGGCTTCCCGAACATGAGCTGCTTCCCTTCTCTCTTCTGCCAACATCAGGTTAACTCGCAACTCTCCTTCATTATCTACGTCACTCCGCTGCACGTTCCTGTAAGTAGGCATTCCTATTTCTGGTGGTATGACAGCTTCCGAACCATAGGTCAGGCTGAAGGGTGTTTCTTGTGTGCTTGTTTTCTTCGTTGTTCGGTGTGCCCAGAGTACGTTTGGCACTTGATCCCCCCAGTTATGTTCATACCTTCCCAAGCGTGTTTTGATTCCTTCTACCAGACTTCGGTTGATTCGCTCTACTTGCCTATTGGCCTGAGGGTGTGCTACGGACGTTTTGACTTGTTTGATCTGCATTTGCTCGCACCACCCTTTGAAAGGCTCATCTACAAATTGTTTGCCATTATCTGTCACTACTTCCCCCGGCAACCCGAATCTGCATACCACATTTTCCCAGAAAAATTTCAACACTTGAGCCCCTGTAATTCGTGCTAAGGGCTTTGCTTCGACCCATTTTGTAAAATAATCCACCGCTACCAACAAAAACTTAACATTTCCTGGCCCCTCCGGAAATGGTCCAACTATATCCATTCCCCATTTGAAGAAAGGCCACGCCGCCGTAACCGATATCATGTCACTTTTTGGAAGCTTGGGGATCGGTGCGTGTATTTGGCATGAGTCACACTTTCTTATTTCTTGGTATGCATCTTGATGCATTGTGGGCCAATAATACCCCAAGTTCATTATTTTGGCCACCACTGCCCTTGGGCCTGCGTGCATTCCGCAAGATCCTTCATGCACCTCCCTAATTACATAATTAGCCTGTAGGGGCCCTACACACCGGAGCAATGGTGCCAAGTAATTCCTTCGGAATAATACCCCTTCCATCATGACATACTGAGTGGCCTTCATTCGGACCCTCCTTGCTTCCGCTGCATTTTCGGGTAATGTGTCATTAACAAGGTACTCTACCAACGGTGTCATCCATGTGACTCCCTCTTCTTCGACTATGACATTCACTTCGACCCCTTCATCGATGGATCTTCTCTCAACCGCTTCCAGGAAGATGTTACTAGCTAAGGCTTCTATGGTCGATCCAGCTATAGACGCCACTTTACTGAATACATCCGCCCTCTTGTTTTTGCTTCTTGGTATTTGCTTGATTTTACAAGAATCAAACTCCTTCATAAGGGCCACCACTTTGTCTCTGTACCTTCTCATCCGATCATCCTTTGCTCCGTACTCTTCATTTACCTGATTTGCCACGAGCTTCGAATCAACGTAGATTCGTAATCTTTCCACCTTCATGCCTTTAGCCAACCTCGTTATTAGAACTTTGAAACTTCAAACGGATGGCGTAAGCAAATTCCTCCTTCTCCGGACTAAGTAGGATAATGCCTGCTCCGGCTCCCTCTTTGCTGGCTGCTCCATCGGTGTATAACTTCCAGGTGGTTCCCTTCGCTCTTTTTCTTTTCCCTAGCACTATTGCCGGTTCAGCCGATACTATCCCTTGATCCGGAATTTCATTTAGAAAGTCTGCCAACACCTGCCCTTTTTGCTGTTGTTTTCGGGGCATACTCTATGTCATGGCCTCCTAGCTCGATAGCCCATTTTGCTATTCTTCCCGCCATTTCCGGACGATTCAGTATCTGCTTCAATGGCTGGTCTGTAATTACCCTTATCTTGTGTGCTTGGAAATATCTCCCTAGTCGCCTTGATGTGAACAAGAGCGCTAAAGAGAGTTTTTCCAACGAATTGTAATTGAGCTCAGCTCCTTGCAATACCTTACTAATAAAGTAAATAGGTAATTGCTTCTTCTCTCTCTCCACCAATAACACAACACTTACCACCTCTCCGTTTGTTGCTAAGTAAACCAACAAAGTTTCTCCTCTTCGGGGCGCCGTTAAGTATGGAAGGTCCACGATATATTTTTTCATTTCTTGGAAGGCTTTATCTGCCTCCTCCGTCCACCTGAAACCCTTCTTGTTCATGCACTGCTTTAGTGTTTTGAAGAAAGATAACGCCCTTTCGGCTGATTTCGAGAGATATCTCCCTAGTGCTACTATCCTTCCATTCAAACTTTGCACCTCCTGTAGCGTTTTTGGTGCCGCCATATTGGTAATAGCCTTTACTTTATCCGGATGGATCCGGATGCTTTGAGGCATGATGATATGACCTAAAAACTTGCCTTCTTCCACCCCGAACGAACACTTCTTGGGGTTCAGCTTCATGTTTACTTTCCGCAGCACCTCGAATATCTCTTTGATGTCTCGCAACATCGCTCCTTCGGTCTCGCTCTTGATCACCAAATCATCCACATAGGCCTCCATATTTCGGCCTATATGATCCTTGAACACTTTGTCTATAAGTCTTTGGTATGTAGCACCAGCATTTTTGAGCCCAAATGGCGTTTTTTTGTAACAGTATACTCCTTGGTCCGTGTGGAAACCCGTCTTGTCTTCGTCTTCCCGGGCCATCTGTATCTGGTGGTATCCCTTATATGCGTCCAAAAAACACTTGTATCGGAACCCTACCAACGAATCCACCTTCAGGTCTATCTCCGGCAAAGGGTATGCATCTTTGGGGCATGCATTATTGAGGTCTTTAAAGTCCACACACATCCGCCATGTCTTGTCTCCTTTGGGTACCATGACTGGGTTAGCCACCCACGTCCGGTATCTAACCTCTCGGAGTATCCCTGCTCTTACCAATTGATCCACTTCCTCACATGCTGCCCTACTTCTCTCCGGTGCTAGGACTCTTTTCTTCTGTACCACTGGTTCGGAAGTCTTATAAACACTCAGACGGTGCTCCGCTACCTCCCTTGGTACCCCCGTCATGTCCTCTGGCTTCCACGCAAATACTTCCCTATTTTGTTTTAACATTGCCACTAATTTTCTTTTGGTTTCTTCCGTCAAGGCTTTCCCAATTGTTATCATTTGGTCCGGAAAGTAGGGGTTGACTTGGACCTGCTCCTCTAATGTTTTGCTTTCTTCTACCATTAATCTTTGCACCTGATGGCAACCTCTATTCCCCTCCGAAGTAATGGTGGCTATTCCTCCGGGTGTGGGGAACTTCATCATCCCATGCACGGTCGATGCTACTGCTCCCAGCTTCTTCAATCATGGCCTCCCTAAAATGCAATTATAGGGAGACGCAGCTGCTACTACTAAGAAGTTCATACATACTGTTCGGATCTTATCACCCTCAGCTAGCTGTATTGGTAAGCATATCTCGCCGATGGAGGATTTTGTTTGCCCGACAAATCCTACCAATGGAACTTTCTTCTCTTTCATCCTTCTTTTCAATGCCGGATCCAATTCCCGAAAACATTGCTCAAACATGATCTCCGACGCACTTCCATCGTCCACATAAATTCGGTGGACCAGATGATCTGCCACATGAGCTTTAATGAGCATCGGGTCATCGGTGGGGTTTATGGCATTCAATGGGGGGAATGCTATGACCTGATTCATCCAATCTTTTGGTATCTCCCTCTCTTGCTCTAGACTAGCCACGTCTATAGCTCGGATCATGTGGATCTCTTTCGGTTTTCCTCTAGGACCCTTATCGTTTCTTCCCTGCTTGTTTCCTCCTCTTATGTCTCGAACCAAATGGTTAAGCTTTCCCGTTTGCACCGCCTCCTCTATTTGCTTCTTCAATGCATAACAATCATTCGTGGCATGCCCCCTATCCATATGAAAGTCACAATATCTATCCAGGTTTCCTTTTTTCGGAGTTCCAGGGAGGGTTCCTGGGGGTGGTTTTACTAAATTGATCCCCCTTTCCGTGTTCATTATCTGCATCGGTGTCTTTAGTAAGCTAGTGAAGTGCACACTTCTCCGACTATCTCCTGGTCCGGAAATAGGATTGTTCCTCGGAGAAATGGGGGACATGGGAAACTTCCCCCCATATCTCTGAGCTCTAGTGGGCGAACCAAACGACCTTCTTCCTTGCATAGACCTAGGTGTCGGTACTCCCGACCCCTTCCATGATATTCCAGAATTTCCTGCCATTCGTCCCCCCAATTCTTCCGTTCGTCCCGATGCCTTCTTTCCTTTGATAAATTCCTTCACCCTCACCATCATCTCCTCCACTGTGCTAGGGACTCTAGCATTGAAAGATTCTATCAGCGTGGGTGGCTTGATTCCTTCCATGAATCCTGAGATCTTCATGGTTTCCGAAGCTCCTTTCACCTGCAACATCTCTTTTTTCCATCTTTCCACAAACTCTCTGAATCCTTCCCCATCTCTCTGCTTCGTCTTATGGACATCTGTCGGTCCTTTCAAATATTTTCTTTGTTGCGTAAAGAACGATCCAAACACCACTTCCAACTCCTTATAACTATCTATCTGTCCAGGCTCTAACGCTTGGAACCAAATTCGCGCTGGCCCGACGAGTGTTTGTGCAAACATACGACACCACACAGGCATTGACCATAGCTCAGTCTCGGCAGCTCCGGCAAAGGTATTGAGATGATCATCCGGATCCCCGGATCCATCATAGGTTCTAATGATACTCGGCATTTTTGTCTTTGGTGGAATCGGGAACCTAGCTATCCTCTTTGTGAACTTGGAAGAGAAATCTGACTGGTACGGTAAGCTCAGATCTTCATCTTCCTCCTCCGATTCTTCTCCTTCGCTGAAGTTTAGTCTTCGCCCTCTAAATATCTCCTTTCGGGGCTCCTCGCCCATCTTTCCTTTCATCTTTTTCAATGACTCCGTACGTTCGTGCTCTTCTACTGATGCCCTCAGTAGATCTATGTTATCTTTCACAAACCTACTAGAAAATTCCCCATTAGTTTCGGTTTCCCTCTCAGCATTCTTATCGGAGCTCGGTCCTTCGTTGGTAACTAAGTTAATTGTATCGGCTGGAGTTTCCATTTTAAGTGAGTAATTTCTTCGGTCCCACGGATGGCGCCAAAATGTTAATACGAAAGTCCACTAAACTCCTAAGTCGGACACGGATTAATCTAAATCTGACTTGAAGTCCGTTTTCCCTTGAATTAACCTCAGTGATTGATGTGTAAAATCTAGTCTTAAATTAAACCTACTTTTTCACGCAATTACACACTTATAGGCAGTGGACCTATTCGTATGTAATATAGTTAATAGCAAGTAAAGGTTCGTTCGCAGGGACTAATTTGCTTTTAAATTTCGAATTAATAACACTAAGAGTATTTGGGGGTTTTTAATCGTAACTAAAATTGCAAGTAATTTAAGAAAAAGAGTTAATTAAAACTGAGCGAAAGATTTATGGATTAAATCAAATAATAAGAAGAATACACCTGTTTGACACTTCACCTGTTTTCGTTAATTCTACGAATTCGATTGTTGTTTCAACTTCTAATTTATACTAAAAGTCCTTCCGAATCTTTTACTAACTTTAATTATCTCTACTTACACCGTTCCTTCCGAATACAGTTAATAAATATTAATAACTAAGCAATAAGAATCAAGCCTGTTTTTAGTGATTTAACCTTATAGAGTTTCCTTCCGAATAACTCCTCTAATTATTAAGTCCTTCCGAATCTTAATTCTTAGACCTACTCACTTAGATTTAATTACCTAGTTGTTATTACTAAGTCCTTCCGAATCTTAATAATTTTAAACCGATTAAAGACCGACCGATTATTTCATAAAACTTATCTAACCCATCTAGATTCCTTCCGAATACCTAGAATGTTGATTAAACAAATTAAACATAAACAACTATGATAATATGTTAAAATCTAAGTAAATAAGGATCAACGATTAAACACAAAAACATAAAACAATCGAAAAACGTTAGAATAACATTAAACAGGATCCCCGTTAATCAAACAAGCGTAAAAGGTTTTTAGCTACTCATAACGCGGTCTGAAAAAGCAATAAAAGTATTAGCAAACATTCTGGAATAATTAATAAAACAAAGAAAAGAACAAACGGAATAATCGCCGGAATTTGTCGTGATCGCCGATTTCCGAAATAATGATTCTCCTTGCCTTGAAAACTTGCTTCCAACTTAATCACAACTCCAGGAACGTATGAATAATACTGAATGAAATTCTGGACGGATTTGTTGTTGTATTTATAGGCAAAATCAAGGTGGAAATCGTATTCGACTCAAACACCAATTTCTTGTGTTTATCCAGACAGGTGCGCAGCACCTCCTCCATAGGTGCGCAGCACCGGGTGATTTCCGTGTTCAAAACCAACTCAAATTCCTTAGGTGCGCAGCACCCAACCCCTAGGTGCGCAGCACCTCTTCACTGCTCGACTGCTCG
>CAJVGC010000001.1:4269955-4378574 GCA_910822075.1 Senecio squalidus | reverse complement strand
ATTCTTGCTTTTCGTAATCGTTGAGGATATGGAACATGAGGCTTGTAAGCTTTGATTGGAACTTCCTCTACTGGTTCAGGTGTAGTGGTTTTGGTCTGAGCTGGTGGTTCCTCGTCCTCATCGTCATCGATCTCGAAATCATCGATTACGGGCTCAGCGGACAGGTGCTGCGCACCTCTGGGGAGGTGCTGCGCACCTGTGTGGTCAGAACCTAGGTGCTGCGCACCTGTAGGTAGGTGCTGCGCACCTGGGTCCTGTTCCGCTCCATTTTCGGCTTGATCTCCTCCATAAGCACGTCCCGAGCGTGTATTGATTGCATTTACATGTTCATCTCGGTGTTTTGGACAGGGTGGCATTCCGTCTCGTGTTCCGGGATGTTGATACTTTGGTGCTTGATTATTGGAGGTGTTTCCTTGATTCTGTGGGCGTGGATTCGGTTGAGTATTGCTTGGTATTTGGCCCGGGTTTCGTTCGTTCATCCTATCGAACCTCCTCTCTAAATCTTGATGTGCTGCCTGCTGATTTCTTAGTCCTTGCTCGATTTGTTCAGCTAAAGTTTTGAATTGTTTCCGGGTATCATCATTGGTTGATTTCTGGGTGTTGATGAATGTTTTCAAAAGATCTTTCATGCTTGGATCTTCATCTTCGTCATATCTTTGTCGTGGTGGGGAGCGAGTGTTGTTTCTTTGCCATCCGTTGTCTCGGTTGTCACCGCGGTTGTAGTTACCTCCACGGTTTTGCCAGTTTGACCCCCGATTCGGATAACCATACTGTGCGTAGCTTGCATCCTCCACTTGATTACACTCACTAGCGTAGTGAGGTCCTCCGCATCCTTCACACCCATTCTTCACCAAGTGCATGTCCTTCTCCATTCGTCCCATGCGCTTATCAATTCTTTCCGCTAGTGTCTTGACCTCATGAACTACCGAGGATATTTCATGGCTACTCTCAGCTTGAGCAACTTGTCCCCTGTTTCTTCGGCCTCGACCATCATCCCGATACTCCCTTGATAGGCTAATGACCAACTTGTCTTCCATTAGGTTGTATGCTTCGTTGGTGGTCTTGTACATGAAATCTCCTCCTCCAGCTAGGTCCAATTCGTTTTGAGAGTCCTTGGTTAACCCGTAGAAGAAAATTTCAATTATATGGTCTTTGCCCAGTCCGTGACCATAACAACTTCGCAACAACTCCTTAAGTCTAGCCCATGCTTCAGTGGAAGTCTCTCCATCTTCCTGTCGGAAACCTCTGATATCTCTGAGTAATTTCCTACCCAAGGCGGGTGGGAAAAATCTTTTGATGAAGGTTTCGCGCATTTGTGTCCATGTTGTGATTGTGTTTTCATCGAGTTCTTCAAACCAAACCTTCGCATCTCCGGTGAGAGACGAAGGGAACAACCTCAGCTTGACACTGTCGCTCTTTCCTGCTCCATATTTGAACATCTCACATAGCTCGTTGAATTTGGCTATGTGTTTATGTGGATCTGAATTATATCTCCCATCGAAAGTGTTATCTTGGATCATCTTGAGATGATGACCCTTGACAACAAAATCATCACCCAATTCCGGGGTGGTGATTGCCGACCCGCGGGTGGGTGGCACTGCTACAGCTGCGGCCCGTCGGTTCATTGGTGTGTCCAAAGGATCCATAGCTGGTTGCGGTTCCGGTTTGTCTTCACAAAATACTTCTTCAATCTCCGGTTCTGAATCGCTTCCTCCGCTTACTGACGACGCAATGTCTTCAAACTTTACGGGTGAAACTTGATCAAAATTTGGTGGTGTCTGAAGTGATAAATTGCCTCTTCTTTTGCCTCGTCTCCTTGATACTCCTGGATTTGATTTTGGACTCGCGAGTGGTAATCCCGAAGCCCTTGTGTTCATCAACTACCTGAAATACCTGAAAAGACAAAAACAAGAAAAGCGTAAAACGTACCGGTGAAATAACAAATAAAAAGTAACTTCTAAGTAAATAAATACTCAAAAGGATCGTATTACAAATTCGAAACAAAAACTAAAAATCAGTCCCCGGCAGCGGCGCCAAAAACTTGATGTGTAAAATCTAGTCTTAAATTAAACCTACTTTTTCACGCAATTACACACTTATAGGCAGTGGACCTATTCGTATGTAATATAGTTAATAGCAAGTAAAGGTTCGTTCGCAGGGACTAATTTGCTTTTAAATTTCGAATTAATAACACTAAGAGTATTTGGGGGTTTTTAATCGTAACTAAAATTGCAAGTAATTTAAGAAAAAGAGTTAATTAAAACTGAGCGAAAGATTTATGGATTAAATCAAATAATAAGAAGAATACACCTGTTTGACACTTCACCTGTTTTCCGTTAATTCTACGAATTCGATTGTTGTTTCAACTTCTAATTTATACTAAAAGTCCTTCCGAATCTTTTACTAACTTTAATTATCTCTACTTACACCGTTCCTTCCGAATACAGTTAATAAATATTAATAACTAAGCAATAAGAATCAAGCCTGTTTTTAGTGATTTAACCTTATAGAGTTTCCTTCCGAATAACTCCTCTAATTATTAAGTCCTTCCGAATCTTAATTCTTAGACCTACTCACTTAGATTTAATTACCTAGTTGTTATTACTAAGTCCTTCCGAATCTTAATAATTTTAAACCGATTAAAGACCGACCGATTATTTCATAAAACTTATCTAACCCATCTAGATTCCTTCCGAATACCTAGAATGTTGATTAAACAAATTAAACATAAACAACTATGATAATATGTTAAAATCTAAGTAAATAAGGATCAACGATTAAACACAAAAACATAAAACAATCGAAAAACGTTAGAATAACATTAAACAGGATCCGTTAATCAAACAAGCGTAAAAGGTTTTTAGCTACTCATAACGCGGTCTGAAAAAGCAATAAAAGTATTAGCAAACATTCTGGAATAATTAATAAAACAAAGAAAAGAACAAACGGAATAATCGCCGGAATTTGTCGTGATCGCCGATTTCCGAAATAATGATTCTCCTTGCCTTGAAAACTTGCTTCCAACTTAATCACAACTCCAGGAACGTATGAATAATACTGAATGAAATTCTGGACGGATTTGTTGTTGTATTTATAGGCAAAATCAAGGTGGAAATCGTATTCGACTCAAACACCAATTTCTTGTGTTTATCCAGACAGGTGCGCAGCACCTCCTCCATAGGTGCGCAGCACCGGGTGATTTCCGTGTTCAAAACCAACTCAAATTCCTTAGGTGCGCAGCACCCAACCCCTAGGTGCGCAGCACCTCTTCACTGCTCGTCTTAAATATGTCGTTTAAGCTCATTTCTCCACTTCTTTCCGCTTCCCGATCACGTAAACCTGTAAAATGGACAAAAACACTTTTCCACACGATTAAATGTAAAAACCTATCCTATCCATCATGTTTACTATGAAAACCGACTAAATATCGCGTAGAATTATCTATATAAATATGCGATATCAGTGATCCTTCGTCCAACTTGCCTGCACTAAGAAAAGACACCAGGTTGAGCGGGGCTATACCCCTGATTCAACTCGGGCGTAAGAATAAGTACTCTAGTTCGGACAAAAAGATAAAAGCATAAAGCTGTATGTAAATAACTTACGGACACTTACTGTTTACCTGGGTATTTATAGGAGACCATCTGGATAATAGGGTATTCCCTGAACTTTACTCCCTTTTATCCAGCGGTTAAAAGAGTGTTGCTTCGTCAGAGTATCTTTCCTTTCCTCTTTTGTCGATTTCTTGTCGTATTCTTCTTGTCTTTATTTTTTTTGTCTTTTCCTGGTCGAACTAGAGACTCTGGACTACTTGGTTCGGTTCCCACCCGAATCAGGTAGTCGGACCCTATGTCAACAGGGAGGAAGTTGGTTATACTATTCGATTTGAAGATGTGACAAATTCAGTAAGATTTATTCTAAGTTGAAATCGTGATAGTATTTATGACTACTAAAATTTTAATAAATGCAAAAAAAAAAAAATCCAGTTTGCAAAGAGGCGTTTACTTAGATGCTATGAACGGTCAAGAGTTGTTTATATTTATCTTTTCGGCAGCGCAGGAGTTAACAAGAATCAAATTTCTCACAGATGGAGTATTACTAAGGGAAATGATGGATGATCCTCTCCTAAGCAAGTACAGGTGATGAATATATACTTATATATCGTAGTTACCTTATATCTATTTCAAATTTTAGTATGTTTCTTACGATTACAACAATGTCTCAGTGTTATTATGGTAGATGAAGCTCACGAGCGATCTCTTTCAACAGACATATTATTGGGTCTCCTGAAAAAGGTATCACATGGAGATTTGTATATATTTAGGGGGTGTCTGATAGCTTTTTAAGAACTAAAAAGTGTGTTAAGAACTAAAAAGTGTGTTGGGCTAAAGCCATAAAAATATGGCTTTAAGATGATACAAGCCTTTTCTAAAAGCTAGGCCAAACACATAGTGTTAGGTTGAAATCAGTAACCGAGGTGCTCAAACTGAGACTTAGCTTGCAGAAGATGAAACAACAGAATTTGCAGATTGCTCAGTCAAACAACGAGATGCTAGCGGTTTGTTTTCGTGACATATTGTTGTTTTTGGTATTCCTTCTGTGAGATGCAAGTGAATATGTCATAATTTATCTCTGTATTTTAGGAACTAAATTCAGTCAAGGAAAGGGTAAGCAATCCAGAAACTGCTTGATGCTTTCTCCTTTTATCTAACTTCTAATTATGGTCATATTCATACCCCATCTGTTATATTGTTTGATTTAGCAAAAAACTCTGAAGCGTGAGCTTGTATGCAAAAATGGCTTGATTATCGTGAAAAATTTGGAGCTGGAGGTCAGTTATTTATCATCTTCTTCATTTACTACTCGGTGCATTGCTATTTTTACTTTCGTTTCTGTTATGCGGATGGTAATGCTTGGCACCTTCCGAGTGGAGCATATGAAATTATAATGATTTTAAAAGAGGCCGGAGGTCATAATCATTAGGTACTCTTCTTTTTCCGTTCAAAACTAGCATATTTTTAAAAGCAATTGCATCTCTTTTGATTAATTTGGAGCTCCCAATTACTGAATATTATTTAAACTGGCTGTTGTATCCAACTTTGATTCCCGCTTGCGGAAGTTGTTACAGGACCTTAACATTATAGACTTGTAAGTATGGGTCGATTTCGGTTAAATATTTTTTAGCTAACATGAACGAGACAAATGGGTTAAAATCCAACTTTGATTCCCGCTTGCGGAAGTTGTTACAGGACCTTAACATTATAGACTTGTAAGTATGGGTCGATTTCGGTTAAATATTTTTTAGCTAACATGAACGGGTCAGATGGGTTAAGAGTTGTCTAAAGTGAAAATTTTTAATGCTTGGAAACTCTTACCATCTCTAATTTAAAATTAATTTTTTTATTGTTATTAGATTTGATGCTGTCATAATCTCTTCTGAGGTTGGGTACGAAAAGCCAGATGCAAAAATATTTGAAACCGCTTTAGGTACTTGACACAAGACTCCATAGCCGTCGATATTTAAATTCTTGCTAATAAGAGAGTTTTTTCACCATCGTATAAATACTCATAATTACGTCTCCAACAATATAGATGACACCAACACTGTCAAGAGAGTAACAGATGCAACAATAGACCCAAAAACGGCCACAGAACCCGCAGCTACAAATGAAACAAACAAACGCAAATCAGCAGCAACAACAGGTACACAACACTCTTACTAAACAACAATTGCACCAACTCTAACGACATATTACCACATTCTACAGACAAACTGCAGGCAATAAACCCGATAAAGCGCGAACGATTCCTGGAATAAGCAACACACGAAACACAAAAGAGGCAGCAGCCGTTCTCTTGTAATAGACTACCACCTATAAAACAATACATCGCAGTCTATGTACTAACAGTTACCATCAACGTTTTGTAATACACTACGTAGACACATATAATCAGCACGTACGTGCACATTTTGTAAAGAACGTCAAACAACGTCTTTCCCGAACTCGTGCACCGCACGATGTCTATCTAGTTGACTATTATTCATCATAAGAATGGATGGTCAATATTTATTATTTAATAGAAGATGATCCTTGATTAGAAATAAATAATTGAGATTGGTTCTCCTTAAAATGAGAAGTTGGATATGATTTATATAAAAGTAGAGATAAAAATATTTATTGTTGAAACAAATGTCGGTTTAATCGAACCAAAACATTCGGTTATTCAAACTTTCATAATCGAACCATCAGTTATGTGACGACTGAGTCAATTAATTTGGTTCGATTATTTCGATTATGATTCGGATAAATCGGTTTTTGCTCACCAAACACTTTTGGATACCCAATTTTAGTTCATTATATATTTGTGTAGTTATCGTACGCTAAATTGACATTTATAGGCCTATGAACTTATTTGAAAACTTTGTTCCTCCGTATTAAAAATTAATTAAATATAAATTAATCATTGACTTTCTTTTTCTGAAACAAAATTATGGATATGTATAACTTATATGACACTTAATTATAAAAAAGTACAAATAAATTTAATATGAAATACCAGCAAGATTTCAAGTTTATTTTTATGTACAAATTTAACGAAATAAAAATTTATGATTTTTTATATAAATCCAGAGTTGATTATACACTAACAATTTGGTAGAATTTGATACATTTCCATATAAAAAATTATTTTATAAACTTATTTTTATGCTTATTAGCTTATTTTCTGCTTTTAGGTTATAATAAATACATTAACCACATCAAAAAAAAATAAAAAAATTCTATAACCCTTGTGTGTGAAAGAGGTTAAAATGGGCAAACAATAATAAAAACTTTGTTGGACTTAGGATTTATCCATAGCCTAATTAGGCTATCGTGGAGTTGTCTCATGTCCCAAGTATGGCTTATATTGGTTCTCAGCTCACAATTATATTTGTCGGGTACTCGACTTGAGAGCTCGGGTTGACCGATATTTGGTTCTCGACTCCAGTCCACATCGTGTACCCGCCCGGTACGCGACTCAATAGCTCGGGTCACCCGACTCTTGAGTATATATAAGGAATAATGGCTAAGTGATATTAGCTCATTTAAGATTGAGCAAACCGAGTACAACCTGGAACACATGAATATCAATTATTTTAGGCTATTTTTGTAAAAGCCCAATGATTGGATAAACCTAATGTCACATCATGCTCAGACGGAAACCCGAGGTGTAAACAATATTAGTAATATCAGAGGTACAAAGGTTACAACATTTATAACAACAAAAAGGATCATCGAATTATATAAGTGCATTCGGAATACAAAGTTTACATAATACGAATAAATAAAGTACAAAGACATCAAATGGATCCTAAAGGAACTAATCAAGGCAAAACAAGTTCCACGTAAACGATCCAAGTAGTCACAAAAGCATTTCATCAATCACGACAACCTCAAACCCCTGAAAAACGTTAAAAATACGATGTCAACATAAAGTTGGTGGGTTATTCGCATTTTTATAAAAACATTAAGTATCAAAAGGTTTTGACCCAATTTAAAATGTACAAATCCAATAGTAAAGATATCTTGAATTATAAACAAAGCGAGATACATGCATAGCCTTAGATCAATAATACACCTGAGCCTAACAGTCAGTAGCAACATTAACCCCCACCTTAGTGCATTAAACTAAGGTCATTCTCGAATAATAATAACGTTCATAACATCGAATCATGGGTACATAGTACCCTCGTCGTCCTATACACACGATGAGAGTTTGTAAAACCCATATAGATCTATAAATATGTACCAGTGGCTCAATAAGAGTTGACATGTGTGTATACGGGGCCTTATACTACCACTAAGGCCATATAAGTAAGGTAACGCTAATCTAAAGGCATCTCCACATTTGCATAAATCAAGATATATTAGGTTCAAATCACGCTTTTCATGCCCAAATATAAAAACGGTAAAATAGGGCAACGAATAACTCACAATCAACAAATAATACATAGTGTAGCCAAATCAGGAAAATATCGCTCCACCGCCTAAGTGCCCTAGCAATAAGACATCGAAAGTCTAAGTACCTCTATAAGCGTAGTAGGGTTTAGCCTTTAATGATTAATGTTATATTATACATTATATTTAAAAGTGTCTGAAAGAATAATATTTCGAGTCAAAGTGGCGAGTAAAAGATAACGATAATTTTCTGGAAATGTGATGGAAAATATGAGAGAAAAGTGATGGAAGGAAGTTGAAATGAGAATGAAATGGATGGAAAGATGTAAAGTATGAATTGTGGTATGAGAGAAGTTTAGGAATGGTGTTAGATCCATAATATGCTCAAAGCTACACATATTAGGAAGTTTTCCAGCAAAAAAGCAAGTTGTAGTTCTCAAGAAAGTGGAATAAGGCGTTTTAACCTTTTATGTCCGAGCCCCGACTGCGGCGCAGTCTTTGCTCGTTAACTTTTGTTAAGTACTTGTTAAAAGTACTGAATTTGTAATGAACTTAATGTTAACCTCGTTAGAAGTCTAACTTTCTAATAAACATTTAACCTTAATCTTAATCATATAATCGAAAGCATAATACACTCATACTTATCTTACGAGCATACTTATATCTACTAGGCACTTAGGTACTAAAACGTTTCCGTCATGAAGGACAAAACGTTAAATAATTTCCCGACTAAACAAATAAATAATGCATGATTAACGAAACGATAGCAAATATCGATAAATAAAAGACAAGCGGAACACCGAAATTGTACCCCAAAAACGTGGTTGTCACAGTCTCCCCAATTAAAAAGAATTTCGTCCTCGAAATTATCACTGGGTACTACCTCCGGAAACGAGATGGGGATACTTCCTCTGCATCTCGTCCTCGCGCTCCCAAGTAAAGTCGGCTCCATGTCTCGAATTCCAACGAACTTTAACAATAGGAATCCTACTCTGTCGCAGACGCTTAACATCACGGTCTCAATCTCGATCGGCTCCTCAACAAAATAAAGCTTATCATCAATCTGCACCTTCTCTAACGGAACCAATAATGAATCATCAGCAAGACGTTTCTTCAAATGAGAAACGTGAAAAACATTATGCACACTGATGAGCTCCGGTGGAAAATCAAGTCTGTACGCAGCTGAACCGACACGGGCTAAAATTTTAAACGGACCCGTATATCTCGGACTCAACTTGCTGCTTTTCTCAAAGCAGAAAACCTCTTTCCATAGAGATACATTTAACATAACCATATCCCCAACACTGAACTCAAGAGGTTTCCTACCTCTATCTGCATACTTCTTTTGTCGATCTCTAACAGCAACCAACCACTCTTTAATCTTGAAGATCTTATCAGTAGTCTCCTGAATAGTATCCGGACCAGTAACATGACTGTCTCCAATCTCTGCCCAACACAACCGGTTAAACCCGGACCGCAACTTAACCGGTTAAACCCGGACCGGACCATACCCCGAAACCTCTCAATATCCTGAACCGCAAACCGGACCAAAAATGGCGGGTCGGTCTCAAACCCGGTTCGGTTCCGGGCAGTTTTGCGGTCCCGAGTGGATAAATTGTTTTTGCACGAGGCTATTCAAATATGTATTTTCCAAGTTAATGTATGTATTAAAGAAGAAACGAAAGGGTGGAGAATAAAGGGGATTATAATTGCTATTTCTTGAAAATTGAATAGCACTAAATATTGTTTACCTTTTCATCAAATGTGAAATTTTAATATTTATTTATATTAATATCACTATGAAACATATTATAATTTTTATTACTAAAAAGCATAAATAACTTTATTTTTCTAGCCGCATAAATGGAGGCTAAAGTGGCCATATAATTTTATTATTTTTGGGCTTTGAATTGGAAAAAAAAAGAAGAAAAAAAGAATGTCACAGTTTCTTTTACTAAGTCAAAGTTGAACCACTATATCCGACCTCGAGTTTGTCTGACCTAAGTCCACCTGACCCGTAAATACCCAACCCGAGGATCCAAACCTTTATTAGGGTCGGGTTTTCTCGAATGTCAAATCCGTTCTAACCCAACCCGAAAAATCTGTATTAGGGTCGGGTTAACCCGAATAACACCCATACTTTTTGCCTTCTTATGCTCACCTAGAGTTTGTTAGGTTCGCACTACTCTATCATGAGTTCAAAGACGTGACACGATTAAACCCATTTTATTGAGTTCGGAAATTATTGCTAGAACATTAACCGCCTAAACTTTTAAATGTAATGATAAACTGAAAACAAACACTCATGTGTATTTATGTAACACTATAAATCGGTAAGGCTAATATTATCAATCTGAATATTAACTTCGGCATATTAATCCGATATCGTGCTCTTTTCAACCGACCTAACATTTCACCAATAGCTAAGCTCTATGTAACATTTTCGCGTGTCAACACCATAGAGATTATGGTTAATAAAACAACCTAATAAGTAAACTTCACTCTTTTTCTTCTTTTATGGATTAAACCATCTGGGAAGGCTTTGGTTGGTTTTTTAGATAATTTTGTGACAACATTTTCTAGAAATCAATAAAAAAAAAAAGATACAATAATGTAATATTGGGCCTTCATTTGCTTAATCATTTGGGCCTAACTTTGAAATGGATTTTGGGCTAAATATTTTTTACTTTTAGCAGATATATACGTGCATATAGGTTCTAAAAAGGTAAAGGAAGTGTTCTTATATCGTTGTTAGGCAATGATCCTGCAAAATGTAACTATATGCTAGGCTCGGAATTTATCGTAACTGGTCTTGATCATGACCAGACAAATTTAATCCTTTAAAAAGGATTTTGGTTTTTCGGTTCGTGTTGTATATTACTTTTGACCACGAAAAATAAGTGAGAATGACCATTTTTTCAGCTCCTGAATTTCCTTCAAAATATATACAACATGCCATCCAAAAGCATGGAAATCAAACGATAAAAACAAAACAAACCAAAATCCATTTGATTAAAAAAACTAAGAGAAAATGGCACGAGTCGCAACAACAATGTTCCAGACCGTGGTCCGCATGGCTTCGGTTCCTAGGGTTTTTGGCACCAACCCTACACCGAGTCAGGTCCCTCATTTACCTTATGTTTTGAACATTTATATATGTTTGATTATAAATTTTGTGTATCATGCATCTTAATATATGTAAGAGTGTCCGATAATGTGCTTGCAAACTGCACATAACTAATTTGATTCTTATTACTCCTATGATTATTTGGTAAAATTCTACTTTTGGATAATCAAATTTGATATTTATCTCTTAAGACACTTTTTAGGGTTGGGATTTGAGAAAAATTATATGATCTTTTAGTTAGCAAAATGTAAATAATCCCGAAAAAAGAATGTTTGACAGACATCCGAATATTTTTTTTTGCGTTTATTTCATAGATTGTATGTCAAACAATTGTGTATTGCAATATCAAACAAAAGAACAATAGATTAAAAAAGTATCTTATGAAACGGGTTTGTTACAACTGATTATCTGATTTGATTATTCCATTTCAAATCAATAAAACGTTTAATAGGTACGGATGTTGTCTTCATCTTCGGATGCAGCAAAGCGCACCATTGACGAGCTAAAGAAAGTCACCGAGCAAATAAAGGAGAAAGCGGCTTCTGAAGCCAGTTATGTAAGCATTCGCTTTGTAAGCATTCGCTTTGTAAGCATTCGCTTTGTAAGCTAATTCTATCTACTAACGTTTGTTTTGCATTTTGCTAATTCATTAACTTAACTCGTTGCAAAAGGCGGCAAACCAATCAAAAGAAGCCACCGGATCTATGGAGAGCGTAGCTGAGAAAGCAAAGGAAACAGCACAAGAAGCATGGAATGCCACCAAGAATGTTGCCGAAAATGTGCAAAACAAGGTAACCGGAAAAGCTGAAGCATCTGCGGAACATGTCAAAGATCATATTGACATTGCCAAAAGTAGCATGAACACCAAAAATATAAAATGATAGGTTTTGGTGCAACTTATATAAAATTTATCACTAAATGATATATAATTATATAGGTTTATATATGGATTGTATATAATTATATAGGTTTATATATGTAACTAAAATTGTATAATTGTTTCATATTCGAAATATGATATATATTACAATGCTGTTAATTATTAACTGATTTGGTAATTTGTTCTAGTCAATATTTTGTTTTGTAAATTTTGGTTGACAAAATCTCACTAGAGTAAAAATGTTATTTGTTCACGTTTATTTATCATGTTTTTAAAAGGTGTGACAAAAGATAACAATTTATTTATGTTTGAAAATGTCACTACAAGAAAAATGTTGTTTTTATATATTTTTTTCCTCACATAAAGTGTGTAGTTTTTTATTGATTTGTTCACACTTTTAAGTGTATACAAAATTATTACATTTATAAATGTAAAGAAATATGACAAACCTCTAAAATCTACACATTATTAGTTGTTTAAAAAAATATGCACATTTAAAAGCTTGTACAAATATCCAATTTCTCCACACTAAAAAGTGCATAGAAAAATTTGTGACACCTAATTTTTTCACAAAATAAGAATGTGAAGAAATATGGTGTGCCAAAATTTGTCTCCACACTTTTAATTGTGAACTTTTTTGTACTGTACACATTTGAATATGTGAAGTTTTTTTTTTTTACACTTATAAGCGTTAGTTTTTGTATTTATTCATTTTTTTAATTAAAAATATATTGAACATTCATAATTGGAAATAAATTATAAAAATATACGCATGAAGTTATAAATGTATATAATTAATATATTTGTTGTAGTGTGTGTACAAAATTTTAGCATGTACAAATGTGAAAAATTTCAAACCATAAGAACAAGTTTCACATTTTTAATTGTAAAAACAAAATGTTCATATATACTTCTAAGGGTGGACAATTAAATACTACATTTATCCATACATAAAGGTAACAAATTTCATCAAATATTATTATATATAACTGATTTTAAAATTTATAAAATAATAACACAAAATTTTCATATGTTGGTCATTATATGTAAATTGAGACTATTTACGGGTTAAATGTTGATTTAGAAACGCTTTTATTTATAATATATATATAAATCAATTGAAAAGTTATTAATTTCGTTCAATTCAACGTTTGTTAAGGAAGTCTCATGAGTTAATTAAACCCGTTTTTGGTTTGATATTTGGTGTGGCTCTCGTCATAGTCTAAAAAGAAGTTCGCACGTTTATATGCTTATGTGCATAAGAGACTAGTAAAAATGATTTATATCGGATCAATTGGAAGTAGCTTCTTTAATAAATGAAATTGGGGATTTACCATTGTGGTCAAGAATTGATGATCAGTTATATTGGATAATAGACTAGATGGGTAATTTTTATGTGAAAAACCAATTCTTTCTTGGTGCAAATCGTCACACAATTCAAATGGAATTTATGGGTTTCGAGTAAGATAAACATATGTGTTTAGCTCATGGCTTTAAATAGACTCCCTAAACACGATAATTTAGTAAAATGAGAAATTCGTGTGTCCTTTTGTTTGTGCCTACTTTGTGAACAAAAACAAAGGGAAATTACTCATATCATTTTGACATTTTCTTATTCTATGCCCAAAAGTGAAATATTCTCTTGAGAAAATTATCGAGCTCGTGACATCTTTTGATATGTAACAAAGTTTCACATTGGTTTATAATTTCAAAAAAATTGGTTTTTAAGCGAATCTAAACGCTTCCAAGCCCCGTTGAAGGTCACAAAAGATATTTTTCGTGCTTTTAAACAAAATCATTACTAATAGAGCTCCTAAATAAGTGTTTTTTCTTCTTGAATTGTATTTCAAAGTGTATATTGTGCTCCATCCATCTTAGAGTCGATCTTATTTTCAAGTTTGATGATATCTATGCCATTTCGTCCAACAAAACTTTGTTTAAAACTAAAAGTAAAGAATATAGTTGGATATATAATATAATAAAAAGATAAGAATTGAAGAACGTGCGCAAGGGAGCGAACGTGGTAATAAAGGTATTGGTTGGATTGCAGATTTCTGCCTCCAGATTCCACCTCTAATCTTCTTCCTGCTTCCTGCATGCCCTCCACGTTTCATCTCACAACAAATTATGTTTCTCTCTTTTCATATACTCCAAATTAATACACACAAAAATGCCTATATACTCCAATTCATTGTAAAGATATTTCATTGATAAGAGGTATCGGGTTCGGGTCTTTTTATGGAGTAATTTTCTTCTCTCGTGAATTAATATTATGAAATAATTTAGGTTAAAGTTTGAAATTGCATACTGTCCAATTAAATGTAACTGTGGTTTCGAATTACTAACAATAGTCTTTAAAAGAAAAATTAAAAGTTCAAAACATATTTACATGCATGTTCTTTCTTATATGCGGTTTTCAAAGAATATTCAAAATACGTTAATTAAATACTAATCAATCTCAAAGTCATGTTACTTGTTACTTGTTACAGACTAACGAAGAAATATTGATATATCTATGAATTTTTAACAGGTAAAATCAAAATGTGGCCAACTTTTATAAACAAAAGTATTTCTCTATGAGCCAGGCAGACGTGGAAATAAGTTGGTGACTATTTTTAGTATGTGTGGTGACGTGGATAATTCTAGCTGGCTGAGAAAAGTCAGAGTTACCAACAATGAAAGGTGGATCGGACGGACGGAAATGTACGATGAGTTACGTCATTGGTGTAAGAGTCGGAAAGAGACACGTGTCATGAAAAGAAGAGAGGCACCGTTTGTGAAACGAATCTAAACAAAACCCCTTATCTTCTAATTCTTTGTCTACTATTTCAAGCTACGACATTCGATTGAGGGCGTGTTTGTTTCGACTTATATAATGGGTTTATGAGTTTAGGTAAAATTTGATAAGCTTATAATACCAATTTTTTCGGTTTATGAGCTTATCAAGTTGAGCTTATTGTTTATTTAAGCTCATAAGCTCAACTTGATAAGCTCATAAGCCGAAAAAATTGGGCTTATGAGCTTATCAAAATTTACATAAGCTCATAAGCCCATTACATAAGCCGAAACAAACACCCCCTTAATCATATGGGAATAGATTACGGAAGATGACAATATTTATACCTCTAAGCAAGATTAGTATGTTTTTAGTAGAGATGGATAAAATAATTGAATAATCAAATCTTGATCGAATAATCGAACCAAAATAATCAATCAAAACAATAACCGAAAATTCGGTTTTTGATTTCTTAATAACCAAAGAAAATTTGTATGGTTATGGTTATGGACAATAAACAAATCATAGAGTTGAACCATAACTATAATCATAACCATATATTTATTAAAGTGTTTTTTGAATTATATAACGAAAAATGTAATCTTAGGTTTTTATAGAATCAACGAGATTTTTATTTTATAAGATACTTGTAATAGAGTTCTAAATAATGTCAGGGCTCATAGTGTTGAAATTTAAGTTTGTATGTTATAGTTGATGGAAGAGAAAGGCTATGTAATATTTAACAATTTGTGAGTGTAAAGTGTACGTGTAATTGTATTTAGACATTTTCAACTTTTTACTTTTATTTTTACTAGTCACTAATATATTTATAGTAAATGTGTTTATTATATTTTTAAATCAAATCTAGAATAATGGTTAACCAAATAGTTAACCAAATCGAAATTTATATTAACCAAATAATGGAACCATACATAGATATATCTAGATAGTTAATAACCAAATATTTTGATAATTGGTTTAATTTCGGTTCATAATTAAACGAGACCATACTCACCTTAGTTTTCATAAAGACTATTAACAAAATTGTGTAAAAAAAATATATGTACTAGTGCATGGTGATTTGTAAACTAGTGGAGATTTTATGTTTTAATATACATAACCATGTATTTATTAAAGTGTTTTTAATTATATATGGAAAATATGATCTTAAAGAAGTTTTTATATAATTAACGAGATTTCTAATTTCTCAAATATTTGTAATAGCATGCTAAAAATGAAGTAAGACTCATAATTTTAAATTTAAGTCTTTATGTTACAATTGAAGCAAGATAAAATTTATGTGATATTTGACAATTTATAAGTATAGTGTTACTGTATTTAGACATTTTTGACTTTTGACTTTTATCTTTTATTTTTCTTTGTCATTGATGTATTTATATTGAATGAGTTTCTTTTAAACCAAATCCAAAATAACGGTTAAAAGAATGGATAACAAAACTGATATTTATATATTTAACCGATTAATCAAATGATTATTTATTTTACATAACTAAATATTTTTGTTATCGATTTCAAATCATACTTAAACTGCACCATGTTTATTTCTAATTTTCAAAAAGACCATCAATAAAAATATGTAAAAGTATATACATATTAATCATGGTGATTTGTATAGTAATCAAATATAAATTTTTATATTTAAATAAACATATGTTCTTTCGTCATAGGAAAAAAATTCACAAGATTTGATAGGTGGGTATGTAGCTCGTGGTTATCACTTGTGTTTGATAAAATGTACATAAAATGTTTTAAACTTTTTGTAGTTATAAGTAAATTTTACTAGATCATTCGACTCTTTTGAAAAAATTAAAATCACAAAATTTTAACTAGATCACAGAGTACACAATAGTAATAAGTCGGTCAAGATTGAATAAGAATTGTTGCTTGAACTTTTATGATGAAAGGATTAACCTTATCGAGAACAATAACTCGTGATAAGGAGGTTCATAACAAAAATAATGGCAGAAACTAACATTATTTAAATATATAATAAAGTTAATGGATAAAAATTTATATTTAAAATGAATCAACTAAAATAAGAATAATTAGTGATGATTATATAACAATATCGTTTTTATTTAAGATTTTTAAAATCAATTTAAAAACTCATATAATAGTGTATGTTTAACCATATTAGTTCCCATCTTATATCTATTACTCCTTCTGTTCAAAAATAAGCGGCTAAAAAAAGATGGTCGAAATAAAATTTATGAAGTATTTTTTTATTAGATTATTCATTATGCTCATGTATAAAGGACATCGGTCATTTTAAAATGTAAAAAGTTATAAATATTTAATGACATAATAAAAAGTTACTACATTTTAATTATACATATTTAAAAATATGACAGTAATTTTGGATAAAACATAAAAAAGAATTTGGACAATTTTTTTAAAACAAAAAGTATTATTCAATATTAAATTTCTTATCTAACTATCTATTATTCAATGTCCCAAAATAATTGTTAAAATAAGATTTTATTAGTTATATCTAATAGTAGCAATTTTATTTAACAACATGATGTTTTATGTGAAAAATATATTTGAGATGGAAAAAGTAATCGATTTTAAACTCTTCAAATTAGTTTTATGTAGCATTGCTTATAAAGAGAAATGCTAATTCGTTACTTTTCACGTTTACAAAACTTTTTATGATATATAATATAATATGTTTAAATCAACTAACCGAAGTTAGATCTTAAATTAGAATTTGCTTAAAACCAAAGCTTTAGGTTATTTATTGTTATATTTAGATTTAAACCGATATATGCGGAAAAAAAAAATAAAAAAAAAATAAAGGACATGTTGCATATATACGTTTCAATCTAGATACAACAGTAAATGCAATTAATATGGTAACTTTATAATTTAAAGAAATTTATTTAACTTCTAATTCAAATTTTGTTCAAAACAATGTTGCCCGCGTTTAAGTAGAAAATTTGTGTAATTGTGTTACTTTTAAATTTTTTTTGAACGGCAAGAGGGAGACTAGAAGGGAGCTTCGGCATGGCCATCACCCCCAACTAGAAGCCCAGAAAATTTTATTACTCAAACCATCTAGCAAGTCGCTAGAAGTAGGATACAAGTACATGAATCAAAAGAAAGAAGAAGGACAAATACACCACATGGACCAAATCAGAGTTTTACATTTAGCCCTATACTTCATCCAAGAAAATAGCAAAGCTTGCAACTCAACCATAATACATGAAGCAGAAAAACTTTTGCTATTGAAGATCAGGTTGTTTCTTCCTTTCCAAATAAGCCACACCAAACCACCCATAGCTGCCTCAAGAAAGTTTCTCTGCTTATCTGTTTTACCATAATCAATAATGCCAAAGATGAGTTGATCTAAAGAATAATGCAGCCCAATATCAACTTGACACCAATTCAGGAACCAGCGCCATAATTCACGACTAACGGAACAAGCATAAAAAAGGTGGTTCATCGATTCTGCCTCCGAATTGCAGACTTAGAACCTTTACAATGACCAACCACGATAAGAAAATTCGTACCTTTAATACAACCAGTTTTAACAAAAATAGTAGAGTCCCACAAACAAATCAACCCACCCGATCTACCTATAGAAGGAATTGCAACATACTCAAGAGAGTCAATGTTCCAAATGTCACGCACCTTAATATTCTCCGGATTTGAAAATTGAGTTTCTTGAATAGAGATGAACTTAAGATTATGATTTCTCTGCATCTTACGAACCCAATCTGCCTTTTGCACCCCCCCAATTCCACGAATATTAAGGGAGAGAAAATTCATTGGATCCCATTAATATTCACCTGATCTTCTACAATCTGCTTCCTAACTTCCGATTCGAAACCTTCCATTTGAAACCCAATCCGAGTACCAATCTCCATAGTAACCTGGACCTCCTGCGCAATTCTTTGTTCATCTGTATTTGAGCCTTTATCCCGAATCGATGAATCAGCTGATGCCCTAATTGAAGCCGAAGTTCCAGAATCGACTCGTCTGCGAAGCAGTGTTTTGCTTCTTTCATTTCGCCATCTATCTTGCGCCCTCAATTGTTTAGTTCTCACGCTCGATTTAAGGTTTTGCCTTTGAATCACCTTATCTCTGACGCTGGTGAAAGAAATTGATTCTGAAATCATTGGTTTAGGGGGATTATTCAGGTCGAACGAGGGCAGAGGAGCATCGAGTAGTTGACAACCAGTCTGTGGGGTATCACCTACTTCTGACCCATAAACAGAATTACCAATCTTGTTATTGTAATTGGGCTCCGGTAAAAAGGGTTCCTTAAGAGGCCCAATTTGTGAGTGGGAATCCAATTCATCATTCAGGCCCAATGGTGTTGTCTCTTTATCAGATATATCAGGGGATGATATATCAGCGCCGCCTTCAATTGTAGTTGGAATACTCACCCCAGCATTGAATTCCTTGGGAACATTCGTTTTGATAAACTCGCCCTCTTCCAACTCCGTGTCATCAATGCCTGTTTTTACCGGAGACTTTTCCACTTCTCCGGTGAAGCCTACCGGAATATCATCGTAATCTTCTTGAAAATCCTTGCATGAATCTTCATCCAGAAAATTTTCATTGTCATCGCTACTAACTTCTGTATCAGATTCATGATCTTCCATCTCTTGCTCCATCGCAAATTTAGGACGCCAATCTTCCATCTCTTCAATTATCCAGAGATTGTAGCTTTTTTTTCTCCATTTAAAAGTAACAATTTACATATAAGGTTGTGAAACGCAGAAGAGATGGGAGGGGAAGGGACGCAGGGAGTCTGGCGGAAAGTCGATCACCGGAAAAGTAAAACAAACAAAGATCAAAATTAAGTTTTCTTACAACTATTATTAAAATTTAGTTTTTATTTAATTCACAAATCATTTAAAATCTAGATACTTGCACTAATTAAGTTAATTTTTACATAAATTACACATGAAATCAAAGTTTAATACACTAATGATACTCCATTGTTTCAATTTCAAAAAATAAAAATGTTGATTTACTAGTTTTCGTATTTTATTTCGACTGAATGTCATCATTAGTTACAATTAACTAATAAGGAAAAGATCATTAAATACAAATAATTTTTAAGATATAAAAGACTTGGTCTTAATCATTTATTTAATTTCAGTTTAATGGTTTAGATTAAGATCTAAACCAACTTTTGCGAATGTTATGTTCTCCTCTTTAATTAGAGCAGTGATCGAGCATATAAAATTTTCACGACATTTTTTTTTAGTTTTAAGGTGGGTATTGAAATTGTAAATTAATATCACATGTGATATTTACATCTATGAGTAAATTTTCAAAACAAAAAAATGTTATATAATGTATAATTTATCTAGATATTTTTTTTTTTTAATTTTGACAACTTTTTTCTTTTCCGATTTTAGACAAATGTTGAAACTCGAAATGTTATATCACATGTGATTTTAACATCAAATGTGTATTTAAAAACATAAAGTCATTATATGACGTATAATTCAATTAAACGGATAAAAAGTTTCACGAAATCACATGTGATAGTACTAAAATCACATGCGATAATAATGTAAATAATATGTGATTTTATAATATACGTAGTATTTCAAAATTAATAAAGCAATAACTCACATGATTTTAACTTTAAATATGAATTTTAAAACACAAAAATATTATATGAGGTATAATATATATATATATATATATATATATATATATATATATATATATATATATATATATATATATATATATATATATATATATATATGAACCCGAAAAAAAAATCGAATTTTGTCGAATTTTTATTTTTTGAATTTGGTCAAATGTTGATATTCGTAAGGTAATATAACATGTGATTTGAACTTTAAATGTGAATTTCAAAACCTAGATATGTTATATGGTGTATATTTAACTAGATACAAAAAACACAATTTTTTTAAAGTAAAACTACTATTATCAAATATGATAAAAAAAAATGATCTAATACTCTAAATTTTCTATAAACTTATCAAAAAACAAGGAAAAAAATTCGTCAAAATTATATATCAAGTAGGTACTCTATAAAAAGAAGAGATAATGCTTGTGTTTAGTGGTGTAATTTATTTGCTTAATACATGTATGGTTTTTTTTAGATAATTAACTTTTAAGCAGAACAAAAATTAAAGTGTATTTTGAAATGAAGAGGGTGTTTGTTTCGGCTTATTAAATGGGGTTATGAGCTTATGTAATTTTCGTTAAGCTCATAAGCCCATTTTTTCGGCTTATGAGCTTATGAAGTTGAGCTTATGGCTTATTTAAAGTCATAAGCTCAACTTGATAAACTCATAACTAAGAAAAAATGGGCTTATGAGCTTATGAAAATTTCATAAGCTCATAAACCGGTTACATAAGCCGAAACAAACACCTCCGAAGAGTTGTGATTGGTTTTTTTGTAATCAAATTTTTTAATAATCTTAAATAATCCCATAATAAGTATTGTTTTTAAGATTAATCTTGAATTAATTGGATTTTTCTTTAATAAATCTTTTTGTTTTTTCTTATAGACGTTGAAAATTAAATAATGAGAGAATTTTGAAAATTTATATGTTTGGAATAACTGGGTTAAAAAATATAGAATTTTTGTCTAATCCATCATATATTAAAAACTTAATTTCCAAAACATTGTGGTTTCAAAAGTATTTGCAAAAGTAAATACTATTGGTTTCTAACCACACAGCACAAACCTTTAATTTTGAAGTCTAACTTTATTTTTCTTGATTAATATAACTTGCTTTTAACAATCCATTTCTAGGGTACACACGTAAAACATTTAGTTTAAATTTTTAAAAACAACATTTTAAACAAAATAAATTAAAAGTAAAATATGCCCAATAATACATAGATATCACCCTAGCTTTCCCTGTCTCCTCTTTCTTTCTGTTGTTACTGACGCTTTTTCGAGTCGAGCCATAATTCTTTATTAGAAAAGGTAAACTTGTATTTCTCATTCACAAATTCCTTTTTGTTTATGCTGCTCACTCTCAGATTTGTCCAATGCTTCACACCAAGTCTTCACTGACATAATATGTATGCTTAAGTAGGGTAAGACAAAACCGTTGTTGCCTGATGGGAACTTCCCCAACGCTTGAACTCGACTCATAAGACATATCCAGACTCGAACTCATGTTTGACTCGTTTTAGTAAAACATATATAATTCAAGTATTTTATGCATATACAAACAAAAGCTCGTCTAGGCTCGCGAATTTGGTGTACGTAGCTTCGGCTCAAGCTCGTTTAATAAACAAGCTTTATGTTATTTTAAAGTTCGGCTCGAATCGGGCTATACGAGTTGAATTCGGAGTAGCTCACAAATACTTCTCAACATTTAGGCATACTCATATTTTATACACATTAATAATTTCATTTCTTTTCGTTTATCTAATATACCATTATAAAATAAAACTAATGACCTGGCCACAAAATTTGACGCTAAACTTGCTACAGTTTTCTTCTTACCATCTATTTTATACAATTTCTTTAAAATTTAATTTTTGTTTTTTAAATTAGAAAAAAGAAATGGCAAGGTTTTAACAAATAACTTTAAGTACACAACCTTTTGGCAATTATCTTTCTAATATATTATGGTACGGCCAAAAACTCAAAAATATAACTACAAACTCAAGTTATAAATTAAAAGTTGTAGCTTGTATTTAGTGTTTTTTCTTTTCTAAAACTTTTTATTTGAAATTTTCTTTCAAAATAAAAGTCTCAAGTCATGTTAATCAAAACAAATCTTTTCTTAAATATAATTTTTATATAAAAAAAAGTTTGTAGGCTTTAAAGACTCTTAAAAACTCTATATCATACAATTATAGTTGATATATATTTATAGGATCTGGATCCGGTGAGAAATGAATTCAGAAGATTTTTACTTTGATTTAAAAAATTTTCTCAAAAAAAACATAAAAGTGTGAAGCTAAGTTATAAAATGCAATCAAATGGTATTTGAAAAGATCGACAACTTATAAATCGACATTAAAATACGCTGAATCAATGTTTTTCTCAGCAAAGTCTATTTCTCCCCTGATTATTATTCCATATTTATATATAATATTCTAAAGAAAAAGCAATATAATTATATATTTATCACAAATAAACAAATTCTAATTCAATACAATACAATACAAAATACTTCCAATTCCCAATACTATATTTTCTTCACTATTTAATTACATCAAAATTAAACCCATTAATAGCATATTGAAAGAAAACTCCAAATTCCCAAAATACAATCCTCTAATTTTTAATTAAATTCAAAAGAAATAACAAAAAAACAAATAAAAAACACTAAAAATAGTCCTGTCCATTGCCAAAATACCACTATACAATATATAAGTTGCAGAGAGAGAATTAAGGTGCTTACCGTCACCATTGACAAAAAAGAGTGAGCCACCGCTTCTTAGCCACCACTCAAAACCTGCCGCATGGCTACTAACGTATAATCCGGACTTGTAACTACAAACCTAAAACCAGCCCCTGGTTTTCTTTCTTTCTTATTCTCTCTCTAGTTTTCAAAACTTATCTTTTCTTCATCAAGAAAAATAACCCATTTCTCAAAAATTAGAAAAAATCCCAGAATTTCTTCAACTTATCAATCTCTGGTATTTGTTTTTTACACACTTTTTCTACCTTTTTAGGGTTTTTTGGTATCAAATGTGTGTGTGTAGATGATGGGATTTTTCAGTTTGAGAAAGTGATGTTTATAAATTAAATAATATTATATATAAATATATAGATATATAGATATATGGATATATAGATATAGATAAAGAAAGAGCAAGTTGGAAGTGTAGTTTAAAGTTATAATCTTATCAAATCTTAGATTTTCAGATGTTTTATGTTGTTTTTTGTACTATTATATATTAAGTACAAGATTTGATACTTTTAGTTTAGTTTAACTGGTTTTTTAAGATTAATCTTAGATCTTCTAAATCTAGGGTTTTTTTTAAGTACAAGATTTGATTTAAATACCAGCCTCATCACCTTATTTTTAGAAAACTGAAAGTTTTTGGAAAATAAAAAATGTATCCGAAACAAGAAAAAGTTGATGTCATGGGAGAAAACCGTGAAAGTACTGGATTTGATGCAATGGGTACAACTATGATGACAAGCACCGATGACCAACGAGGGATCTGGGAGATTGATGTAAGAGCACAACAACAGAATCTACTTCATGAAATGAACGATAACGATCCTTCCATGTTTTACAATGATCAGTTTCCTCAGATTCCTGATTTTCCATGCATGTCGTCTTCGTCGTCTTCTTCGACGAATCCGGCTCCTGCCAAGCCGATTTCCTCGGCTACTACTACCTCTTCGGCTTCGGCGACGTCCGCTACGTCTTCGTCTACCTCGTCTGCGGCGTCTTGGGCGGTTTTGAAGTCGGAAGAGGATAGGGAAGATTTGTTGGAGGAGATGAAGGTTAATAGGAGGAAGAGAAGTAATAGAGGGTTTGGTCCCTTGGTTTCGACGACGGTAACGACGGTTGAAACGGTTCCGGTTTTGGAAACCGCAGCGAATGGAAGTGGGAGTATTGATTGCATGGATGTAATCGAGAATTTTGGGTATATGGATCTGATTGATGGGAATGAACTTTGGGATCCTTCGACGATTTTTGAACAAAACCCGCCTGATTTGCAACAAGAGTGTTTGACTGGTGGTGGAAATAGTAACGGTGGGAGTGAGGTGGTGCAAGATGGTGGGAGGTTGGATGAACTCGGGGTTATGTTTATGGAGTGGCTGCAATCGAATAAAGAGTTTATATCGGCGGAAGATATGAGAAATATTAAACTTAAGAAATCGACGGTCGAGTGTGCTTCGAAAAGATTAGGATCTTCAAAAGAAGGCAAAAAGCAACTCCTCAAGTTAATCCTTGAGTGGGTGCAAGAGCACCAACTTCAACGAAAAAATAGTGGTTGCGGTGATTTACTCACCGCGGTCGCTGGTGAAGCAAACCCTAGCACCGCCCATTTCCCTTTACAACAATACCAAGGACTTCCACCGGTTCCACCACCAACAACTCAACTGCCGCTACCACCTTTTAACTGCAGTACTTGGATTCCACCTAATGACGTTAACCATGGAATGGTGGGATCTCAATGGATATCCCCGTCAATGGCTTATCCGTCATACACGTCTGATCAAACCACTAATGGTGGGATGACGATGGTTCCACCACCATCAACATTTCCGTATATGGGTGGTGGTGGGGGTGATCTTTTTACTACCGGTTTGAAATGTCATCTAAACCTGTATAATAATTCGGGTTCTGGGGAGTATCAAGTTCTTGAATCTGCGCCGTCATGGAATCCTTCGCAGATTACAATGGCGGCTTCACCGTACAGCACTCCATTTCCTGATAATTATGGTTCACAAATTATGCCATTAGCTTCTGGTTATCCTGATCAGTATGCGTACAATCCAACGGTTTATGCCCCTGGTGGTTGTGGAGGGGAACAACAGTTAGTGAAGTTGGGTTCATCGGCTACTAAAGAAGCTCGGAAGAAAAGAATGGCGAGACAAAGGCGGACTTTCTTTCACCACCACCACCACGCCAGACAAAATCAACACAATCATGTAACAAACTCGGATCATCATCCACACGCAATGCTTGTCGATGATAATTGCTCTGGTAAATCGCTTGGAGGAAATTGGTTGTATTGGCCATCCCCACAGTCTACTACCACTGTACCACCACCATCTATGGAACTACCTCACCGGCAATCCTCCAGACCCCCTCAGTCTGGTGACCGTCAGTCTAAACAAATTTCATCCGAAAAACGTCAGGTAGGCAAAGTTAAAATTAATCTCAGTAATCGGAATTTTAAGTTTCTTTTGATGAAATTTGATTCTTAATTTGTTTAAATTAATGATTAGGGATTGAAGACCGAGAAGAACTTGAAGTTTCTACTCCAGAAAGTCTTGAAGCAAAGTGACGTTGGAAGTCTTGGGCGGATTGTGCTGCCGAAAGTAAAATCTCTAATGTTTTAATTTATTTATCTTTATTTCTATTGAATTTTTGTAATTTAATTGGACTTGGTTTTGATTTATCAGAAAGAAGCCGAAAGTCATCTCCCTGATCTTGACTCGAGGGATGGAATCACAATTGCTATGGAGGATATTGGGACCTCTCAAGTGTGGAATATGCGTTATAGGTATAAATTGTTGTTAAATTTGATTTGAATTCTTTCTTTTCTAGTGATTTTGATGAAATATGAAAAATAGAAAAAGTTTTGATCAAGAGTTCCATTGTTGTATTAAACTAAATTCCTTTGTGTTACGTGTTCCGTTTTGAATTGTGGAGCCTCAGGTTTTGGCCAAACAACAAAAGCCGGATGTACCTCCTTGAGAATACAGGTTAGCTAACTTATTTTCGAATCTGCGCTAATATTGGAATATGTTCGTCACAATGTGCTATTTTTAGTATTCTGTTTCGTGTGACACACCGGAAACAGTGTGATAAGAAAGAGTTTTGTCGATTTTTTAATTTATTATTATACGGTATTGTAAACCCAAATGATGAAGGAACTAATTTATGTAATTTGAGAAATGACCGGCATGCCTAAATGGCGTACCTAATTAATCACTAACGCTTATAAAAAAAAGTTCGTATATAAAAATAATACATGAAAATGTAGTCAATATTGACAAGCAAGGACTTAAAACTGTGAAAATTTAGAAATATCGTTTCATGACAATTTTTGTATCAAAATATTAGGGTGAATTTTACGATTTTAAACACTTTAAGTTAAGTGTTTTAACTGTTTTTAATGAGTGTGTAAAGTTGATCAATTTGTTGAAGCCGTTCTTACTAATACAATTAGACGAAAGATGCTAACGATAATTGAAGTTAACAAGGTGCTTTTTTGTATTTCTTTTTATAGACCGTGTATTCATGTTTCAGGTGATTTCGTGAAAGCAAATGGGCTCCAAGAGGGTGATTTCATTGTGCTATACTCCGATGTCAAGTGCGGCAAATATGTAAGGATATATGTACATGTTTGTGCTTAATATATTATTCATGTTTCCCAAATACAGGATCCACTCATCCATTGACTCGAAACAAAAGTATGCCAACAAGGACCGATGTTCAAACTCAAGACCTTTTAGTTACTAATGTTACTATTATCCGGGTTGTAATGCTATGATTATATATGTGCAGTTAATTAGGGGAGTGAAGGTACGCCAACCAGCCAGTGGGAAATCCGAAGGGAAGAAACCGGCTAAACGAAGCTTTCGCAACTCCTCCCACTCCACCAGAAGCTCTCCAGCATCGCCTGCTAAAATTCCCGCAATTTAATCGCTAACAATGTTCTTAACAAATGGACCGTAAGCTTCTTCACTTTTCAGTTAATACGACTCGCTGACCCTGAGTTCGGATCATTAAGCTGATGATTGATGTCGTTTCGCGGTAATAGATTGAATGTTTTCAGTCAGGTGTTGGTTTATGCCGGATGTCACTGTGGAGATTTCTAGTTGATTTTCGTTATGTGTAATTTTACGATATAATTACTCCCTTTGTATGTGGATTAGTTATGTATAGTGACCATAATATGTGGTATGTAATGCCCAAGGTTAACCATCTCCCCTTAGACCATATATATGGGTGGAGTAACTCGGTTCATTTGTGGCACCTTATATAAGCTTGTTCTTTCTTTAATTTTATGTGGAATGCTCGTTCCTTCAATTCTATGCATATGAACCGATGAAAAATGGATATAACGTATATGTCAGTGTAAAGGTACAGGAAAAGAGCTATAAATGTAAGATGTTATATTGTTTTGAACGTATAATTTTTGCTCGAACTATACATGCTTTTTTCTACATGGTTTGAAACATACGTAGTTTTTTGTTCAGTTCAACACATATATGTATGAAGATTGTTACCTTTATAAACGGCGAAGAAATATAAGAAGTTATAACAATGTAGGACTAATAATTGTAGAAAAGATTGAACTCGTTTATTAATATGAAAAATATATAAGAATGGTTTCAGTTAAAAGTATACACATAAGTTTGTCACTCAATTTGTGCATCTTACTTTTGAAAAAGAAAAAATTAATTTTTACACTTTTAATTGTAGATAAGTTGTATATCTGCATTCTCTTATCATTTTCGGTTCTTCATTTCGTTATCATTTTCTCTACTACATATCAATTTTTAAAAGTAGAATCAAGTAACCATTTTCGTCCATTTGTCCGCTAATAAAAGTAAATGATCCAGTCAGGATAAGAGATAAACGAAGAACAAACACAAAAATGACAAATACCGAGTTCCGGATTTGAAAAACAAATAAAGCAAATGAGGTAATCTTTTCTAATTATAGATCGATAAAAAGAAAATGGTATACACAAGACGTCATTTAAACCCGGAAACAAAGGGGAAGACAATTTCAGCATGAAAACCATGATGTATTTCGTCACTATCCTTCCTTCTCGTCAATCTTTTGACCCATAAGAAAAGATCGCATAAGATTTTGTTAAACTACTTCAAATCCGTGTTTTGTATATGACTATGTATAAAATTATTTAGAATTTTAAAATTCTAGAGATAATTATCTAGTTAATATAACAGATCATCATTGATTGCTACTTGAAGGTTTAAGTTATATGTAGTAAGTTTACCAATTGGTAATTAGTCAGTGACATTATTAGATAGTTGATTAAGAACTCTTTATAGTTGTTAATGTTTGAGTTTAGTAGATAAGTTTGTGACTAGGTACAATAAATAATGAAAACATGTTCGGCATTTTAGTGTGATTGAGGTGTATCAAGATGAAACGCGAGTCGCAAATAACACTCGTTAAGACATTGATATGTTAGAACCCAAAATGGCCGAGCGAAGATAATTCAGTTTGAATTTTGATCAACGAGTTATACACGTTCATCTTGACATTATGTGGAGGTGTTGAACAACATGTTCAGTTTATGAATATATTTTTGAAAGTGCACACATAGTCTTTCGTAGAGAACATATGGTATGTATATCAGTATTGTGGTTTCACTAAATAGAAAAAACTGTCCTTTAGGTTTGATCAAATTGCAGTTATTTGAATTGACCAGGAACGATATTCATACCGAATGTTCAACATAAAGAATGTGTGTGCACTTTTGTAAAATGTATGAACCGTGTATGCAATTTAGTTACATGGACAGTTCTTGCAACACTTTGTACATGAATTTCATATCGAGTTTCTCGCAAGAGAATTAAGAACGAAAGAGAAAATTCAAGTTCTTATTCAATTCATATTTGTTAAAAGGAAAATGCTAAACATAGCCATTTAAGTAGGGGTGTTAAAAATCGGATATCCGAAAATTCGGATAGTGAAAACCACTATCCGAAATCCGAAATTTTCGGATATCCGATTTCGGGAAATCCAAAATATCCGAATATTCGAAATTTTGAAAAAATATATATATTTTTTTTGTTTTTTCTTTAAATTTTGTTTCGTTTCAAATTTTATTATATATTTTGTTAGCCACAATATTTAATATTTACATATATATTTATCTAATTTTATAATCAAATCACCAAAATAGAACGAGCTTGCCGACGGACCACTGCCGTCCCATTCTTGAGTGAAATAACCGAAATTTTGGAATATCACTATCCGAATCCGAAAAACCAGGTATCCGAATTTTCGGATATCCGAAATTCTGGATATTCAAATTTTCGGATAATTTCACATCGGATTTTCGGATTCGGATGTTCGTATATAGATATTTTGAACACCCCTACTTCTAAGCAATGGTTAAGGGTGAATTGACGATTAATATTCAAGTCAATAAGCACAACTTCTAAAAGTTGGTGGTAGTTTTTTTACGATTAACTTTTAGAAGTTAATGTACAATAACTTTAAGCATAAAGTGTGTTTCTTTATGGTTAGTATATTCCTCGTTAATATGTTGTTTCGAAAGTTATTAAAAAGGTTGGTGTCTAAGAACTTTTTTCTTGAAGTTATAGAAGGTTATAGGCTTGGACGGTAATACTAATTGTTGGAGAATGTATCTGAGTACGATCGTTACCATGGATCGGATTCAGAGTCCAATTAGGAATGTAGTCCTAATTAGATAAGGAAACTAGAATAATTATCTTATTGTGTTAGGATTAGATAATTAGGGTAATTAGTATCCTAGTTTTATACAAACATGTTGGTTTAGTATAAATATACCATGTAGGGTAAGGATTTAATTATCACCTCTCATATTTGTAATTGAAGTTTTTTGAGTTAGATTTTCTTCAATAAAAGAGTCTTTGCGAGTTAGGCAAATATTCTGTGTTTTACAATTCGTTTGTTTGTGTTTGGGTGTCAATAATCGTAGCCAAACTCTGAATTATACCTCAATTGTTATCAGAGCCACGGTTCGTGGTTCTTCTAAGGTGAACAATTACAAGATTTTTCCCAATTTTCGGCCAGACTTGCGCAGCTGTGGGAAAAACACGATCCTGAGTTGGTTAACCGTTGGATCATCACGAAATTTGGTTTGTGGGTTCCCAACACATATATCTACAATCGGACCGAAGGATTTGTCGATCAGATTTGTGTAACAAAAGCTATAAGCTGTCGAAGTTGGCTGTAGAAATAGGGAAAAGGCTGAAAAACAGCAAGTTCTTGGATTCTTAGCGAGGTTCAAGGCATCGAGTTTCAGCAAGTCCAGGTTATCTTCGAGGCTAGTTTAAGCAGATCCGAAGACAACAATGGGTGGCAAGGATGGTGAACAACCATCATCGACGTTAGTGGTAAAAGAACCAAACTCCTCGTTGTCGTTTCAATGTCCAATGTTAACGTCAACGAACTACACCATATGGAGAATTCGCATGGAAGTAATCCTTGGAATTCAAGGTGTGATGGATGTAGTAGAAGGAGGTACGAACGATGCTAGGCAAAACAATATCGTGAAAGGATTATTGTTTCAAGCTATTCCAGAAGATCTTGTCTTACAAGTAGGTAATTTGAAGACAGGAAAAGAAGTTTGGGATGCTATACACGTACGAAACCAAGGGGCTGATCGTGTCAAAGAAGCAAGACTTCAAACTCTACTAACGGAGTTCGAAGGTTTGAAGATGAAAGAATCGAGCACCATTGATGAATACGCATCAAAGATTTCGGGTATTGCATCAAAGTCGACTTCTCTCGGTGAATCAATCAGCGAAACTAAACAAGTTAAGAAATTCCTCACTAGCCTTCCTAAAAGATTTCTTCACATCGTTGCAGCACTAGAACAAGTGCTTGATTTAAAAACAGTTGGATTTGAAGATATCGTGGGAAGATTGAAAGCCTATGAAGAACGAATAAAGGATGAAAGTAAAGCTAGTGATGATCAAGGAAAACTGCTTTTTACCAATACATAATACTCGAATAATGGTGATTCTGGAAGCGGTCGAGGACGTGGACGTGGTCAAGGTCAAGGTCAAGGTCGTGGAAGAGGTAATAACCAACAAGATTATTCAAAGAACCAAGAAAGTCAAAGGCAGAATAATAGACAGAACGAGAAAAGAGACATGTCTAAAATCAAGTGTTATCGGTGCGATAAATATGGACACTTTGTGTCAAGGTGCCCAGACCGATTCAAAGACCAAGAGGCGAACTTGAATGAAACCGAAAAGCATCATGAAGAGGGAGTATTCTACATGATGAGTCAAGAAAAAGGAATGATTTTTCTCAACGAAGAAAACTTCATCCCACCAAAACGAAGCGAATCTGGTGCCAACGAAGAAGATATGTGGTACTTGGATAACGATGCAAGCAATCACATGACGGTTAAAGTTTCTTATTTTTGGGAGTTAAATAAAAATATTATCGGTCGAGTTAAATTTGGGGACGGTTCATACGTGAAAATAGAAGGTATGGGATCGATCATGCTCGAAGGAAAGAATGGCGAACAAAACCTGTTAAAGGATATTTATTATATTCCTTCGCTTCAAAACAATGTTATAAGCCTTGGTCAAGCCACGATTTTTGGGTGTGACATTCGTATGAACGGTAATCTACTTCTGATGAGAGACAAGCAGGGTAAGTTGCTGATGAAAGTTCCACGAAGTGAAAACAGGCTGTATAAAGTGCGTTTGAAAACAGTTTGCAAAACGAAGTTGCTGATTGCGAACCACCAACAGCCGGCTGGGAACATCCAACCGCCGGACTCTGGTGATAAACAACGAGCTGACCCATTGACTAAAGCATTAGCTCGAGTGAAGTTTGCAGAGATGAGAACGTTGCTTGGTGTGAAAGATCTCTCCATCGCTACTCAGAAATTCAGGGGGTGATTGTTGGAGAATGTATCTGAGTACGATCGTGACCATGGATCGGATTCAGAGTCCAATTAGGAATGTAGTCCTAATTAGATAAGGAAACTAGAATAATTATCTTATTGTGTTAGGATTAGATAATTATGGTAATTAGTATCCTAGTTTTATACAAACATGTTGGTTTAGTATAAATATACCATGTAGGGTAAGGATTTAATTATCACCTCTCATATTTGTAATTGAAGTTTTTTGAGTTAGATTTTCTTCAATAAAAGAGTCTTTTGCGAGTTAGGCAAATATTCTGTGTTTTACAATTCGTTTGTTTGTGTTTGGGTGTCAATAATCGTAGCCAAACTCTGAATTATACCTCACTAATTTCATATGAAGTTTTATGTTACATATGATAATGATGAAACAAAAATTTTATCGTAGCTAAATGTCATGTTTTGGTACAAGTTAATTTAATAAAAAAAAAAAATCTGTTACATATCGTTTAAGTTTTGATAACCACAACACCGGAGTTATGATTAAGAGACAAACATAACACATAACTTAGTAAGCCATTATATGAGAAGACTATTAAAAACGTCCCTCTAATATTTGAATTCGCTTAATATACAATTGAGTAAACAGACCTGGATCGCTTAGAGCATTCTTGGACAGAACCAATTCCCATAAAACTCGGTCCTAGGCCCGGGTAAGCTCGAAATATATACTACCGGATCTAAATATCTTTTCATACACAGCTCCTTCCCGAGCCAATTCTAAGGCTTAAGCCTGAATTCTGAAAAAGGTCCAAAAGCCCGATTCTTTGGCATAGACCCGAAGGTTTTAAACTATGCATTTTTCATCATTGTATACGGTATATACACCGTAGTCTTTTTAAATCAATTGTATAATTCGCTTGTGCCTAGTGATCACGAGTTCAAATAGACATTTACACAAAGAAGTACAAGAAGGGAGCCTTACTGCTTTAGTAATGTAGGTCTTAATATGAACATATTTTCGTTTAAGTGGTATACAAAGTTTTTACTACGATGTCCTCGGTCAAGTGACGAAGGCTGCAGTTCCGTCTGAAAAGATAGATTACGGTGTTACCTTTCGTGTTGAAAAAAGAGTGTTCATTAAGAAGTTAGTGTATTTAAGATGATCAAATAGCTTAAAGTGCAAGGAGTTAACTAAAAGGACCGAACTCAAGATTGATTGAACACGATAAAAGATTGTTCAACAGTAAAACTCATTTATTTCCAATCCCCGAAAAACAAAAAAAAAACAAACAGATCTAATTTTAGAAAAAGAAAAAACTTTACAATCAAATCCCTAAAACTTCTTTCCTACTAAACTCACTTTTTACCAACATTTGATGACGAAGAGTACAACAACGACGATGCAGAGAAGCTCGAGTTATTACTTTCAATGTACAAAGACTTCATTGCATCTGTTGACGGTCCTTCATTTTCCTTACGGGTTTCTTCACCTTTAAGAATCATCGTGGACTCAGGTTTTGAACCTTCTTCTCTATCAAGTTTTATTTCCTTCAACATTGCTTCAATGTCTTTCATGGAAGGCCGATCATCCGGGGATGGGGTAACACAAAGTAAAGCTACACCCACGGTTTGCATCATTTCCTCAAGCTCAGGTTCGGGCCGGACCCGTAGGATCGGGTCTAGAATTTCAATTCCACCTCGTTTTTGTCTGACCCAGTCCACGATGTGTAGCCCGTCTTCTATGGTGGGGTCGATTGGCTGTTTTCCGGTTAGTACTTCTAACATGACTATACCGAAACTGTATACATCGCTCTTTTCTGTTACTTTCATCATGTACCCGATTTCTGCATATTATCATAATCTTCGTTAGATCACAACTAAAACTTAAGTTTTTGAAAGTTTACCCATTTTTTGACCGAAAAAAAAGGTTCAAAACAAAATTAAAAATCAATCAACTTTTTTACGCTAAGAACGCACATTAAAGTGATGAGTTTGAAGATAATGGAACTAACCTGGTGCAATATAACCGAAGGAACCAGCAACCGTACTAGAAGAACGAGCAAAATCTCTGTCAACAACAAGTTTCGCAAGGCCAAAATCAGCAATATAAGGTTCAAAATCAAGGCCAATAAGAATATTATTCGCCTTAATATCCCTATGAACAATCGGAGGAACACAATCATGGTGTAAATACGCCAAGCCTTGAGCGGAACCCAATATTATCTGATACCTTAAATTCCATTCCAAACAACACCCATTGTTTCCATGAAGAACACTACCTAAACTTCCGTTAGGCATGTAATCATACATAAGCAACCTCGTGTTTCGGTTCCAACAACAACCCAAAAACCGAACTATATTTTTATGACGGATTAAACCTAGAGTTCTGACTTCCGTTGAAAAAGAATCACGAACTGTACTCGAAGGTGCATTATCTTTTTCGCAATATGATGCTGCTATTGTTGAGGGCCATAATTTTTTTACGGCAATTACTTCACCATGGTCAAGATTTGCTTTATAAACTACACCGGAACACCCTTTTCCGATCACGTTGGGTTCAATCAGATTTCTTAATATTTGATCAATTGTGAAACTAAGCTTTTGAAAAGGCGTGAATTTCCAATTTGACGAACTCCAGTTTCCTGTTTCGGAATCAGTGTCTTGTGTTTTAGCTTTTGGGACTCGGTAAACAGCTATTAAACCAAGAATTACTAATGCTACAGCTGCTGTTGCTAATAACGCAATAGCAACTTTAAGTTTCTTCGATTGGTGAAAACCCCTTTTGTGAAATATTCCTGTTTGACTCGTTTGACCAAAGAAACAAGAGTTGTGTCCCAAGGGGCATAACCCTTCGTTTCCCGCCATTTCTTGAACAGACAACTGTCGGAAAAGCTTGTTGTCGGGTAAAAAACCAGTGAAATTGTTGGAAGAGACGTTTAAGGAGACAAGATTCAAAAGCCCGGAAAGCGACATTAAGTCTCCTGTAAACGTGTTATGTGAAATATCAAGTGCCGAAAGCTTGTTTAATGAAGAAATTTCTCGTGGGATTGTTCCATTAAAGGAATTCCAGCTCAAATTTAAAGCGATATCTAATGAAACTAAACTGAAAAGCTCAACCGGAATGTTACCAGAGAGCCGGTTACTACTAAGATCAAGAAACTGTAGATTTGAACAACGACCAAGTGATGGAGGAATGGATCCCGAAATCGAATTTCTACTAACTGAAAGTCGGATAATGAAAGCCAACTGCCCAAAGCTGTCGGGAATTCTACCCGAAAATTGATTATTTGAAACATCTAAAGCTTGAAGGTTGGTTAAAGAAGCTAATGAACTCGGTAAAGTTCCGGAGAGTGTGTTATTACTTAGATTAACCATTTGAAGATGTGTGCAATTTCCGATTTCATCCGGGATTACTCCCGTGAGACGGTTATCAGATATATCAAGAAAATCTATATTTCCAAGAAACCCGATTTCTTTAGGGATTTGTCCACTTATTCTGTTATTTACTAACCTTAATCTAATGAGTGAACTACAATTCCCTATAGAAGACGGGATTGAACCGGAAATGAAATTAGAAATCAAGAGAAGTTTCGTTAAATTCTTCAATTCGAATAAACCAGAAGGTAAACTACCAGTGAGAAAATTATGAGATAAATCAAGAGACTGTAAACTCGTCAAACCTGAAACCGTTAGAGGTATGTTTCCTTCAAGCTTATTCTCCCACGCGAAAAAAACCGACAACTCTCGTAACATCCCAAGCTCAACTGGGATTGATCCCGAGAACCTGTTTCTATCAAGCTGCAATTGCGCTAACTTACTACAATTCGAAAGAACAGGCGGGATTGAGCCAGTAAGATTATTATTACTCAACATTAACTCTTCAAGATCAACAAGATTCCCAAGTGAATCCGGAATCCCACCCAAGAAAAAATTCAAAGAAAGATCAATAATTTGTAACCTTCTACAGTTTCCAATTTGTGCAGGAATCGAGCCTACAAAATTATTTTGCCATAACAACATTCTTTCTAACTTAACAAGATTCCCTAACTCAACAGGAAGTGAACCCGAAAGATCATTTTCGTACAAATACAAATCAGTAAGCTCAGAACAGTTCCCAATTTCCTTAGGGATTTCGCCACTAATAAGCGTAGTATAAACAGATAAAGTTTGAAGCTTTGTTAACCTACCTAAAGAGCTAGGAATTGTCCCAGAGATTTTCGTCACCGCAAGACCTAAAACTTGTAAATTTCGACAATTCCCTAACTCGAAAGGAATCATTCCAGACAAATCCTTATTCCCACCAACCCGAATAACTTCCAACATTTCTAGATTCCCAAGCTCACCAGGCACATTTCCAGTTAAATAATTATCAAACAAAACAAGATTTCTTAAACTTAAACAATCCCCAATTTCTAAGGGTATACTTCCAGTAAGTTTATTACTATTCAATATTAAATCCTGTAAGTTAACAAGCTTACCGATAGACCGCGGAATCGCACCCGAAAGACTATTTGAAGATAATTTCAGCACTCGGAGTGCACTACACTCCCCAATCTCAACCGGGATTTCCCCGGTCAAGTTAACACCCGAAATCACAAGGGTATTTAACATTTTCAGTGACGAAAGATTCCCCGGAAACGGTACGGCTAATTCGACCGATTCTATATGAATCCCGGTTACATAATTACGTGATGAACAAGTAATGTAGGTCCAATGACATGGGTTTTCATCAAATTCATTCCAGTTTTCAAAACTATGATTTAAATTAGGGTTTGAGTGAATCCATGAAAGCAAAACAAGTGATTCATCGTTTAACGTTAACCCATTTGCAGCAAAAACAAGAATTATTGATAAAAGCAAGAAAATATGGGACATTTTGAAAAAATTTTGATTTGGGTATGGATTCCAAGAACTGGGTTTTGTAAGAAATGAAAAAAGATTAAAACTTGTGTAAAAAAATCCATCTTCTACCTCGGGGTTCTGTAAATTTTCTTGATTTGTGCACTTTGTGTTTTTTGATTAAAAGAAATGTGAAGGTACAAGTGATGAAGCGTGATGTACAATGGATTGACTTATGGGATTATGGGGAGTGGTGATGAGAAAGATGGAAACCATGTGGCTTTTGCTTGGTTTTCTTCAATGGAGGAAATGTGGTAATGAAGGTGGTGAGTGTAGTGGTTTGTGTTTGTGTTTTGATGTTTGTGTCATTTTTTTTTAAATTGAGATTCCTTTTTCTACTTTATGGGATTGTACATTTAGGTTCGTAACTGGTAAAAAAAATAGTAATCCCCTTATCATTTGTCAAATGTACGCGTCCGTCTTATCCCGTAAAAAGTATCAACATCGTGTAAAATATCTCCATTTTGATACCTTATTGGTGTTAGAATGCGAACTCCTAGAATTTCGGTTTCACCGTTGTATGATCATAGGTTTATTCGTCTCAGGTTGCCATGAGGTTGTTTGTGTCACGATTTCACCATTAAAGTTTGTTTTACATGAACAAAAACCCCCCCTCTTTATATATATATATATATATATATATATATATATATATATATATATATATATATATAGAATTAGGATATAATAAAAAGAGATTTAAAATAAAAAGAATAGGCAGGGTTGTGGGACTGACACGTGTCCCAAAATTTAAAACCCCAAAAAAACCCCATGAAGGGCAAAAGGGTCATTTAACACCATAAATCTAAAAATTCCAGATCCACTTTTAATCCCAAAATCAAACCCTAACATCAACTAAAAAAAATATCTCTCTCTCTCTCCTAGATCTGATCTGCTCCTCCGACTTCCGCCGCCGTGACCTCCGCCGCCGTGACCTCCTCCGTCCATTCCGATCTGCTTTCAGTTCCAGCGATGAAGATGATTTGCTTTCCGATCTGCTTAATTAAGCTTCCGATCTGCTTTCAGTTCCGGCGATGAAGATGATTTGCTTTCCGATCTGCTTAATTAAGCTTCCGATCTTCATCTTCAACTTAGCAGCAGCAGCAATCTTTCAGTTTCGAGTTTTCCGACGATCTGCTTTCGAGGTTTCCGGCGATCTTCATCCACTCACCGATAAACACCTCCGATTCGCCACCAGTCTCCGCCGATGAGTCTCATAACTCCTCCTCCCGTTGACGTAAACACCTCCGATTCGCCACCAGTCTCTGATATTTCGCTTTAATTTATCATTTCATTTTATTTCTAGGGTTTTGAATTTTAATTGATCCGATTCGTTTATTATTGCAGTCTGAAGATGATGAGATGCTAGTTCCGCATTCCGATTTAGCTCCCGTACAAGATGATGATGATGAGATGCTAGTTCCGCATTCTGATACACCGACTGTTGATGTCTGCTCGGTTTATTTGGACTATTGAAAATACTTATGCACATGTTTTGTTTATGCTAAGAAAATACTTATGCACATGTTTTGTTTATGCACATTGATTTCTTTTATGCACATGTTTTTTTATGCATATGTTTTGTTTGCTTTGGTGGATTGATTTGTTTTGTTTTGGTGGATTTGATTTTCCGGTGGATTTTCCGGCGGTATATATGTTTTGTATAATCAATACACACGTTATTTTGATAAAATCGATGCACAGAAAATCGATGCACAAAGATTGAAATAGGTATGCACAAAGATTAAATAAAATGAGTAAATCTGGAAAAAAAAAAAAAAAAAAAAAAAAAAAAAAAAAAAAAAAACCAGATTTCTGCAAATTACCAAAAGGGTATGAAAGTTCGAAAATATTACCAAAATGCCACCGCGTTGACTTTTTCAAAATCCCTTTTTGTTGACTAAATGATTGGTCCAAAATCCTCCCTATCCTTTTTATTTTAAATCCTTTTTACATTAACCCACCCATATATATATATATATATATATATATATATATATATATATATATATATATATATATATATATATATATATATATATATATATATAGGGTGAGGTTCAAATGAGATCCTCAATTTGCTAGGAATCCAGGGATCCACTTTTCAGCCACACATTTTCCCCTTAATACTTTTTTTTTTTTTTTTTTCTATGTTTTACTTAACTTTTTTTTTTTTTCAAAATCACATGTGATTTTTTTGTAAAAAATTGAAATTACATATGATTTTCAAAAACTAAAATTTATAAATTTTAAAATCACACGTGAATTTTTTTTTTTTTGGAAAATCACATGTGATTTTCAAAAATCAAAATTTATAAATTTTAAAGTCACACTTGAAATATTTGTTTCTCGAAAATCACATGTGATTTTATAAGCAAAATAGTTTGTAGGTTAAAAATCACATGTGATTTTACCCATAAAAGATTTGTAGATTGAAAATCACATGTGATTTTTAAAAGTAAGATTGAAAATCAAATATGATTTTCGGAAAAAAAAAAAAAAAAAAAAAAAAAAAAAAAGGAAAAAGAAAAAAGAAAAAAAAAAAAAAAAAAAAAAAACAAAGATATAAGAAAAAATGGGTGGTTAAAAAGTGGATCCCTAGATCTCTAGAAAATTAGGGATCCCATTTGAACCTTAATCTATATATATATATATATATATATTATATATATATATATATATATATATATATATATATATATATATATATATATATATATATATATATATATATATATATATATAATCCTAAAATGTCACATGACAAAGCCACCATTAAATGATTTTATCTTTTAAATTAGGCTATTATATATTTTTGACAATATCATCGTATACTAATTACACTTTAACCCTTCTAATAAAAACTTTGAGGCTTGTCTCAATGGTTATCACCTTAGTATTGGGGTGGGTGACTTCCAAGAAGATTTTCTACCAATGTTCGTGTCTCTCTCAGCAGGGTTGTATTAACGAGACCAAGACTTCGTACAAGCTGGGTCACAAAGCCCCACCAATAAACCTTTTTTCTTAATTTAAATAATACTCTTTTATTCTATTATGTTTAATAAAAATTACTTAACCTCTCTATTTTAAACAATTTTACCGTTTCAGTTTAAATAATTTAATACTTATACTTTTAATTAATAAAAAATTATCTAACAATTTATTTAATTTAAAATATCTTTTATATATTAAACCTTTTTTCATATATATTATTCGTAAAATAAATAATTTGTTTAAGTCGTTTATCAATTTTTTCGATTTAACTTTTTAGTGTTTTTTTTACATTTTTTATATGAAAACAAATATTATAAACACACTACATAATAATCCATCCATTTGTGTCCTTAAGGGACTTGAACTCATGTTGGTAGGTCAATTATATATCGTCAAACTAAACGTTTGTAAACAATATGAATTTAAAGTTGAATTTGAAGCTAAATGTATACAAATTAATATAAAATGAAAATACATATATGAAAACATATCTAACATTGTACTCTTATATAATTTATAACTTTTTATTTACATAATATTTTTAGTTTTAAATATATTATAATAATATGGTGAGAATATTTTTTCTATTAATTTAGACCGTAATGTCACGATTTATTAATTTCAATTTAACCATAATTATTGAAATAAAATCAATCAACTTTACATTTATTCTTCACTTTCACTAAAATATCTTAAAACATTCATTGTATATAAGCTTCAATTGAATTTAGTTATATTAGGGATTTTATATATTATAATTCTATAATTATGATAAAATTATCCGCGTAACTAGTTATATATAATTGGACCATTAATAAACAACAATTTATACTTATCATAAATAAAATAACTTCTAATTAAAAGATATTCTCTTTAGCATGTGAGAATCATAAACTTGATGTTAAAGGAACATGTACGTGATGTGTTTTTATGGAATCATTTTCTTGAAAAGATGCATACTCACTTATGACTTTGGTGTGTATTGTACTACCTTGCATGTGTTTTGGATTCTTTAGTAATCATTAGGGTTGTTCAATATTCGAGAACTCGAAAAAATTGAAATTTGATTTGAATTGAATTTGAATTTTTAAAAACGAAATAGGTTTTTGAATTTTGTATCGGTTTTGAACTCGAATCGATTTTCGAATTCGAATTTCGAGTGAGTTTTCGAATTCATGAACTTTTTTGTCACCCTACCCGAAACCCGAATTTACATTATTAATTATATATATAATTTTTATAAATATATCAAAATATATGTTGAAATTCGTTTTTTTGTTCGAATTCGAGTCTATTTTCGAATTCGAATCGCTTTTCGAATTTGGTTTTAAAATCTAATTCGATTTTACTTCTTGGTTTTAGTAAATTATAACTATATATTGTAATTCGGTTTGATTCGAATTCGAACCGAATACGAATATTCGAATTCGAGGCGGTTTTATACTTTGAATTCGAATTCGAGTCGGTTTTCGAACTTGTCAAAAAAATGTTAAATTCAAAAAACCCGATTCGAATAACTCGAAAAACTCGAAAACCAACCCAATAAACACCCCTAGTAATCATTTTATAAATATTAAATTGGGAATTACTTTGACTAAAAAGGCATTATATCGATACAAAATAATAGATACAAAACGTGAAAATTGAAATAGACTTAAACTGAACTAAGCATCTATACCAAATTTCCAATGTGACTAGTTGAAAACATTAGATGCAATGATGCATAATGAGCCAAACCGAACACTTAAATGTTGAGGCACCACGCATTGTGTTAGTTTCGTATCGAGATTCATTCTCCTTAGAAGTCACGAGGGACTCAAGGTTGTCGTAAGTGAAAAATGAGAGCACGATATGACTACTTTTTACCGATATATTATCTCGTGCAAAAGGAAATGTGTTTGGAATATTTCAATCAAGCCTTGAATCATAAGGAAATAATAAAATCCCAAATGAATTGATGCTAAACATAAGCTACAAACATGGTCAAATATTCGGCAAAGCCATTACAAACAACATATTCAATGAAATAATTACATGTTAGAAAGAATGTGTTTTCGAGTGAAGACTATGTTATGAAAACCAACCATAACATGCATTAAAATAATAAATACCGAGTAAAACCCTATCATAAAGCAAAACATTCATTCAAACGGCGAAAGGATGATATAAGATTCATATATTTTAATCGAAAATAAATTAACATAGTTTACATACTTCTATTTGATTGCAAACAATAGCTTTATTAGAGATCATTGTTGGTTGTCTAAGATCATATCCATAGAAATTTTGTTCGACTTATTACATTGTATTATTAGTGTAGAGACCTAAATTAAAACTCAAGTTAAGTCCTGATGAAATAATTTGCCAATATACTCACGCTTTAAGTCATTTTCGAACGTATCTCAATATTACCTCCCACACAAGGGTAAGAGGTGTCGGTCGATCAGTGTTATCAGTTATCGACGTTTTTTTTTAAATATCAAAATAAAAATAACAATAAATTGGGTTTCTAGATGTCTAGTTTTAAAATTGAGCAAATTACCAAAATAATCATCTATCACTTACACTTTACAAAAATAATCACCTAATTCGCGGCGGATTTCTCGCGACATTTTTTTCGTCGCGAAAGTACACATATATTAATCAGATCAATAAAAATTCAACACGTTGTCGCGACACTATTCATTTCTCGCGTCAATATTCATTTTCACCACGACGTCTCTGATTTTTATTAGTTTGATTTTGTTTTATTTATTTCTCACGACAATTATTTTTATAAAGTGTAACTGATAGGTGATTATTCGGTTGATTAATTCTTTAAAATTTGGAGCCTATGAGGTATAATCATTTAGCCCAAAATTAAGCCTAGTCATATACTCTTCTCCCTCTCCGATAAACGATAAGAAATTAACATGGCGTCTATGGTCAATTTTCATAGTTTATGTTCTCCAATCCACAATTCATCAAAAATAAACAGTTACAATTCGATTTTGAAATTGAAGAAACAGTCTATGATTCCACTTCTTCAAACTAAAACGTTCAATTCTCGAATTTACGCTGCTCAATCTAATTTCTTCAAAGGTAAATGTTTTTTTTTATAGTATATTTTGCTTTAGGGGGTGTTTGTTTGGGCTTATATAAGGAGCTTATGGCGCGGTATAATAAACAGTAATAAGCCCATAATTAGTTACATAAGCCGGAAAATTTGGGCTTACGAAACATAAGCCGAAATGGCAATAAACCATAAGCCGTTTACATAAGCCCAATCAAACACCCCCTTAATTGGTGTAGTTATACTTATTGAAAAAACTTTTTTTTTCGGGGTATTTAGGATGAGAAATGATTACAAAATTTTACATACAAAATGAGTTTGTCATTTTATGAACGGTGAAAAAAGATAGGAGAGATAACGAGTGTTTTTATATGATTGGTCACGTATCAATAACTACTCATTTTGTATGTAACTTTTTGTAAACTCTTTGTATGTGTAGCATTCTCATATTTAACAAAAGATTATAAAAAACCCAGTTTGAAATAAGCACTAGGCTCCGAGTTTAAGAAGTGCTCTTATTTGTTTTCAAAATGAGTTAAAACGCAGTTTTATCCAAACACTTCAAACTGCGTTTAAGAAATACTAGTTGGCAATGTCCAAATCTTGAAAGGTAGACTTGAGCGTGTTCTAGTTTAATCCTTTATTATAAAATGACTTTGTTTCATTGCTCGTGTATGCTAAAGATGACATAATTACCTTGAAGTTTCTACATTAGGTAATTTTTGATTTAGGGTTCATGAGTTACTATTATATCGTCCACCTTCTAGTAACTAGTTACACAAGTTGCCGTTGTGTGTTTTGTGATAGAATTCTTTTAATGGTACACGAGTTTCATTCAAAAGGCGAGTAACTACTACTTCTAAAGTCATAACTGAAACTAGTTTGAAATAGCGAAATGAGCTCATTTACCTTTGTAATCTCCATTAGAGAAATGGTAGTATGTTTCTCATGTTCTGTGCTAACTTTTATGTCGTTGTGTTATTGATAAAGTGCTTCAAACCGTTTATAAAGTTGGAAAGGATGGAATTGAAGCAGGAACGTCTTTAGTGCCAGTAAGTCGTCTTTTCTCCATTTATATGTCTTTTGATATTGAATTTACTCATCTACCAATTTAATTTCCATTTCACAAGTTGTGTGTTGTTTTCTATCGTGTTTTTTAGGAGTCTATTCCAAGACCGATTGCTCGGATATCTGTAGGTGTAATTGGGGCTACAGTTGCACTCTTTTTCCTCAAGTCATTCTTGTCCACAGCTTTCTTCGTTCTGGTATATTTCCAACTGCAAATTACTTACTCGTAGTTTCCTTTATTACTTTACGTTAGATGGGGCAGTTTAGACCAATCTGCTTTTGAACGGGTCAATGGGTTGATTGGATTAAGTTTTATCTCCAAAGGGTCAACAAACACAATGAAAAAAAATTAGATTAAAAGGAAATAGGTTAAATGGGTCAAACATGCTAAAAGTCGTCCTTCAATGTATAAAACCTCAAAGTGTTTCGGGTCAATCCAACCTGGCCTTTTTCGGCCCGTACAAGAATCACTCATGATACCCTTTGCCCATCACGCCTAGTTTGCCACCTCTACATTGACTTCCATAATGCAGAGACTCTGGCAGATGCACTTTTCCGATCGAGAGTATCTTACACTTAGTTTTTAATTTATATATTATATATGATCCTTGTCGAAACAAAGATACTCACTAGTCACTACCTCATGTAAAAATTGCTATTGGGTTATATACTATTTGTTTAAAATACCTGGAATGCAAATTTTAATAGATAACGTAATATTAGGACCCTCTGGAATTGACATTATGATATTCTTATAATGGGGAAAAATGTAACGGTAACTTGTATGCGTTAGAAAATAGAAATGTCTAAGTGTTTTGCTGCATCACAAAATCGAGGTTTTCCATTTTCGATTCTACGTGATCCTTTCCCAGGCCATAAAAAACATTATTAGTCAATTCAAAAACCTTATTGTGCAGATCTTTCTTTCGGGACTGGTATAGAATGTAACTAATGTTTTGATATTTTTATGAATCAGGCGACAATGGGGCTAATTTACTCGGCTTTTATCGCTTTGAATAAGGACGAAGGACCTACAGGAGGCGGAGGTACAACCACAACCGGAACCAACAATTCAACCGAGGAAGAGACCCTTGAAGAAGCACGAAGAATCATGGAAAAGTACAAATAAGTACACCACAGTATTCCATTAAACATTCACTCGCTTAAAACAAGTTTTGTAGAAAGCTTGTTAGATGCAAGTAAATTTTGTAAATTCATGAACCCGTTTATATTTTGGAGTTTACAGTTTTTCGTAAGCAGATCTTTAGAAATTATCAAAATCTTGTTGATCTATGACAGACGCAAACTGATATTTTCTCCGGGAAATAATTTTTAGTCTGTTCACAGTCCTCACAAACTTAGTAAACAATTGAAGGTGGAAATAGGAATGGTAGCTGTTAACACGCTTTATGTCAGTCGGGTTTTGAACGAATAACTAAATAAGCACTAGCTCAAAACATCAACTACAAAAACCCAATTTTTCTTCAAATCTTCATTTACCAACCGTAAAATAAGAGAAACAAAAATGTTGAAGTATACGAATTGGAAGGGGCCGCGCGAACGCAAGCCCCCACGACCACAAATTATGACGTAGGATCGACCAACATGAGTCGACCTTAGACTAGCACACTTCCGTTAAAAAGTGCAATGGAAGTCACCAACCTAGGCCATGGGCCTTCATGATCACCCAAAAGACCCCGTCCAGGTATGTAATTTCAAAAGTCACACATCCCTTTCTACTTATATTTCCCTTGTTTCAATCCTCATTTACTCCTCCACCAATGTGGGACAGTAACCAACATATTCCACTTTCGATAACTTGGAATCCCGAAAGAACGGTTCAACGAAAACTTGGTTTCGTCAAAAGAATGATTTGCTTTCGTTAGGGGTGTACGGGATTGTGTATTTTAACTGATATAAGGCATATTTTAAACCCCAAAACGTTCAATGTGTTTGGATAAAACCGCGTTTTGGATACCACATGGGTGATTGTTTGATTTTTACGGCTTCAGCTTCTTAAGTGATTTTTTTCAAAAATAATAACAAAATGCGTTTTATAGCTTATTTAAGATAAAAAAAAACTTCTTACCCCTCGTCTTGTTGTTTATTTTAAATGAAGTTTTTGTTATACGCACTTTCAAAATATGCAACGACGAGTATCCTCTAAATAATTTCGTATTTTCGTAGGCAAACACCATAATTTTATTTTAGAGGTGGCAAAATATCCCGTTTAGATCACAGGGTAGGGTTTGAATAGTTCGATAACTTTTTTGGTTTTTCTTTAAGTCTTTTCTATATGTTAAAATGTGGTAACTATGATTACCGAAGCGTTTGAATACAACGATTTAGTAGTTTGTATCAACTAAAATTTTCTGAAAAAATGTAGATACCAACAAAGAGCTAGGAGATAAATTAAGCTCGATTTAAAGCGGTAAAATACTTGTGTTTCAGTAACAAAGGATTACAAAACAACAACTGCTAAACACACTTAATTAAATGCTGTTTACTTTCTCTCTTGATCCATCAAGAGAAAACTTTGCGTAAACAGCTACATAAATTTACAAATTATAAAAAGAAAAGAAAAAAAGAGAAATTGTTCGGCAAATAGTAATTACATAGCAGGAGAATACTCGAATTTTCATCCTCCGTAACACCCTTTTTTCTTCAATGACTTGATCACGCTCTCGACTCATAGCAATGTTGCAATAATGTGCGTGAACGAAATAGAGAAAAATGTACACTTAAAACTCGTAAGAGAATGTTTTGAAAATTGGATTTCTCAAAAACTAAAATGATGAGATAGAGATTAATTTACTCTTTTCTTTTATTTATTTAATAAGTTAACACTCTCTGCCTCGTCGACAAACAAGTGCACCTGATCCTGAAGTGAGTGTAGCCACAACGGAAGATGGTTTAGCACTTAAACTCGATGCACGAGCATAACTGGCTCCTGTACCAGTACCAGATGCCGTAAAGAATGCACCGTTTAACATAAGATCACCTTCTGATCTCCAGTTCCAGTGTCTCCATCGTCCTGCTGTTTGTACTCTATGAGTCACCTGTTTATTACACGGATTAAACGATAATTAGGATCATTTTGGGGTTCGGTTTAAGTGTCACAACTTTTTTTTAACAGAATTAACACGAAAAGATTATGTTTTATGTTAAGTACCTCTTTAGCATTGGGATTAACAGGGGCAAGGTATCTGTTTCCTTGGCTGTTAATTGTGGGATCTGCGCTGCCACCGATAGCATACATTTCCCAATGTGTGTAATCGTTATTTACGACATGGAAATACCCGTGCCTACATCTGCAAATACAAAACCAACTCGTTACATTTGTTCAATTTTTTGTTGGCAATAAAAATTATAGTCTTTATGAAAGTAGATTAGGTTTTGTTGTATTACTATCCGGTCAAACGGATTGAGTAAAATGTTTATAGCTAAAAATGAACTCGTATAATCATATTAGACATACTAATTATTAAATGAAAATATTAAAAATTGTGGACAAGTAACAGTTTGGGGTAAACACGACGTAACCTGACCTGACCCGTTTTGACATGTATCAAAAGATTACGTACCTTGGCATTCTTTGAACAAGACCTTCGCCGAAGTGATTGTATGCAATAGTCACTTGCATAATCTTGTCCCTGTCGTAGGTATCACTGTGACCCAACAACATAACCTGTTTATAAATCACATCACATTAGCATCGATCAGTAGACGTTTTAAGTGTTTAACCAATTTAGTTAATGTTAAGCGAAAATTGGTTTTAGAAGTAAGAAATACCTCATTATGATGAGTGAAGAAGTTATTAGAAATAGTAATCGCGGTAGATCCCATAATAGCATCAACAAGTCCATCAGCACAATTTGAAAGCGAATTATGATCAACCCAAATATGACTAGACCCAAATATAGAAATCGCGTCACCATCAGCCATTGTTCTCCATCCATAATGAGACGGCGAGCTTCTAACCATAGCATTTCCCGTTGGTTTACAATCATGAATGTGTAAACCATGAATAATCACATTTGTAACATATTGTATAGTAATGCACCCGCCATTCGCGATATGCACATTAACTCCACGTGCATCGATTGTTTTGAAACTGTTCATTAGTAGTTCTTGTTTTAAAGTTATAACCATGTCTCTTTTGAAAATGATCCATAAAGGTTGGTCTTGGATAACCGCGTGACGAAGAGTCCCAGGTCGGGGGTTGACTGGGTCATCGTCATTTGGGTCCGTTACAACGTAGTAACGACCGTCACGACCTCCGATTGCGTTACGGCCGAACCCAATAGCGCAATCGGCTAGCCTCTTTCGGTGACGTTGCCAGTTTCGGTCACATCTCCAACAATCATCGATCGGGTTTCCGGTCCCGCATGATAAGAAACCTAGTTTTCTTCTTTCTGTACTATTTTTAATGGTCCTGAAATGTTTCAAAAACATTGAATTAGCATTTTTAGCAAATTACATAAAATAACAACATACTTTAATCATATCGTAGGTAACAAACTTTTAATTGTTATATAACCGGTTTTGATGTCATATCAACACCATGTCAACGTGATATGGGTGTAACATAAGCAAAAGGTTAACACGGTCAAAACTTTAATCGATTGGAAAGTTTTTCCAATCGTGTCACATAAGCAAAAACGTCAACACAGTCAAACTTTAACAGGTTTGTCAATCAGTCAACTATTGCCCTAGGGGCAAGATGACTACGTGACGATGTCAATCAACATTATCGATTATCAATCCTTTTATCGATTTAAAAATAGTTCAACTTAGGCATTTCATAATTATTGTATTTCTTTTCATTTTGAGCCTATAAGATCTAAAATGTACAAAAGCTCATGAGTGAATATTTAATATGAGAACCTAAATTCAGACAATAAGACATAAATAATTAATATAACCCATTGGTTAAGCAATAAATAAAAGGTCAAATAAAATAATAAAAAAGCAATAAATAGTATACGGAATATGAATACGGATTATACGGAAACATAATTTTATAGGTGCCAATAAATGACTAGTGATGGGAATAAATAAACTATATAATATAGAATAGAATTAATTACAAAAATCGTTTCTAAGATTTATATTAAATAACCTGTTTCGTCCTTAAGATTTGTTTTAATTACGAATTTCGTCCCTAAAGTTTGTCCTCAATTAAGGATTTTGTCCCTAAAATTTGCCCCAGTTACGGGGGTAACTTAGAAATTAGGGACGAAAAGCGTAATTAATTTCTAAAGTTAGACGATTTATAAACCTGGAAAAAATCCATAATTTTCGATAAACCATAGGAACAATTTATGTAATTAACTCTATAAAATAATAATACAATAACAATATAAAATATTAATATTGTTTTGTCGGTGAGGGAAACTATATCATTAAATTTAAACCTATTAAATATAGACATGGGTTTGTCGGTTAAAAACTAGATCTAATTTTTTTTTTATTTTTTAACAGACTGGATACAAAAGGGTCCAATTAAGTGGGACCAAGTTGAGCTGGAAAATAGTATGGCATTTTGCAATCAATATTAATGTACCATGCATGCATATATCTAACATTAACATCTTTAGGTGATTGAGGTACCATGTGAAAATGTAGAATGTGAATGTGAAGACCATATCTTCATCTTTTGAAATTGGGTGTTATTGATATAGAATAATAGTATGATGAAAAGATTATGAGTATTTTTTGAACGATAGATACTCGAGATACCACGAGTGTCGTGGCCAAGTGGTAAGACTTGTTACTTTTGAATGGAATGTCACAAGTTCTATCTCTGGCAACAACACTAGTGGTACAGAGGTTCATCTGTAATGACTCTGACCTAGTTACTTGCAACTGGTTACACCGGGGATTAGTCGGCTCAGGACACGAGTTGGAAACCCTTGGTATCGAGTCCCAAAACTCGTAAACCAAGAAAAAAAAAAGATACATACTCAAGGTGATCACTAGTAATCATTTTGACCGATTTTTGTTTACCCTTGATCAGAATTTTTAAAAGGTCATTTTAAATTAAATTTATTTAATGGTTGAAAACAAGGTTTCATATATGAACAATAAATTTAATTACAAAATTATGAAAATGTTTTTTTTAACTAATCACGTGATGAAAGCAAACGAACAATAAGTTAATTTTACTAACAATAAACAATAGTAAATAAAAAGAACCGAAAGTAAAACCAAACACATGTAGTCAAATAACAAATAATAAAGATAAATATATAGTTAAAGCATGCTAATGTGATTTAAGTAAATAAATTAATGACAGTTATAATATTATTTTTTATTTTTATTTTGGAACCGGTAAATATATTAAAACAACCCGACTAGTAAGAAGCTAGAATACGAGCACAAAGTACATAAAGAACATAAACCAGAAACGAGTTTATAAACAGGAGAAAGAAGACACCACCCAATTCGTCCAAACAAAACTACAATTTTCCCATCTATGCTTAAGCCCCCAGAAAACCGTCATAACAATACCATCAAACATTAACATGGACCATAGAAAAAAAAATTAGAAACGTTATTTAATTAATTAAATTAATGATTAATTTAAACAGGGTCATGTGGGCACGCTGGCATATAAAGATGCTAGTAAAATTGGTTAAAAGATGTAACAACATTAGAACATGGGATGATCTTAAAGTAACATATTCATTTATTGTCTTTTTCTTATAATAAAGATAAGATTTATAATACAAAATCAGATTATAAAACTAATGAAACATTTTATTTTAGTCAGTTGTGAAGGTGAAGACAACATTTAATATGTTCTGTATGTTAAGCGGTTGTTTTATTTAAACTTATAAAGCCGGAACTGGAACTGAAAATATTAGTCGAAGTCGGAAGTTTATATATGATTTATGAGGCGGATGTGAAAGCTTTTTTATGTTGGCTTATTTGCTAAAAGAAAACTTAACTTACTAAAACTTTCGCATAAAACATACTTATAAAATGTTTATCATCTAGCTTTTAAATGCGATACAAATAAGTAGTATATAACGTAATCCCAAACACCCTCATGCCAGTCTTGAATTCGTAATGATTTTCATATTAGGAATCCTATTAAATAGTATCTTCAACGAAATAAGAATTATAAAGATTCAAACTCGTAACTTTTTATCATATTGTCAAAAATTATGAAAAATTATAATGTATCATATTCATTATAACTTCTTTTATAAAGGTGAGAGTTAAGTATTAACCCAAAATTATGTTATGAAACATAAACTTTAAATGAAGGACCACAAAATGTGCAAATAAAGCCTAATTTTAGCAAATGCTAAGCAATTTTGTGCAAACACTTTAGGTGACAACCACTCACATATGTTGGGTGTGATTTTAATTGACATATTCAAGCTTCTATGCCAAACACCTTTTCATACATTTAGTTTTGTACTAATCTTTATTTAAATTTAAACGAAAATTATTATCCCGATAAAATTATTTTTAGGACAAATAGTAACGCACTTGTCTCATATGGGTCACTTCAATACCGTTAATATGTTATATATCTATCATTAAATTTGTATTTACAACCTTTTAAGGTGTAATGCAAGCAAAGAACATAACATGTAACAAGATCATGGAATTGTTTTGTTGAGGTTCAGAAATCATGTGATCCTTTTTTAAAGATATTCTATTTTTAATATTTAATACTTTTTTTTATTGATATTCTATTAAATTATTTATTGTCATTTAATATACATGAATCTGTGTAGCTAATAAGTGTTAGAGACATGAAGAGAATAGACTCACATGTCAACCATGGAAGCAATACTTTCCGGATTCTTGTCCACAGCATTGTCATTCTTTTCAATAGCAATTTCTTCACTTCTCCTGAAAATTTACATTTCGGGATCAGAAAAACGCAGATAACTAGTTTTAAGTGTTTGGATAAAACTAGTGATAGATCATAGTAGCAATTTGAACAACTTTATAACGTAATTTAAAATGTTCATAACAAAAAAGTTGAGTACACGGTTTTGTAACAACTGATTAATCATAAGATGTCATTTTCGCGGTTTGTTTTGACATATCTAACGGGAATAAATAACATTCAAAGCAATTTATGATCAAGAAAGCAAGTGGATCTAAACCATCTAACATAAACAAAATGTCGTAATAACAAAAATGATATTTTGTTTTCAATTATCAATGGTCATGATCAACTCAAACGTTATCATACAAATTGATTCAATTATCAAAACATAATTCTTATCGTGGACATTTACCGGCTCATAGAGCCTTTAGCTAAAAATAATTCTTGTAAAAAAAATATCTCAAACTAACCTTTCTACCATTGTTGAGTTGTTTATAAAGCTCTTCAACTCATTATTATCTTCAATTCTGAAACCATATAAACATTCATATAATCAAAATTTTATTTCGACAATGTAATGTTTCATGTCACATAATTCGTTAACATGGGATCAAATAAGAAACCAAATATTCGTGAACGAAAAAACTCTACTAATGCATAACATTATATTTATATGAAATGTATTGACATGAATATAAATATATAGTTACCTTGAAACTGCATTGACGGAAAAGGAAAGCATGAAAATAAGCGGTAACCATAGCGCGAAAAATCTAAGAGAGACTGTCATTGTAGATTGAATTCGCACAATTTCGTGTGCGAATTTAGGGAGAGAATGAATGAATAATGAAAGGATCAAGTGAACAAAGATTAGAGGTGAATGAGGAAGTGTTTAAATAGAGAGATGGTAAAAAGCACAGCTCAAACACGAATTCATCAACACATCCTCCTGAAATAACTCATATGGCTTGACTCACTCATGGTTAGGTTAGTTGACTAACTATGGTTAGGTCAACTCACACTAAAAAAAATTGTTTTTGGAATTAACTTTATAAAAACCAAGAAAAATATATACTTCGATTTGATTATGTCTCTAAAACAACTTTTCGCTTACCAAATAAGATCATCGGTTCATTAGTTTGGAAAAACGTTTGATAACCAACAAGGTTGACCGTTCCATTCAATCAGGTCTTGAGACAATATATGGAACACTTGAGTTTTACTCTTTACTAACTTGCTAATCCGCTACGAATAGTGTCGACCCATATTAAGAAACATGTTACATTTGAAAGTCATGTCATCCATAACCTACTCAGTTAGGTGGTCTAACCGGTCTATAGTTACAAGACTTACGGCTTGATTGATAACATTACTTCAAATGTATACGAGGACATGTATATGATTGATAATGACACGAGTGAAATGACCGATTAATTTATTTTCCCTCTCAGATCGACATATTGTGTCAAGGTCATCAAAAATAGTCTCCTAAACCATTGTAAACTGTTACGACTTATACCTATTAAAAGTGTACAATTTTACTATCAAAAAGTTTTATAAAACTGCCATTATAATCATAGTGTGCACGATTTTGAACGATAAATCACTTAAATATGCAAGTTTATGAAAAAATGATAGAGATATCTAAAAACATCATAATACCGCATAATCTAATTCAGATAGTTATGAGGAAAGCAGGAATGGTGTACTCTTAGGTTTTTTTTCATGTCTCGTCTCTCTATCGTTTCTCGTATTTTACATAATTTCAAAATTCTTCTAAAATATGAGTTTATCGGTTTATTATCCAAATATGATTTTTATACCGTAATAGAAAGTATGAACTTTAAAGTATGTTCACATTGACTATATCCAACTATTAACTGTCTATTCAATTTTTACCCAAAAAAGTTTATGGGTATATTGACTTTATCCAACTATTATCGACCGAAATTATACAACTACATATCTTCCTTCTTAAATCAATGTCTTTAATATACGTTATTTTTAACTTTATTTAAAAAAGTTTTGCAATAAAAGCATGTACAAAACCCAACTATAATGTTGTTATGAGGGTTTAAGCTGTAAACTAGTAAATATACTTTTTTATTATTGTATCAATTTGATATTTAACTTTAAACCGTTTTACTAATGGTTTGCGGCTTTAAACTAAGAAATAACGATATACTTGTATAAGTGTAATGTACTGATGACCCCTTCACTTTAAATTGTTTCACTATATGTTATCGACTTTCAAAAACTGTCCCAATATGTCAATGGTATTTTGGTAATTTATTAGTCGATAGCATATATTGAAGCAATTTAATTTCATTTATAAAAGAATATAAACTCTACTTTTTTTTATACACGATAGAAATTTTCTTTTGCCAAAAATGTTAATGGTAGGAATAAAATAAAATAAAAGTTGTTGAATTAAATGGTACAAGTGAGTACTCGGAAATTAAACTAAATCTAACACAATAATTGGATTGGTTGCATATTATATATTATATATTATATATTATATATTATATACTATTATCAATTTACAAACTTATTACTTAGTGAATAGTGTTTTTAAAATTAATATTATACACTTGATTATAAAACAAATTAACAAAACCACAATATAGGGAAAAGGTTAAGGTATTTTTTTGAGCAAATATTAGCAATTGAAGTCAAGATCAAAACTTCTTGCCATAATTATTTAATTTATTTTTTTGAGCAAATATCAGCATATTATCAACATTTTTATTACTTCAAATTATTACTTTTACTCAATTTTTAATAATTTTAAATATGTTACTGAAAATACTTAGAATGTGGTTCTAAATTAGTTTTCTTAGTGACTTCTAAACGTTTTATTTAACACACATAAGATTTACCACTAACTATAAAAATTAGCCCCATAAAATTAAAATCCAAACACGAGCAATTATTTTCTCGTTGGGTTCAATAATTGGTTTGAAAAAAATAAGTTTTGCAAAACCTAACTTTATTCAATGTTATAGTGCAATGTAATTTATGTACTTATTTTATGTGAATAAATGGCTTAACAATTAATATTTTTGAAAATGGCATTCAAATTGAATTTCGTGCTCTTACTTTTAATTACCCTAGATAAGATTTTATTTTAATTTATGTCCATTCAGAACCAAATGTGTGTTAATATTTGTAAGCATATCCATCAAAAATGATTCTATCAAAGAATTGTAGTACAATGTAACAATCACAATAAAAATTATTCTCATCATGAAAGCTTGTCGACGTTATACATAGAACGACTAAGGTGTCGTCTGTTTATTCAATATAAGTACTTAATAAAGGTCTTTTGTCTGGTTTGGTAAGACATTTTGTTAAAAAGTGAGTTTGATATATTTTTCTAGTTAAAATCTAATCTCATCTTTTTTGACGGCTATATATTTTATTCGATACATTTTAGTATTATGAATACCTCTTATAATAAGTTACTCCTCTCACCAACAATATATGACCAATATAAAAATATTTATGAGTTAAATATAACAAAAGTTCACTATATTGTTTATCAAAAAAAATGTATATAAAAACCTATTTAAGAGTGAGTAGCATAAGCTGTTTAAACTATGGATTTTCTATTATTGTGATTTTTTATTTGAAATACTGTGAAATATGTTAGGTTTTTATTTTGTAATCTTTTTTATTTTATTTTTTAATGGTCTAAAGGTTAGCTTAGTATATATTAAAAGATTTTGTGTTAATTATATTCAAATAGTCTTAATTACGATCTTGTCTCTTATCTTTCAGAACAATTTTTTAGAATTAAGTGTTTAACATCTAAAAAAAACAATCCCTTAAGGATTATTATTTTCCGTGTTTCCTTGTTCACTAAGTATATATACAATCCTGTGACGAATTTAAGATTCCATAAAATATGTTTCAGATTCGATTTCGAACACTTTCAATAATCCTTTAGTGGTATGTAAGTATATATATATTTAACATTTGGTGTGTCATGATCATTTATTGAAACTATACCATTTTTACACCTTTGATAGAATAACATCTTAATACAAAGAATAATATAACTACAAAAAGTACTTCATTCACCATAGGTCGATTCAAACAGTATTCAGTTCACACGTTCAATTGATATTCTCGAGTAAATAATGTCACAATAGACATGTCTTATATATGTAGCACGTCTATGATTTAACACACATCATTTTTCATTTCATCGGACCTAAGTAGTTTAAGCTTCGGTTTATTTTTTTTTACCATCAATATTAGCATGTAAACTAAATTAAAATAAAATGAAGAAAAAAAAGAGTACGAAAGGACTGACCTAACTAACCACTTTAACGTCACACCTAACTAACCGACTCTACTTCATTCATGTTTTGTTGGGTTGATCTCTTGTGCCACGTTACTCATGTGCCATCTTTTATTTTTATTTATTATTTCACCCCAAACCCTAATAAGCCCCTATTTATTGACCTTTATAAAGATTTGTTACTTAAATAGTAAGTAATTAACACTACATAATTATTTTTTATAAACGTGTTATTCCAAGGTTTATGAAATTGAAAACTATTTTTAATATTTTAGTAGCAAATATTATTATTTAATTTATGGTTTTGTAGTGAAATGTTAATTACATGTATACTAATTAAAATAGTTATAGACATAGACGGACCTTAATGGAGGCTCAGGGGCTACGGCCTTCCCAAAGTTCGGGAAAATCGTGCATTTTCACTACCTGAATCCGAGAAATTATCAGTTTGTTGTGTGTTGCAGTGTTTCGGCCCCCCGTTTAAAAATTTCATGTTCCGTTTATGGTTATAGAGGCCAAGTTGACATCAACAACAGCAAGTTTTTATTGACGATGATTATCATTAATATTAATTATAAACGATATATCATAGAACGTTTAAATATAAAGAATTCATTGAGGAGTTACAATCAAAACTACTAGAAAGATAGGCATTATATTTTCTAATACGTCTATCTTTAGAATCTCATTTTTAGATTTTGACATGTTTACACGAGGCCTCCCAAAACTTGGAGACGACCATATGTAGGTACACATAACATTCGATAAGAGGGGACTTGTCATAAAGATCTTTAAAATAAGCAAAAAGTTTTGAGAATATACTCAATTCTATAAGATAGTCGTTATGAAAAATACTCGTCAAAGATAGTCATATAACTTATGTAAAGACCGTGGTCTTCTACTTTATACACACATAACACAAATTAAACCATTGAAAAATCGACTTCCTCATACACACCGCAACAAAAAATTGTTTCACCAACTATCAAAGTGCTTAAGGAACCAATGCATAATTATTTTTAGAAAGACCCTAACCACAAATATATCGATTTGATCTTAAAATAATTGAATCAAAACCTCTAAATTTGAGGAGTAATTACGATAATGTTAGGCCAAAGACATGTTGATGAGACTATTCATTGTTACCAACGCATGTCAAACAAATATTTTCAATTTGTCTAACCTCCTAATTTTCTTTTTCTTGAAGTTATATTATTTACCTAATCATATTTATACGTTAATCTGTCACGTAACCGGTCATAATCACCATTTTATCACCTCCAAGGCTCAACCATGATTAAGTATTATGGTGGGCCAATTCTTTTTTTCAAATATCGGAAAAAACAGAATCAAGAAGGGGTGAGCCGAACTCGGAGGGGTAGCCGGTCGTCGGCTAATTGTCCAAATAATATTTTAAACGACAAATGTCTAAATAGTTTATATTATGCCAAATGTACAGATCATAAGACATTATAAGTGCATTCAAAATGATTTCTCATACAAGAAAGTTCAGCAAATTACGCATGATTGAGAGTTTTTGGACAACAAAAAAGTCTTAAGTAAACCCAATTTAACCAAATAATTTTGCAATCAAAATGATTTCTCACTTAATACTATTACAAAAATTTATTGGAATGGACAATGACCAACCCTGTCCCAAACACACCTTCGTTTAGGGTGTTCAAAATATCCGTATTCGGAAATCCGAATCCAAATTTTTAAAAATTCGATTCGAAATTATTCGAAAATTCGGATATCCTGTTTTTTGGATTCGGATTCGGGTAGTGATATATCAAAATTTCGGATATTTTGGATATTCGATTATCCGAAAATCCGAAAATATACTTTTTTTATTTTTAGGTTTTATAGTTATTTTATAGGTAAATGTAAATAACTTAGTGATTTAATAACATATTTAGATAAATATATGTAAATATTAAATATTATGGTTAACAAAATATATAATAAAATTTAAAACAAACAAAAAATAACACAAAAAAACAAAAAGAAAAACAAAATTTCAAAATTTTGGATTTTCGAATATATTGGATATGCAAAAATTTCGGATTCGGATTTCGAATAATGAAATCACTATCCGAACTTTTTTGAATATTCAATTTTGAGATATCCAATTTTGAACAACCCTCTTCACCCTGACTCCTTTCACTCATTTTCACTCATTTTTCACTTGCTATATTATGAAACAAATTTATAGTTTTGTCAAAACTAAAACGTTTACTACTAAATAAATTATGGTACCGTACCGTTTGTTATCATAATAAATAAATTAATACCAAATATAGTCTCATGGCATATTTTTAACTTTCAAATGTTACCTAACCTAATGAATCTGTTTAAAATGTGTTAAATTAATAATCAACTATACATATGATTATTTTTAAAAGAGTATTTTTGATTTTTTGTATCATATATTATGTCTTATTCTTCATTAACTAAATTTTAAAAGTCCAGAAGTGAATAGTAACAACAAAGATTATCAAGAACATGGGGTTTTTAGAAAGCTAACTAAGATATCTTTTTATTTAACCCACATTAACAAGAACATGGGATTAGAAAAATTAAATTACCTTTTTTACACACATAACCAGCTTAGCAAATCTTTTAGACAGATTATTGGTTTTGTCATTGTGGTTTTTGAAAATGCATGTATCATTCATGTGAGAAACCGTTTGGGCTGATATTGTCTATAACATGGACGATTTATACAAAATGTTTAGACTTTTTAATTGCAGAACCAGTCCATTCTAAAGACGATATCCACACAAAATGTTTCTCACATGAACAATATATGATCAACTTTTAAAACCCTTTGGACGAAATCTAGAACCTGAACAAACGTTCGAAACAATTTATACAATTAAATCTAAAAACTATTGAATGGATTCTTAGAACATGTTTATAATGACTATATATGTATGCTATAATTACTGATACATATGACTAGTGACTCGCTCAAACCTTTTAAGCGCGTGTAATTTCCATAATTGTTTTTTCATTTTTTATTGTTTTAACTCCAAATAAATTCTTAAAGTCGGAGTTAATTATATAAATATCCTTATGGTTTGTCACATATTAAGGGTTCAATTCCTGATTTTTCTTTTTATAGCCCTATTTCTGTGGTTTCAAACTGTTTCAGGTTCCATCTCTATCTATCGTTAAGTTTGTTAGTCTATTGTTAAATGTATGGATCAAATTCGTAATTAATTTATAACAAAAAACATGACCCATTTATGTAATTAACTCTTAAAAAAAATCATGTTTTACAAAAAAGAGTAAAGTTATTTTTTATATAACATATCTAATCACAATTGCTTATGGATCAAACAAAATTCTAATAATAAGTATCTTAAAAGTCAAACTTAAATATAAATGTTGTCATCATATTATCTAACAGTTGTTCTGATTGTCGATGAAAAAATGTTTATATCAATGAAAACCCTAACATTCATTTATGAGATTTGCAAATACAATTCTAATAAAAATTATTTTAAAAGTTAAACCCTATATATGAATGATGTCCATTAATATAGGTGATAAGGGCAAATGGCTTGTGTATTTTTCCAACTTGACACCGAATTCTATTGTGTACATCGGATTCACAAAAGTTCTATTGAGTACCATATATTGACTAATTTATTCTTTTGAAGACACAAATAACCTTTGATACCGGTTGCCCGTCATTTTTGCCACGTAGGATGACAAATATTTTTTTCTTTTACTTAAAATTACTAAAATATTCCTTTTTATAATTTATTTATTTTCTAAAATTAAATTTAGTTTTATTAAACCCTAATCAAACATAAATCCAAACATAATCAAAACACAAACTCAAAATCAAACGTAAAATTCAAACCCAAACTCAAAATCAAACCATTGTTGAAGGATTACTTACACACTCAAATCCCAGATCTTCAAATCTCAATTCGTGCCCAAACCCTAACCCCCAATTTTACAATCCAAAATCTCAAAAAATCATTCCTTTCCCAAATTAATTCAATCAATCAAACCCTAGAATCATCCACTTTCTTCACAATTAAGTGACGTGTTCTACCGGATTCCGCCGCCGTCGAATTCGCCGGAACTGATTCTACGGTGGTGGTGGTGGTACGGCGGTGAAGTTACAAAGAAGAACAGTTGATCGTTATCTATCTTCCCTACGGAAAAACATGAAAAATATAATAAAAGCTTCTTTTTGTTTGAGATTTTGTTACAATGCCAATCTGAAATTTAAAAACTGATTCACAAAACAAGTATCAAAAAAATTGATTAACGATGTTTTTGTAACTTCCCTACGGTGGTGGTGGTGGTACGGTGGTGGTGGTCCGGCATTACTTTCAGATATCCCTTCACCGTTTCCAATATCTTCATCATCTCCAATTCTAGCCCTTCACCGTTGTTTGGTTAGCGATGTTGAATACGACGAGCAATTTCAGCGTATCATACGACGAGCTGCAAATTTACTTGTATTTAATATTTACTTGTATTTAATATTTAATATTTAATTTATTGAAATTTACAAGAGAGAGAAGATGTGATAGGAAACTCCATTGGGATGAACAAGAGAGAGAAGATGTGATAGGAAATTTACTTGTATTTAATATTTAATTTATTGAAATTTACTTGGATACACGTCATCAAATAGCAGGCTACGTGGAAGCTGAGGTGGACGAAAAAATCATTAACTTGTTACACGTAGACTTTTTGTAGGTAAACGGTTACCACGTGTACTCGAAAGAATAAATTAGTCAATATATGGTACTCAATAGAACTTTTGTGAATCCGGTGTACACAATAGAATTCGGTGTCAAGTTGGAAGCATACACATGCCATTTGCCCATGTGATAATTATAGGTGGATGAGGAGATGAATATGTGTGCTTTTTGTTAGGGTGTTGTTGTGTGTGGATCTCACTAAAATAAGGTAGTTACATAAATAATCTTTATAATTTGCCTTATATCATATATTTGGTCAATGTATTTAATGATAAAATAACAATTTTTACTATATAATAAAAGATGAACTTTAAATGTCATATGGAAAAATATGGTCCTTTGTATGAGTTAGATACTTTGATTTCAACCGTTAGATGAGAATGATGATGTCATCATATATTTTTTTTCATTTTACACCCTTTTACAATAGGTAAGTGCATTTTTTCTTTAATTTCATCACCATTACAGTAAATAACATTTTTCTCTTATTGGACTATGATTTACCTTATTATTATTATTCTAAAATATTTTAATACAAAATATTCAAATATGTGTATAAACGTAAATGTATGTATGTTATTATAACTATAAATAACATGTATATAAACATGAATGTATATTTGCTATTATACGTGTATTACTATTCTCGTAATAATTTAAAAGAACGGGTTCATAAACATAAAGTTTACGATTCAATTTTTGTCTATATTTATCTGCGCTATCGCAAGGCAGTAATCTAGTTTTAAGAATAACAAAACCATATTGTTAATACATGTCGTCAAATCACATGAACCATTTACATTGTTAATGTAACGTAAGGTTGAGTTGCTTCTTTTCATGGGAATCCCAATCTTTTACTCCCTTCGTTCCCAAAAAGAGATCTGAAAACAAAAAACTGTCTAAATAAGATAAGTGTAGTTAATGAAGTGTTTTTCTATTAGTTACCTATTTTGCCAATGCATTAAAGACGTCAGTTACTTTTAGATTTTGAAAAATTGAAATTTTTTAAAGACAAAATGAGAAGTTACTACATTTTAATTATCTATATTTTCAAACAAAACAATAATTTGGGAAAAATATAAATAGAAACATGAGCATTTTTTTTCGAGACAGAGGGAGTATAATATATACTAAAAAAGATATATTAAAAGACACATGACAAGATATGAGTCATTAGATGAGTTTGAAGATTAATTTTACACATTTAGATCAAAATGATGATGTCATATCATTATCATTAACTATTTTCGTTTTATCCATTCTATTTTAAATAAATTTTAACCCTCGGTTTTTGTACATATGTAAAAAAAGATAGTCTGACGCCATTAGTTTTAAAATATTTTTATATATTAAACTTTTTTTATGAAAAGATAAACGATTTCTTTTTTTAATTTTTAATTTTTGTTTTTTGTTTTTCCTTTCTAATAAAATAAATACGTATAACCATAAGGGAAAAAAAAGTTAATGTTGACATACAAAAGGAGACACGTTCTGTTTTTTTTTATACCAATAAACGAACATTAGGCTAACAAAAGACTTTAATTTGACCTTTAAGATTCTATATGTTGTACGAGTATGAAATAACTATACCAAACAATAAAATTGAATGTTGACGTAGAAAATGTCACATTTTGTGTACTGATACATACAACCATCATAGACTAACAAAAGACTAAAAATATTATATTGTGAAACTATTTAATTTGGCACTTGAAACTCTCTCTTTAAATAAAGCAAAATTGAATATAAAATACATTGAATAACTAATTCTACCAACATGACATAACCTAACATATAATTTTAAATCTAAAATTTGATAGACTAGAATCATCTAAAACATCCAAATATCACACATATAAAACTTAGTAGAATGCAACTCTGTCATTGACCTCTTTTAATAGGTTATAATTGTATTATTTTCGATAAAGTTCTCTCGTATACAAATTTTAAAATGAAACTGAAATCCATATATATAAATGAACCAACAAATATATGACATGACAAATCATATTCTCATATCTTGTTAATGATAAACGATTTCCCTGTTTCTACATATTACACTTATATAAAAGAGATATTTGGTTATTGATTTCTTATCCTAGTCATACCGAAACTTACTACTACTTATATTTTAACTACCATTTTTCCTTAGTGTAAATTCTCCCATTTTATCTTTTCATATTCATACATGGAACACAAAGTATATATGCATATTTAGACAATAAAAGGTGAGAAGGTTTTGTTAATATTGTGTATTATACTGATCATACATTTACTAAAAAATTACAGTAGAATATTCTCCCAAATATAAGCAATACCCTTTCACAAAATAATCTATAAGCTAAAAACAAACATGATTTTTTTTATCACTATTATGTTAGACCAACATAAATAACCACGATGACAACCTTGTGGGTTACATGCATGTCAATTATCGTTAATAATTGATTTTGGTTTCACACATTTTTTTTTATATTTTTATAATTTACTAGAGAGCATTTTAAACACTCACTAATGCTATGTTAACCAACATTTGTTAAGTAATTTTACTATTTAAAGCCATGATTGTCGAATAGCTACCGTTCATGACCTCTAATTTTCCAAGGCTTCCGATTTTACTATTTATTTACATTTTAATAATAAATTAGTAACGTACTAAATTGAAGAAAAAATAACGATATATATTGAAGAACACCAAGTACTAATATATGATCAAAGAATTTGACTCCGAAAATAGAAGAATGATAACTACCATTTAGATAACAAGTACTCATTATTTTGCCCGGGACCTTCATATTCTCGAACACATTATGAAAAAAAAAATGATTTTTCTTCAAAGAAAAAGACAATAATACTTTGTTTACTAAATATAATCATTGTATTGCCTTATTATAATAAGGATGTTTCAAGTATGTTTTAAAATTAAAAACAAAACAAAAAATAACAATTGATAGCTCTCCAAAATCATGGAAATTATTGGTTTAGAATATAATTAATTATTTGAACCATATATCAACATATTTCATGGGAAGACAACCAACTTATCACATGATATGAATTATTACATCATTACAATATCATTACAATTATTTATAATCACAACTAGAATTATATTTTTGGTTTTAGTAAAAGTCTCCCTTGTTAAATTAAATTATTTAACATATTTAAGTTACTTTTTTTCTTTTTTCTTTTCCTTCTAATGAATTTCAGATTTCGTTTACTGAATTAAATTATAACATAAAGTTTATTGACATTGTTTACAATTAACCTATGTCGATTAGATTGTCACACCTTACTATGCTATCGATACAATATTTTTCACTTAACAATTTAATGGTAATTTGTTAAAGATATGTCAAATTTTACGAAAATTATTAATGTATATCCTAATTAAAAAAGAGTGATATGATATATCAAACTTTGTGTTTGTTTGTGCTTTTGTGTTCATTCTAGCAACTACAACAAATATGTTATTTGTATTCGTTTTTATCTTCACGTTTTCAAGAAGCATATATACTTTTATAATTAGTTTACAAATATATATAATATACTTTTAATTTTAAAAATAGATGAATAGAGAAAACTCTAACACTTATATAAATTGTAGAAAATAAGAGTTAAAATAAGAGTTGACACAGTTTAGTGTCAAAATAAAAAAAATGTTCACATTTAAAATTGAGGAGACAAATTTATGACATTAACTTTCTCCACTCTCTTTTTGCGTGAAGAAATTAGATGTTATAAATTTTTTCTACACTTTTAATTATGGATAAGTTGTATATTTTTACACATTTATAAGTGTATATATTTTTTTAAACAATTAAAAGTATGTAAATTTAAAAAAATTAAAATATTTTTCACATTTATAAATATAATAACTTTGTACACACTTAAAGCACGAAAATCAACAAAAAAAGCTACACACTTTCTAAAAACGTGAAGAAAAAGTATATAGAAATGATACTTTTTTGGTAATGTAGCGAAGTTAAACTAACGAACAAGAGTAACTTTTAATTCGTATCAGTTCGGCTGATTTATTATTTTTAGGTGTGCTTGTTTTATCTTATTTTTTGTGGGAAAATTGCACAAAAAAACAATGAACTTTGACTCAATTGTCATTGTGTGTAACTAACTTTGTTTTTTCTAAAAAATAAGCATCAACTTTAGACATTTTGTCATTGTAGGTAAAAATTAACTTAAAATCTCGTTAAATATTGAAATATAATAATTATGTGGATTTTTTCAAAGATAAATGTCATATATATGATATAACAAATGTTTATCGTGTTATTTTGTCATTTGATCTCAATTATTGGTTGGTTAAATCCAACATTTACCTTAACAATAAATAACGTTTGATTTATTAACAATGAAGTTAAATTATGAACGAAGTTAACGTGAACCCTTAACTCATTCCGCTCTATTCTTTATCCTCTTCCAGCAAGTGAATATCAAAAGTAGTTGGGAAAAATAACGGGTTTAGGTTATATTGAGTAACATGTTAAGCTTATTAAAACGATCATAAACACTATATTATTTAATTTAATCTAAGTTTTAGTGAGTCGATTTAGAAAGTATTAAGGATTTGAAAGCCGTTTATTGACTTTCAACATTTCAGTTCCATTTGAACTAAATTTGAATGACAAACTCCGACTACCTCAACGGTTAAGATGCGTTATTCTCGTGCATATCTTGCAGATTTCACTATAAAAGTGTAAATGATTTCTTCTAATTAAAAACACATTCCTAAAAGCTCACACCCTTCCAGATTTTTCTCTTAAAACAATAATCAAACAAAACAATAAATCTCATAAAGTGCAAAAATTGATATCTGACTAAACACAAGGTAATAATAATACCAAAATTGAATGGAAAGGAAATATGAACTGAAAATACAAAAAATGGTCACTTTTACAAATAATAAAGTCATATCAATCAAATATTGTACCAATAAGAAATACCCATTTAGTGTTTGGCTGGTAAGTCATGTTTCACTAAGTTTCATATGGAATATGGTTTATATATAAAAAATAATTTACAAAAATATAGATCAAACCAAAAGTATCTTCATTTGTTGGTTATGCGAAATCAAGCAATACGCCTTTTATTACAAGCTTCATATTACATATAAAATATTTTTTCTATGAAAACATCCCATAAATATAAACAGAAATTGGCCCCTTACAACCTTACATCTTATACGATATCATGATATTTTATCACTTATCACATTTTAAACCGACTTGAATTACATTTATTTTTGTATAATAGAAAATAAAAGATAATGATAATGTAAGACAAAATGTGAATTATATAAAGAAAAAGAGCAATAATTAATGAGAATAGGATAATGTATGAAGAGAAGCCACGTCTCCATGTGCATTTGTTGATAAAAAGGGCGAAGATATTCCATAGGCACGAGCTTGCCAGCCAATTATTTTATTTATAGTTAATTACATATATCGTTCCTAAGATTTATCATAAATTATTGATTTCGTTACTAAGTTTAAAAACTTGGATAAATCATACAGAAACTAATTATTGTTTTTATTCTTAAAGTTTGCTCAAATTACGAATTTTGTCTTTAAGAATTGCCTCCAATTACAGATTTTGTCAATAAGTTTTCCCCACTTATAGGTGTCTATCACGAATCAGGGACGAAAAAAATAATTAGTTTCTAAAAATGATCGATTTATGCAACTTTTTAAATTTAGAAACGAAATCCATAATTTTATAATTTTAAGTAACCATAGGGACTCATGTAATTAACTCTTTTGTTTAATTTAACCCACCGTCTATTTCCTCACTATTTTTAATAATTTTTGTAAAAAATAATAACCCTCGGTCCAAAATTTACGTTTTGCACATTTCTATTTTGGGTTTTTTCTATAAATAAGTTTTTAGAGAGTATAGCTAGAGTTAAGTTTATACATAAAAATGAATAACAAATTTGATAAAGTAGCTAAATTATAGTTTATAAATATAGAAAACTAATATGTACGAGAATGTTAGTTGTGTTGTTAAATATTATATTACTTCGGTTATACAAATGTGTCTTTAACCTTTACTTTTAAATTCGTATGATATGATTTTACTAGAATGATTGTATTCAGAATAAACTCATATATTTTAAAAGACAATCCGTATATTTTCAGGGTACAAATAAGCTGTAAAACATAACTCTCGAAATTATATTAACAAAACTTTATAAGTATTTTACTTTTTTTTTTCATTATAAAATTATTGTTAATAATAGTAAGCTACTTTAAAAAAGCCGATAATGGGTTTTTCTAGAGACTATTATTAATGAAGATTTATTTAAAATTATTATTTCAAGATGCATTGTCCTAATAAAATTAAATTACCTATCATTCGACACATATCTCAGGTATAGTTATTTTATTTTTGTTCGTTGATAAATACGATTTAAAACTCTTTAAATTTTCTCGAAAAATTGTTATTTACCCATATTTATAATGCTAACGATAGCGAAAGCAACAATGATGGTCTTATGGATGGTTGGGGACAATTTCAAATGGGCAAGTCTCGAGACTCATATTATTGATGCATTATAAAGAAGCGATATTGTAACGGAAAGAAAAATGATAATTTAAAATTTAAATTGTTCAAAAAAGTTTAATTTAGTGCTTCTAAAAAGAGTAAGATATATATTCTTTTAAACAAAATGTTATTGTCTAGCTTAACAAATTTTTATGAGACGAAAATAATACTACGATAATCGTCTTATTATTTTCTTGAGGGTGGGATTTGATGAATATGTGTCACTATGTTACTATTATCATCTTTTTATACTAACCTCATATATACAACAAAACATAATGTACGAATGGCCGACTTAAGTGGACTAATCCTCCAGAAAAAAACTAAAAAAACGGTGTATTTGTCTCGATGACTTTGGTTTGTACAAAGAAATGACTAAGGGTACGAGTATGAGAACGACACTCTAAATTCACCGTCTTTAGTAGGCAAGGAAAATGCTTATCTTTGTGGGTTTCATTGCCATGTACGTTATATAGTTAGTAAATTTGTTCATGTTGAAAGTTCTTAAGCGAAATAATTTCATACACCCATCAGATTTAACTCGGTTCTATAACCAAGAACAAGTAATTATTTATTACACGAGTAAATTCAGCACAAATAATTATTGAATCAACACCGATGATAAAAAGGTAATTCGCAAGAACATAAAAACATTTAAAGTTAAAACAAATTGCAGCACTTAGGCATACTACCATTTTGAAAAAAGTGTTGACGTTGTACCCGTTAACAATACAACTGCTTCAGGTTTCGTAACCACATAAAACATACACTACACCTAATGCCTATATGAGTAATAGTGTATCTAGATTAAGACCCAAATCCATGTACATATATATATACCTACAACTTACTACACTAAAACCGAAGAATTGACATGTACATTGGTGCACCAAGAAAAAGTGTCAAAGGACCAAAGGCGTGAATAATCATCTATGGGTCTCGTTACTACACGTATAAGAGAATGTATCTTATGAATCATAGGGGACGTCAGAGAATGGCGATGAAGACACCATTAACTTCCGAGGCCAGTACCACTACTTCAACAAGAAATACAAGGTACCTCATGAATCACAGGGAACCAACCATGGGCTGTTGTATAATTTGTGACGGTGATTGTCACGTCGAAAGAACTTGCAAACCTCCTCAATGGTTGCAAGGACTCTCTTCATGCCTACAGGCATCACATTGAACGGTTTCATGGACTAGGTTTGCTCTTTAGACCCATTTCTTAGCTTTCTTCTTTAGAGAACATATACTGATTCCTACCTCAAACGTGAATCACGGGCTTACCCGTAACTTACACTCAACTAGTATTTAATTTGTTTTGCCTAGTGACATGGAAGTCCTTGTTCGATTAAATAAAGCATGTTGATACAAAAAAGAACCCGTTTTACAAACTCACTAAACAAATAGGTGTAACTAAAACTAAAAAGAAAATTTAGGTATCCTTTCATGTAGCAAAAACAAGATATGATAATACTAGATGATATGATAGCTAGTGAAAGGGAACTCATATACAAGTCAAAATATATATTAAGATGTGATCTATCTATCTGTCTATCTAAGAGCAACCAAAACACTTACGTATCGAAAATAAATGTGAGGATGTGGGTGGGGGATCTGTATCGGGCATGTTTCGTGGAAGATGTCGTAAAAACGCTGTCACCGCACCCTCCACTCCGTCTTCGTTCTCCATAGCCTTTGCAAGTTCCAATGCTCGTTCTTTCACCTGCAATAACATCTTCCTAATCATTTTCGTATCCTATTATTAACCTCTTTTTTAAGGGTAAAATGCGGAAAAGAAAGGCTACGTAAAATACCAATTTTGACAAAGTGGGGCTTCAAACAATATTTCATATAAAAACGATTATAAAAATCCAGTTTTGCACTTGCAGAGATTATTACCAATTCCAGAACACTTACATACACACATTATCAGAATATGTAAACCGTTGTAGTGTTTTACGACACCTCATAACAACTTGACACTAAATGTGCAAAACTGGATTTTACATTCCTATTTGGTATGAAAAAAATTAAGATACCCCATATTGTTGAAATTGGTATTATATGTTCAGATTTTTGACAGTTTGACGATCCTGGTTATTTAATTATCTCCAGGGAGTCAAATGAGTCAATCCGGTCCAAACATCGGTCAACGAGCCAAAGTATCCTAAAGTGCTTCAAATCTTCTATATTGCTTCATTAAGAAAAATGGACAAAATATTTTATCAATATAGTACGAGTTGATTTTAATGATTACCTTCGGATCTAGCATGAAATTAATTGCATCGACCAACTTGGGAAGAGTAAATTGATCTACTGGTATAGGTGAAGGCCCCACGCCTCTAGCATGAACTCGTTCTCCCCAAAAAGGTTGATCACCAAAGAAAGGTACAATAGTGGTTGGACACTAAAAATACGACAAACACAATAAAAAGATTCAGAAACAAATAATCAAAAGGTGTAAAAAACTTATTAAAGAGCATTACTGCAGCTTTAAGACCGGCAGCTGTTGTTCCAGCTCCTCCATGGTGGACCTATATACATGAAACGGTTCTTTAAACTGAATCAAAGAAATAGTATTAAACCGACAAATGAAAACTTACCACAGATGCACATTGTAAGAATAGCCAGTCATGGGGGATGTTATCCAATGAGTATATAAAATCCTTAGGTTCTGTTACTGAATAAACAAAGGTTAGCCTCGTTAGCTCGATTCACAAAGCTTAATAAGTTAAAAGCATATAAAGTCGAATATAGTGCAAAAAACATACAATTGCCAAGACCACCCCAGCCTTTATTAATAATTCCCCTTTGTCCAGTCATTTCTAGAGCTTCAACGATTATTTGTGTCATTTTCTCGGGCTCCTGAACAGGCTGAGAGAAACAAAACATGATGTCTTAGATTTCCTTATTTGTCTCTAAATGTGTCAGTTTTTCAGCTAACGGACCGAACCCCCACCAATAACTAAGATTGCTCGGGGTTGGATAATCTATCAAATGCTGATTAAAAATAATTCAGATTTATCAAGAGAAGAGTTGCAACAGAAAATCGAGCCGTTTACTTATAAATGGGCCAATTTGAGTTGTGTTTTATCTCAAACGGGTTAAATAAGAAAAGGAAACTAAGTGAGTAATGTCATCCAAATTCTGTTTTAAATTTATACAACCTTCAACATCCCGTGCCATTACAAATTTCATAATTTATGTAATAAAATCATGTTCTGACCCGTTATCCAACCCACCCATCTTGTCACAAGCGAATAGCTCTTTCAGGAAACATGAAAAGAACAAAGCTAGAAGAGCGAGTATGGGGAGACTCACTAGACTTCCAAACCCAATATAGATAGGCTTCGGACCAGCTTCAAGCCATTTTACGAGTTCCTCGGGAGGTTCATAGTTTGAAGCAAGATCAAGGAAACAAAATCCAACCACATCAATCTTGGGTCCCCAATCTGAAAATCAAAATGTTATAACCATTATAAAGCTACAATAATTATTTACGAAATTCGAAAGAAACTATAATATAATAGGTCAAATGGGTCGAACGAATCCAAGTCATTACACATGTACACAAATGTTTACAACGTCCTAAATCGTTTTTATTAAAAGAAACTATAATAATATTTCAGTAATATAGTTCTGTAAACATATTCAACATACTATTTATTTACGAAATTCAAAACACGTACCTTTCGGTTTAGGAACAAGATGAGGACTCCATATATATCCATGTGGAATATCAGATTCCGATCCTTGTGAACCACTTAAATATGTGACTGGTCGCAGCTTCAGTTTTTTCTTCCTAACATCATTTATCATGTCTCGGATTCCAAGCCAAATTAAGGAATCCACAATTTGATATGACAACTGCATTAATTCAGATAAACCAAGGAATTGTATTGAATTGTATATTGTATTGATTGTGACTAATAATAATGTACATAGAGTTGTATATATAGATAATACTAAACTTGATCACCAAGTTAATCCTAAACCCTAAAGCCCATTTCTAATGTCTGATACGCCCCCGCAAGCTAAGGACGGGGAACGACACCTGTAGCTTGTAGCTTGGATCGTAGAAACATAAAACGAGGAGTAGGCAAAGGCTTTGTAAAGATGTCCGCAATCTAATCATTTGTATACTCAAAGATCCCCTTAAGCAACCTTTTCGCGAACAAAATGAAAATCAACTTCCACATGCTTTGTTCGTGCATGGAAGATCGGATTAGCTGAAAGATATGTTGCACCATAGAATAGGAGCTGAAGGAGTACGAACACCAAGTTCACGAAGAAGAGCTTGAAGCCAAGTAAGTTCAGCAACGAGCTTTATATTCAGACTCAGTAGAAGATCGAGAAACTGAAGATCGAGAAACTGTGCGTTGTTTGCGAGCGGTCCATGAAATAAGGTTAGAACCCAAATAGATAGCAATCCCCCCCGTGGACCGACGATCATCTAGGCAACCTGCCCAATCGGCATCACTAGAAGGCTTTCAGAGAAGATTCGTGACTTTGTGAATCATATTGCCAATGAGCATCGGTAGAAGCTTGAAGTATTGATCCAGAGTTTCGAATAAGCATACCACAGTTAACAGTGCCATGAAGATAACGTAAAATTCGTTTAACCACAGACTAGTGGTTGGGCATGCATAAATTGACACACTTTGTTAATGCAAATGAGACATCAGGCCGAGAAAAGAGTAACATATTGGAGAGCTCCAACAACTTGTCTATATTTTACCGGATCAGAGAAGGCAACACTAGAGAAGGCAACCCTGTCAACCGAGAGATAACGTGCTAGATGTGGCCATTGGATAGGTTTTGATTCCGAAAGGCCGTTTTTGTAAAAGTTCCAAAATATACTTCTTTTGAGAAAGTATGATGTTAGAACCTTGAGGAACAATCTCAATGCCCAAGAAAAGAAATAGTTAAGTGGTCCAAGGTCTTTTACCGCATAAGTAGATCCAAGTGTTTGAATGACTTTGTCAATAGCAACATTGTTGTTCCCGGTAACGATAATGTCATCAACATAAACCAAAATGTATAAGATAGTGTCTGACCTCAAATAAATAAACAATGAAGGATCGGTTTTAGAACCGGCGAAACCAAGTGTATGAAGAGTTTGTAAAAGACGTTGAAACCAAGCCCTTAGAGCTTGTTTGAGTCCATAAATAGACTTATGAAGCAGACAAACATGATCCCATGGATCAATAAAACCAGGAGGTTGTTTCATATATACAGTTTCCTTAAGGTTGATTCTTCACCCGGAAAATATTCTTGTTTAAGACAGATCGCTTCCCTCAGTCAGTGGGATGATCAAATTTGAAAAAGCCTTTCTCACTATTCAGAACGAAGTTCTAAACCTAACTCACGTACCACTTGAATCGGCGAACAACCGAACCCTTGGGACCGGTCATATAGCAGACTATTTGAGAACCCTTAGAACACAGTTCTACGACTCAAATAGACCCTTAGAATGAATCCATGATATCCCGCTAAAGGAATGGACCCCAGAGAAAATAGTATCGTGCTCCTCCCCGAGAAGCACTCTTTGTTCTCAGTTAGAAACTGTATTCTAGCATCTCATAAATAACAACTTTCAGACATCGATCAACGAAATAGACCTCTTTCTTTCACTTTTGTCGTAGATGAAAGCAGGAGCAAAGGGGATTTAATGAGGGATGAATCTTTCGAGTAAAAAGATACTTTAGCATTACTACTACCAGAAAAGAAGAGTTCGCCTTACCCAGTTCTTTCTATTTCTCCCTTATTCGGATAGAATCGGAGCTATTTATTTAACACAGGACATGAAGGAATGCATTTTGAATATCTAATTGTCAAAGCGACCATTTCTCGGTTATGGCAAGGAAGAGAACAACCTTGATAGTTGTCGATTTGACAACAGGACTGAAAGTATCATGAAAATCGATGCCCAACTGTTGCCGAAAACCTTTAGCAACGAATCTCGCTTTGTAACGAGTTATAGCACCCGTCTTGTCTCGTTTTAACCTGTAAATCCACTTACCATCAATAACATTAGTATTAGGAACATAAGGAACTAGAGACCATGTTTTTAACAAGTGCAGAGAACTCTTCATTCATGGCTTTACGCCATACGTAGTATTTACGTATTTGTTGGCAATGGTAAACGAGGTAGGTTCATTGAGTGGGGCAGTAGAGGTTGTAGTGTGATGAGCAGAAGGACTAAAAGGAACCCGTTGTTTGGGTTTTGACGAAGATTACATGGACGTTGTCGTGTAGGTAGTGGTGTTGGTGGTAAGGACGTTGTAGGTCCGGGTGGATTAGGTATGTTACACATCATGTAAGGTGATGTCAAGGAGGTGTATGGTGTATATGTATGTGTATGTGTCGATTTGACAACAGGACTGAAAGTATCATGAAAATCGATGCCCAACTGTTGCCGAAAACCTTTAGCAACGAATCTCGCTTTGTAACGAGTTATAGCACCCGTCTTGTCTCGTTTTAACCTGTAAATCCACTTACCATCAATAACATTAGTATTAGGAACATAAGGAACTAGAGACCATGTTTTTAACAAGTGCAGAGAACTCTTCATTCATGGCTTTACGCCATACGTAGTATTTACGTATTTGTTGGCAATGGTAAACGGGGTAGGTTCATTGTGTGGGGCAGTAGAGGTTGTAGTGTGATGAGCAGAAGGACTAAAAGGAACCCCTTGTTTGGGTTTTGACGAAGATTACATGGACGTTGTCGTGTAGGTAGTGGTGTTGGTGGTAAGGACGTTGTAGGTCCGGGTGGATTAGGTATGTTACACATCATGTAAGGTGATGTCAAGGAGGTGTATGGTGTATATGTATGTGTATGTGTTTGTGGTGGTGAAGGAGATCTGTGAGTAATGAAAAAAAGGAAAAGTCTCTTCATCAAAACGAACATGACAACATGACGAGCAATGTATAAACGCTCGGTAGATAAGTCAAGACATCGATAACCATGATGAAGAAGCATTACTACTACCGGAAAAGAAGAGTTCGCCTTACCTAGTTCTTTCTATTTCTCCCTTATTCGGATAGAATCGGAGCTATTTAACACAGGACATGAAGGAATGCATTTTGAACATCTAATTGTCGAAGCGACCATTTCTCGGTTATGGCAAGGAAGAGAACAACCTTGATAGTTGTCGATTTGACAACAGGACTGAAAGTATCATGAAAATCGATGCCCAACTGTTGCCGAAAACCTTTAGCAACGAATCTCGCTTTGTAACGAGTTATAGCACCCGTCTTGTCTCGTTTTAACCTGTAAATCCACTTACCATCAATAACATTAGTATTAGGAACATAAGGAACTAGAGACCATGTTTTTAACAAGTGCAGAGAACTCTTCATTCATGGCTTTACGCCATACGTAGTATTTACGTATTTGTTGGCAATGGTAAACGAGGTAGGTTCATTGAGTGGGGCAGTAGAGGTTGTAGTGTGATGAGCAGAAGGACTAAAAGGAACCCGTTGTTTGGGTTTTGACGAAGATTAGATGGACGTTGTCGTGTAGGTAGTGGTGTTGGTGGTGAGGACGTTGTAGGTCCGGGTGGATTAGGTATGTTACACATCATGTAAGGTGATGTCAAGGAGGTGTATGGTGTATATGTATGTGTATGTGTTTGTCGTGGTGAAGGAGATCTGTGAGATCTGTGAGTAATGAAAAAAAGGAAAAGTCTCGTCATCAAAACGAACATGACAACATGACGAGCAATGTATAAACGCTCGGTAGATAAGTCAAGACATCGATAACCATGATGAAGAGGACTGTAACCAAGAAAAACACATGGTGTGGACCGAAAGTCCATCTTATGACGATTATATGGACGAAGATGAGGGAAACATCGACACCCGAAGACCTGGAGGAATGAGTAATTGGGAGAACGTTTGAAAATGTGTTCGAACGGTGACTTGTTTTCTGGAGGTTCGTGATGGCATGCGATTAATTAGATATACAGTCGTATCAAATGCGTAGTGCCAAAATCGCCGAGGAACATTAGATTGAGCAAGTAAAGTAAGACCGATTTCTACGACATGTCGATACACGTTCAACAAAACCGTTTTGCTCACTTGTGTAAGGACATGATCGCCGATGAATGATACTAAGTGATGAAAAGAAAGAAGAAAAGTTACGAAATTCACCACCCCAGTCAGTTTTGGACATTTTTAAGTTTAGTGGAGAATTGTCTTTTAACCATGGTGACGAAGTTTTTGATATATCCGACTTTTGAGCAATCGGGTAAATCCACATGTATCGAGAATGGTGATCAACACACAACATAAAGTATCGATGACCTTCAAAAGATAAGACGAAAGATAAGACGGGTGCAGGACCCTATACATCACAATTAACCATGTCTAATATATTTTTACTTCGAAAAGTGGAAACAGGTAATGAAAGTTTTGAGGATTTTCCCATTTGACAGGAAGTGCATACCGTTGATAAAGATTTATGTGACAGGAATCGATAATCTAGAAAGCATGAGACTTAAAAGACGTTGATGTGGATGACCGAGTCTCCTATGCCAAATGGAAGAAGATGCACGATCAACAGAAAAACGGTTTTATTTATTGAATAGAGTTGGGGGAAGATGCAACACAAAAAACGGTTTCACTAGGGCCAGTAAGTAAGGTTGTCTAGTAAGTAAGGTTGTCCGTGTGGATTCGTCTTTGACAACAAAAAAAAGTTTAGTGAAATTCAAAAAAGACGTTATTGTCAAGACAAAACTTTTGTACAAAAAGAAGATTTTTGGTGATCTTAGGGATATGAAGAATATCTAAGAATGAGAATTTTTTATGTGGCGAGTAAATATTTGAAGAATCAATATGAAGAATAGGGAGTCCCTCACCATTACCAACATGGAGAGCGTCATGACTGTAATATGTCTCAAAGTTATCAATGTTTGCTAAATCAGGAGTGACATGATTCTTCGCCCCAGTGTCTAGAAACCATTTATTTGAAGCGGAGGAAGAAGATGCACATCAAAGTTGATTGTTGGTCTTCCACGAACAGTGTCACGATTAGGGCATTGTGATAGAATGTGCCCAATACCACAACGATTGCAAGTGCCATAAACAGTGTTTTGATTAGATGCCCAATTGAATTTGTGATTATCCCCACAACCGCGGTTGTTACCACGATCACGATTGTTGTTTACGCGACCACTGTTGTTATTGTAATTGTTGTTCAGTTGAAGGGAACGATTAAGGGTGTAGGAACCCGATGGCGTTGTGTGCACAACTTGAAGACCAATAATAGCCAATTGTTGTTGAAGGGCTAATATCTGAAGATGTTGTAGCGAAATCCTAGATTTTGCTAATGAGATGTTTTCACTCAATGTTGTCATGAAAATTATATGAATAAAATAAAATAAAAAACTTTTTATTTTTTTCGAACTAAAAGACAAAAATAAAAATATGTGGTCAATGCGTCAGACCATTCAACAATGATCTCATGTCAGAATCGCGTCAGATACGTCAGGAACGCGTCAGAATTGCGTCAGGAACTTGTCAGAAGGCATCAGAAACGCGTCAGAATAACCGCCGCGGAATAATATTGAATTGTATTGAATAGTATATTGTATTGATTGTGTCTAATAATGTACATAGATTGTGTCTAGCTCTAATACCAAGGAATTGTATTGAATTGTATATTGTATTGATTGTGTCTAATAATAATGTACATAGAGTTGTATATATAGATAATGCTAAACTTGATCACCATAATCCTAAACTCTAAAGCCCATTGGTCTAATTACATATTATCTAATGTCTAATAAATTCAAACAACCACATTAACATAGGATAGAATGACCAATGAACTTACTCTATATCCAGCTGGTTGCTTAACACGTGATAGTGGATGAGGAAATTCAGTAGTTGGCCTGGTTTGAAGAAATCAGAAATCATTTATTTTGCAAGTTAAGAATCCTTAATCTTGATAAGTCCTAAATTAAACAAAGACTTACGTCCAAGGCATTGTAAAAAATATATGAATGGGTATTTTTAGTGCCTCGGCAACATGTGTATGCCCTGAAACAGTTATTTCTTCGTTAACCTAAAAATACAAATAAAAACGAAATGGTCGAAATAATAGAAATTATGCAGTTACCATATGCTGGGGGATTGGCAATAATTGCTTCAGCTCTAAACGGGATTCCAGTATCAAGATCAGGCTCTTTGCATGCAGGAAGTAACGAATATATTATATCTTTCATCTGACTTCTTTGAACGGGAATTTCAGAAGGACCTGAAGGCAAGAACCCTTTGTTTTTAACCATATCTGTATGAAGATACAAATTTAAATGCAATTTAGTAAATAATGTAACCAAGTTTACGATGACAAAAACACATCCAAGACTTACATTCAGCAAGAACTTTAGGATCTCCACCTAAAGGATAGAACTCCAATCCAGCAGTCAAGACAAATTCCTTGAAGTTTGAATGGGTTGCCAGCCTAACACGATGACCATATTCCTGAAAAGAAAAAGATAGATTATCCTTTATACATAGCTTCTCACAATATTTTATAAAATTTATACAAGATAGCAAAGGAAAAAAATGTGGGAGACCTGTAAACGCTTTCCAATTGCAACAAATGGTTGCACGTCACCACGAGTTCCCACTATAAGCATTACTATCTGCAATGGTGGAGAATATCGAGGTTCAGTTGAGTCAGCGGGGTCTTCAATGCATATATTTTGAACTTTGTCAGCTTTAGGCCCATAAGAATTAGGCTCGACGTCTGCAGGTATCTCAAATTCTACAGTTCCGTCATCTTTTACAGTAGCAATTCTGTTCAACAATTTGAGCTGCAATGTTTTAAATGTTTAACAGAAATCACGGACATGAAAGTGTAAAAGATCAAGTATCTACACCAAATAAATACTATTGAAAACAGTGTATGAATCATAGGTATTATATGGAAACAAATTTACATGAAGAAACTGCAACGTTTATCTAGGTATGAAGAATCTCGTATTCCAAACATTTAATAGATAGAAAGTTAATGTGTCCGTGTGAGTGAGGTTTAGATGTTTAGTCATACGTCACTTGTCCATCTAACAGGGTTCGTTCTGAATAGCATAGATAAACACATACATACGTAAATTTGCCGTGTGCACAAATGCAATGTACCTTCTGATGAACAGACAACTTTTGATCAAATATTTGAGATGCCTCTTCCACAAGTATATTATTACGTTTAGGTCTTTCGGTTTTCGATTTTTCCAGCCTAAGTTGACTGGAAGGCGAGTCTAACTTACGAGAACTCGATAAGTCTGATGGGAATTTATGCAAACTAGGTACTCTCCTGCCATCTGCACAATAAGTCATAACCAATCTAAGATCAAAGAAAGATGTTGCAATACAAATCCAAAGTCTCCTTACGTCTGTGATTATGATAAAAGCATAGAACATATTATATCAAACGAATCAAAACTTGATAAGTCATTACTTTCACAATAACTTTGCAGTAACAAATGAAGTTATTCAGGTCTAATTAGAAAAGGAAAGACAATGCCTCGTTGCCTAAACTTCCAATGCGGCATATTCGCAAAGTTCATTTCAACTGATCATTAGTTGTTCACACCAAAATCTTTGAACGATGAAAAGCTATTTCTACGCCTATATAAATCTTTCACCTTAACAAATATCAATATTGTTCACTATCTAGTCAAACGTTTGCCCGTTTTCGAAAAGCAAAATATAATTCAAAACTTGATAATACATTTTTTTTTGGAGACTCTAAAACTAAAAATGCAGCATTATTTAAAAACAATTAGTATCACATTATAAACAAATAGTTGCATCAACAAACGAAACGGCCTATTTTCGCAGTTGTACTAAAATTTTGAATTAATTCTTATTGAAATTAACTACTACCAAAAAATCTATAATACTCCTTCCGTCCCAAAAAAAACTGCAAACTTCTATCTATGTTTGTCCCAAAATTATTATATTGTTTCTAAATATTGAGATTTAAATGAAGTAACTCACCATTTTAAACGTTTTAACTCTTCAAAATCTAAAGTAGCAGACGTCTCTAATGCATGGGCAAAATAGGTAATGTAATGAAAATATACTTTCATTTAGTACAATACTACATCTATCTTATTTCAACCGTTTTTTTACCTACAAACATTTTTTCCTCTTATCATTCTCCGTTGTATCAACATTTACTAACAAAATCAAAACAACCAAGTAAAACAGAAGGCACCTGAAAAATTAGTAACGCCGTTAGAATCCGAACCACCAGCACCGTCTCCACCGTTAGAGTTGAAAAAATTAGTAACGCCGTTAGAAACTGAACCACCGGCAACATCTCCACCGTTACCTATTACAGTTCCAATTGATGAACTAGTAACGCCGTTTCTGTTATCTATCTCCGTTCCAGTAGATAAACTATTAACACCGACGCTATTAGATACAGAACTACCGACAGCACCTGAGTCATCTCTACCGTCGTCTATCTCCTTTTCAGTTAAAACATTAGAAACGCCGTTACCGTTACCGTTACCTATCTCCGTTTCGGTTAATAAACTACTAACGCCGTTAGAAACGGAGCCACCGGCAACTTCATTTTCCAATGTAGCAGAAACTTCACCTGAGTTCGGATTCTGCTCCGGCGAAACTGACGGTTGAGTTACGGACATCGCCGGAGATGAATGGCGTGATGTAGAGAATATTCCGGCGAGGTGCGTAGTGTAGAAGCAGCTCCGTAAGATAAACGGAGTTCGTGTGTAGAGAGAGAATCCAGAAAGAGTGAGAGAGGGACACGTTGTAAGTGAGTGGTGACCGAATAAATCTGTACATAAAGTGAAAATTTTATTTTTGAGTGATAACAACACCCTGTGCATTATATAGTTGTATATATAAATAATCTCTGTATTTATATATCATTTTTAAAATTTAAGAAATTATAAGATTTTAATGTCTATTTCGACACAGTTTATAGCACTTTCATTATCAATACTCATTTTATAATAATTTTTTTGTCTTTGTCTTGTAAAAAGATCTTAATTTATCGTTATTTGAAAAGAAAAAATAATATAATAATTAAAAGAAAATGAATATAAGTTTGTTACACATATAAATTTATATATGAAACTCATCAAAAACTATGTTATGTTGTGATTTAAATGTTATTCGACGTTTGATTTGTCATATATTCATTAATAGAGAGATGATCTCTAAAGTGTAGAGGTCACTGTTTATTATGAATAAGTTATTAAAAAAAATTTCGATAGATCATAGTGCTAATAAAAAAACTTATATTGTTGAAAAAAGCAGTTAATGAAGAAAAATATGTAAATAAATAAAAATCACTAAAGTTAGTTTAATAAATATTATTAAAATTATATAGATTTGAAGAATTTTTAACAAAAAGACATAGTTTTTAATGATTTTCGCATTTAAACTTATATGTGTAACAACCATATATTAACTTTTTCTAATAATTAATTAGTATAATAATGTAGTGTTTGGTTTAATTTAAGAGCAAATTACCAAAATAATCACCTATCACTTACACTTTACAAAAATAATCACCTAATTCGCGACGGATTTCTCGCTACATTTTTTTCGTTGCGAAAGTACACATATTTTAATCAGACCAATAAAAATTTGACATGTTGTCGCGACACTATTCATTTTTCGCGTCAATTTTCACGACGACGTGTCTGATTTTTATTGGTCTGATTCTGTTTTCTGTACTTCTCACGACGATAAAGTGTCGTGAGAAATTCGTCGCGAATCAGATGATTAAATTTGTAAAGTGTAAGTAATATGTGATTATTCTGGTGATTAATTCTTAATTTAAGCTTCCTTAGTTTCTTAGGACATAAAATATATTTTCTTTCAAGTTTTGAAGATAAATAGGGTGCAAATTTCCACATAACACATGAGACAAATTTTATAAAAACTACATAGTGTGTGTGTTTCGCTAGTTGTAGGTAGATACGAGTCAGATTGAAGTTTAAAGTCGGAAGGTGAAACATTTTTTTTTTGAAATATTACTTTCAATAGATTTTTATATTAAAATTAAAGTTTTACTATCAGAACGGGTCTTTTTTTTTCCTTTCAATTAATGAGTTTAATTTAATTTAAAAAGTTTAAGCTGCTAAAAACTCCAAAATATTATTACCAAACATACTCGTATTATAGTTTAGACGAGTTTGAGTTGTAACAAATCTAACCCATATAATTTGTTTGCTTAGAGAGTCAATAATTACATACCCATTAGTAATAATTTATTTATTTAATGTATGATGATGTCATCTACTCGATTTAATGGCTAATTTGTTGTGTATGTTTTGTTTAATGGGGAATGAGGGTGTAGTGGAACTTAAAGATTGAATATAGATGATGAAGAAGGGAAAATGGACGGAGGAAGATGATGCTGCCGATTTCATAACCAAATCGGTATCTATTTACACATACAAAAATTATAAATCATAAATCCTTTTTATGTTTTTCGTAATCCGGTTTTGTTAATTTGGTATTGATGCCCTTAATTTGTTAAAGAATGGTTATGTTTTGAAATTGGGTAGCACTAATTTCATTGGGACATTGGGTGACATGTGTGCTTATACGTAGTTGAAGATTAATTTCTAACACTAACGTAGATTGAGTATCTAAAACTAACCCTTAGTTTACATCATCAAGGTAGATGTTTCGGACCTTTACTTGAATGAGTGTTAAAAAGGATTTCTCATTTCAGCTGATATTCAAAACATGTCAAGACATTAGTAGGAAAATTGGCATGAGTTTATTTAGTATGATATAAGACTATTATCCATACGGTGGGAACAAACGCCACTCGTTAGACCCATCTATTTCGAGCTGCTAAACTAAAGCGTTTATAGTAGTACATGTTTTACCGTTCTAACATGAACTTTAAAACACAACTTCAGCAAACAATTAGTCTTGTCACTATCTAAGTGAACTTCAAACACCAAATTCGTATGCCTACATATGTCTAATTGACTATCTTTTCCGGCATCCATCTTATATTTATATATTTTTTCTCTATCATCTTGCAGCTTAAATCAACACGAACTTACTAAACACACACATCAATAGTAGCAGGACACAAACAAGACTAATAGCTCCATGCCTCTTTATTCTGGACACCTCTTGTTGTTTTGATGAAGCATACTTTTGTGTGCTCTTCTGATTCCTTTTTATTTTAACTTATAGATTGTTGGTCAAGGTGTTAACATATTATGTAGCAATCGCAGTTTCGAAACCCAACACCTCTGTTATTTTGTTTTAGGTATGTGTTGTTAGGACTTAGGAGGCATATGAGATATGCTGTTTTCAATTTATATCCGACTTATGCACTAATTTTTGCTCCAACTATGCAAGTATGTCTCACAAAAATAATGACCCGCCGCATCGCGCGGTCAACAAATCATCATTATTTACATGACAAAGTTAGGTGACCAAAGGAAAAGTAATGTATAATATATACTAAAAAAGATACATCAAAATCCATATGGCAAAGCCTATAACCCTTAGATCAAAATAATAATATCATATGAAATCATCATTTACTATTTTATTTTAATCATTCCATTTTAATTATAAATTTAACCTTTTAACTTTAATATATATTTATATAAAATTAGTCTAACGTTATTTTTTAAAATCTAAAATATCTTTCATATAAAATTATTTTTTTAATAAAGATTATTCATTAGACTTGGTTTTTTATCATATTATCAAAATAATCGTTATATAATATGTTTTTCAGTATCTTATTCAACGGTATCCCAATATATAGATATTATTAACATTGTTTTTGTAGGTGCATTTATGTAGTTACTAGATTCGTATGTAATTAACGTTTACATCAGTCTTTGTATTGTTTGATTGAATATTGATATTGAATGTTTGATTAATTTTATGCTTGAACGTTTACGTTGTTATGAATTAATCAAATATGTGTTTTGTGATGTTTAATAATATTCAGGCTCATTCGCACGGATAAGGATGATATCCGTGCGCATGAAGATTACATTCGCACGAATCAGTTCAGTAAACAAAAGGTTTACGAACAAGTTACATTCGTACGGACGAGGATGATGTCCGCACGAATAGGATCTCATTCGTACGGATGAGTTCACATCCGTACGGATGAAAAGCTGGGCCTATATATACCCAGCTAGGTTTCTGCATTCGTAAAGGTTTTTGCTAGGGTTTACATTCGTGCCAAATTGCTGCTGCTCTTTTTCTTGGTATTCCAAAGTGTTATCAAAGTCTAAACAATCATCCGAATAGTCTTCCTTAGGTCCGATCTTATCAATAATCATTGGTTTGATCTCGTTTCCGACGGTTAAATATTCGCTAGATAATCGTTAGCCTATTTCCGCTAGGTTAGTGATATAACGTTGACTATTAAGATCCATACAACCCCAACAAAGTGGTATCAGAGCCAGGTTGTAGAAATCAACGTTCTTCTAGCGATTCTTAAGATTTTTCGTTTTTGATTGATTCTTAAAGTTTGGAATTTTACGTTCAAAACCTTGTTTTTATTGTCTTAAAACGTTTATGAGTCTTTTAGATTAAGATCTGGGCGAATAGGAATTGTTTTGGTGTGAAAAATCGACCTATAGATCGAGATTTTAGCAAAACCCTAAAATTTCAGCGGCGCATACGAACCAAGTTCTTGATAGGTTTCATCCGTACGAATAGAAGTCTCATTCGCACGAATAGGAATTCATCCGTGCGAATCTAAGTTTTTGTCTAAAAGGTTTAAAGTTTAGCTCATTCGTACGAATAGGTTTCCTCCGTACGAATAGGATTCTCATTTGTGCGTATCAGTTTGTTCATCCGTGCGAATTACTCATTCGTGTAGAGTTTAGGTTTTCTGTCTCATTCGTACGAATCACTCTCATTCGTACGTATCAAATCTTTCATCCGCACGAAGCAGAAATTCATTCGCACGAACCATAAACAGTTTTAACTTAAGAATTTTAAAATGGAATACGCTATGGCTAGTACCAACTCTAAGATGTCTGAAATGTTAATAAATGATGCTGAAACTGGAAGTATTAACAAGGTCCCAAAACTCATTTCAATGGACGATTACCCACACTGGAAACCTCGATTCGAAATTCACATCCAAGGATTGGATTCAAAAATGTGGGATATGATTCAAAATGGATATAATGAACCAGTTAGTGAAAATGGAGACCCTATTCCCATTCATAGATATTCAGAGGAACAAAGGAAGAGTTACGATATTGAGAAAAAGGCTTATTCTCATTTATGTCAGGCTATTCCCAGATCTGTGTTTCATCAGTACAAGACATACAACCTTTGAATTGGACTGTGAGGGAAACAACAAGTTGAAGTCAATGAAGGGAAGAGCACTGAAAAAGGAATTTGATAATTTTACTTGTTTACAAGGAGAATCACTGTTCGACCTTATCAGACGTTTTCAACATTTGATTAGTGAGATGAACGGATATTCAGTGGTCACAACTGGTGCAGAAAGAGTAGAATGTTTTGCTGACGCTTTGCCAGACAGCTGGAATGGGTATATTGAGATGTTAAAGGAAAGTGGCTATCTTGCTCGCACAACTTTGAATGATCTATTTACCAAGCTAAGAGAGAAGGAGCAGGATGACAAGTTTTGTGCTCAAAGAAAGGGACACACTCAAGATCCCTCACTGTACTATGCTGATCCAACTCCAGCCGCTCCTACTCATGCTCCACTAAAGACAGCGTTCTCTGCTAACTCCTTAAGTCATTCAGGAAATTCAGGGTGTTCAAACTCAAGTTCAAGTCAAAGTACTCCGGTTCAGAAGTCTCAAGCTCAAGCTACTTCAGAATCAGCATTTACAAGTTTGAAGATCGAGCACTTTCATAAAGGAAATGTGGATGGTGTAAATGAAGATATGGCTATGTTGAGTGCCTTAGTAGGATCCTATGACACGTTGCTGCAGGGTAAAATTGGAAATATACATTTAACTGGGGAGGATTATGAGCAGATTGATCGTGATGAGATGGAACGAATCGACATTATGTGGGGTTTCGCTAATCTTGTTAGGAGGGCTAAAGAGTATGTGAAAAAGACTGGTAACACAATCGGAGCCAACAAGGAAACTAAGTATGGTTTCGACATGTCAGCCATTACTTGTCACAATTGTGGAGAAAAGGGTCATTTTGCTCGTAACTGTGAAAAGCCAAAACGACCTAGAACTGTTCAAAATCCGTTCAGAGATCAAGAAAACAGGAATGTAAACAGAAATACTCCTGAGATGAACAAGAACTCTGCTTTGGTGACGACTGGTTCGAATATTTCTGCTGGCACAGAAAATTCAGATGTTAAGGCCTTGGTTTTTCAATCTGACGAAGGCTTGGATTGGCAGTTTCAAATTAGCGACAATCAGTCTGATGCTGAAGTCAACGTTGTGAAAATCTTGAATCTGAATGAAGAAAGTGACGGGGAGGAGTCTGTTACATCTGAAGAATCATCTGAGGAATCTTCGGCAGAATCAGAAGCACCAATGCTTAAAAGGGAGTTTGCTATGATGGCTGGTACTGCAGAGTCTTCTAAGGTACAATCTGAAACTACAATCACTTCTTGTTCTAAGTGTTTTGTTTTAGATGAACGCGTAAATGAGCTAACAAAGGAAAATAACAATCTTGTTGAGGAACTTAGTAAAAATAAGATTGTTAAAGGAAATGAAAAACTGTTTTCTGAAAAGAACAAACTTTTGGCAAAACAAGTAAGCGATTTGGAAATAGCGTTGTTAAACAAACAGGACTCAATTAACAAATATTTAAAAGATATTGATGCCCTTAAACGTGAAAATGCTTCTGTTAAAATCAGTTTTGAAACTTTAAATCAACAAGTTAGAAGTTCTTCCACTGCATCATATCTTTTGGATCACATTTTGAAAGAAAAACGTCCTGAGAATGGGGAAGGGAAACCAGGGGTTGACTACAAAGCTTGTCCACCTCCCATCTTTAACAAACTGATTAAGGCTCCAAAGGAGGAAGGGGATGTTGAATTCATTCTTCAACAACCAGACCCAGCTGTTAAAACCCCTAGTGTCCAAACACAAATTGTCCAAACACCTACTGTCAGTCCCAAAGATACTTCAAATGCTAAAAGTACTGAAAACGAAAAGTTAAAAGAAACTGTTTTGGTTGAAGAGTGGGTTTCTGACTCAGATGAGGAAGAAAAGGGTTCAGGTTTGGGTCGTCAGTTACCTAATAAAACAGATTTGGGTCGCAAGTTCCAAAATAAAACGGGCTTAGGTTATCAGTTCCCGAATAAAACTTCAAGTCAACCTAAACAAGTTAGAATTTTGAAACGACCTGAATTTAAAGGACCAAAATTTGTCAAAACCGGAGAGTCATCAATCGCAGTTGAGACAAAAGAAACTGATCAAGCAAAATTCATACCACCTCATAGGAGAAAGACAACCACAAATCCCCAGAAGCCACAAAATGTTCAACAACATAACGACTTCATGCGTCCTAATGCTATGTACTCCAAACCTCTTACACACCACCGGAGGATGACGCAAAGTTCTCAAAATCTTAACGAATGGAGAACTTGTTTTGATTGTGGGGAGAAAGGCCATGTTAATTATAATTGTCCAAATTTGAAACAAAGGCCTAGGAATAATGTTGACCAAAACAGAATGTCCACTGGAAATCGTTTTTCAAGCCCAAATCGAAATCGATTTTCAAACAATAGGTCATCATCTCCTAAACAAAACAGTGAGTTGCTTCCTGCTGGTAAATCCAAACAGCAACCTATTGTTAAACAAATTGAAAAACGGTCAATATCACCAACTGTCTATGTCAAACGTGCATGGAAAGCAAAGAGTGAAACTAAAGGTGCTGGACCTTCAAACGTGTCTGATGGTTCTAAGGGACAATGGGTTGACTTACATTTCTTAGGTGATGATGGCAAACCCAAGGCTATTAAGGCTTGGGTTTGCATTGGGAATTAATAATTTCAATTTGTTGTGCAGGTCGTCTATGATCCTATCAAGAATACCTGGATTGTTGATAGTGGGGCGTCTAGGCACATGACAGGAAATATGAAATTACTTTCAAATGTCAGATCAATTAAAGGAGGTTACGTTTCTTTTGCTGGAGATAGGGGAGGTTTTATTTCTGCTCAGGGATTAGTTGCAAACAACAAAATAAGTTTCGATAAAGTGAATTTTGTTCAGGCATTGGTCAACAACTTGTTGTCCGTTTCTCAAATTTGCGACAAGAAGTTTAAGGTGATTTTTGACGAGAATCAGTGTTACATTATGGAGAAAGAATTCGCGATTCCATAGCACTTGGTTATTATTACGTCACCACGAGTTGGAGATCTGTATGTGCTCGACACGTCGAAGACTACTGTGAATTCAACTGAACATCAAGCTTTTGTCTCGAAAGCTACTGAACGTGAATCAATTTTGTGGCACAAACGTATGGGACACCTTAGTTTGAGAAAGATGAATCATCTGATGCACAAGGATTTAGTTATGGGAGTTAATGTGAAAACATTTCAGTTGCCGGAAGCTTGTATTTCATGCAAGAAGGGAAAGCAGTCCAAAAAGTCTCACAAAGCGAAGAAGTTCCACACCATTGACACTCCACTTGAACTTCTACACATGGATTTGTTTGGCCCTATCAAATATTGGAGTGTTGCAGGGGATAAATAATGTTTGGTGGTGACAGATGATTATTCTCGATTCTCTTGGGTCATGTTTTTACGGGAGAAATCTGAAACATACGAGAATATCAAGCTGTTAGTTACTTCATTGGAGACACTGTATAAGTTAAAGGTTCGACAATTTAGAACTAATAACGGTACAGAATTTAAGAATCAGAGGATGGAAGATTTATGCAAGGACAGAGGAATTCAACAGCAATTCAGTGCAGCCTATACTCCACAAATGAACGGGGTTGCACAAAGAAAGAACAGAACGTTGATTGAAGCAGCTAGGACGATGTTGGCTGATTCGACACTGTCAGTACGTTTTTGGAATGAAGCGGTAGCTAATGCTTGTTACACTTTAAACCGAGTGCTAGTAGTGAAGCGACATGGGAAAACTTGTTATGAATTGTTGCAGAAAAGAAAGCCTAATTTACAGTACTTGGAACCCTTTGGAGCTCCGTGTACTATGCTCAAGCGTAAACAAGATGGAAAATTCGATGAAAAGGCAGTAGAAGGGATATTTCTGGGATACAACACTCCTAACAAGAGAGTTTGGAATCCAACTACTAAAGCTATTGAAGAATGGTATGAGGTGGATGTTCAGAAGTATTATAAACCTATTCCTTCAAAAGGATATCCATGGATGTTTGACTATGATTCGCTGTTTGAATCATTTAATCTTCCTGAGTTTTCCGATGATGATATTGCAAGGTATTACTCTCACCAAGAAGCTTTGGAAGAGCCTATTCCTCAAGATACAGTAACTCCAACAACTCCTACTCCTCCCGGTACTCAAGATAATCCTGCAGATTCTCACGCAAATGATGATGATTCAGATTCTGATGGCTCCGTTAAAATTAATGAGCCGATTGAAAATGTAGAGGAAGTTGAAGCTCCTGACGTTAATAACTTGGGTCCTAACGTTGAGGTTCCTCCTAATCTAAACGTCGAAGAACCAGCAAGTCAGCTCCGGAGATCATCAAGGGCTCGCAGAACGACAAATTTTGATGATTATGAAACTTATCTGGCTGGAGCTCGACCCAAAAGACAGATTCAAAGCGACATTTACATTGATCTGTTTAAATCTGGGGATGTCACCTACTGTGCACATGCATGCTTTATTTCTCTGATTGAACCGGCTAACGTTGAAGAAGCTCTCTTGGATGACAATTGGATCAACTCGATGCAAGAGGAACTACTACAATTTAAGAAGCTGGGTGTCTGGAGGCTTGTCGCTAAGCCAAAAGGTGCCAAGTCATTGGGTTGTCGTTGGGTCCATCGCTGCAAACGGGATGATCAGGGTGTAGTTGTCAGAAACAAGTCAAGGCTAGTGGTTCAGGGTTTTCGACAAATCCCTGACCTGGATTATAATGAAGTGTTTGCTCCGGTTGCGAGATTAGAGGCGATTCGGATTTTTCTGGCCTTTGCATCATATAAGAAGTTTACTGTTTATCAGATGGATGTAAAGAGCGCTTTTCTTTACGGGAATATTCGAGAGACAGTGTACGTTAATCAACCACCAGGCTTTGTAGACCCATTACATCCGGATAAAGTGTACATTCTCGATAAAGCACTTTATGGTCTACATCAAGCACCGCGCGCCTGGTATGAGACACTTGCTAATCATCTGATCGACAACGGTTTTCGTAGAGGTGTCATCGATTGTACGCTGTTCATTAAGGAAAGAGGTGAAGATATTCTGTTGGTACAAGTGTATGTGGACGACATCATTTTTGGTTCTACAAATCAAGAGTTGTGTAAAGAGTTTGAAGCGGTGATGACAAGCAAGTTCGAAATGAGTTCTATGGGTCCGATTAAGTTCTTTTTGGGGCTACAAGTAGATCAAACTGCAGAGGGAATTTTTATTCATCAGACTAAATATGTCAATGACATCTTGAAACGGTTCGAAATGTTGGAAACGAAGTCTGCCTCCACTCCCTTATCGGTGAATCACGGGATATCCCCAGACTCTACGGGGGAGAAAATTGATCAGTCTCTTTATCGCTCCATGATCGGTTCTCTTATGTACCTCACCGCCTCTCGTCCAGATATCATGTTTCCGGTGTGCTTGTGTTCTCGATACCAAGCAGCACCGACAGTTGTTCATCTTCATTCAGTGAAGCGGATTATGCAATACTTGAAGGGTACTCCAGATTTAGGTCTTTGGTATCCTCATGACGACAATTTTGAGCTATCTGCTTTCAGTGATTCAGACTATGGAGGTTGCAAGAAGGATGCTAAGTCAACATCAGGAGGATGTCAGTTTCTCGGAACGCGTCTAGTAACGTGGCAGTGCAAGAAACAGACCGCTGTTGCATTGTCCACATGTGAAGCTGAATACGTAGCTGCTGCTAGCTGCTGTTCTCAGGTAATCTGGATTCAGCAACAACTGCGTGACTACGGTTTGTCTATCTCTACTACTCCTATTTATGTTGATAATTCTGCTGCCATAGTTGTCACTAAGAATCCCGTACACCATCCTAAAACCAAACACATAGGCGTAAAATATGATTTTATACGTGATTGCTTTGAAAAACATCTAATTGACGTAATCTATATCGAACCGATGTTTCAAAAAGCAGATATTTTTACAAAAGCCTTTGACAAGTCTAGGTTTGGATTTTTACTACTTGAAAATGGTGTTGTTAAGAAAAGTGATGTGATTGAAGAGGAAGAAAAGTCGGACAAGTAACCGTCCCCGTTTTTGTATACTACGTTAAATTTTTCTTATTTTCTTTTATTTTTAGTTTCTTCTTTTTACTTTTATAAAATTTCAAAAATACAAAAAGATTTTCTTTTTTTAGAATTTTAGGGGGAGAAATAGTTAGTTAGTCATTAAAAAAAAAAAAAAAAAAAAAAAAAAAAAAAGGGGGAAGTGAGGAAATACTGAGCTAAAACTGAACATGTAAATTGTCAAAAGTATGCTGAACGTAACGTTTATACATGTCAGTTGTAGGATATATTGGTAGGCTTATCTCACTGAAACTTGACTAAAATTAATCATTTTTAAATTGGTTGTCGCAGATATCAAATTTAATTTAAATCTTTATGGATATGTCTCAAAGACTGTCTAAATGATATCTGGAGATCAATAACAATTGAGAACACTGCAAACAACACAAAACAATCGAAATTAAATGTCTAATATATTATGATTAGTGTTGTCTTGTAGTGTTTGTGGCTTATCGCTGGATTAATTCGAAAATAGTAAATGTTAGGTGTAATATCAGAAAATAAATACGTATGTCAGTATTTATTGAAGCAATTAAGGACCATTGCAGTGATTTTGGAATAACATGCTTGAATGATTTGATCAAGATCAATGAATTTAAAGTAATAATGTGAACACCGAAATAGACTTAGTCTATTCAAGATCAAATACAAAGTAAGAAATAAGTCACAACTTCAAAAATACCTTGATGGATGAACAGAAGTATAAGGTCGAAAGAATGATCATACTTCGAGCATTCCAAATAAAGGGTGAGGAAGTACTTAAAATCTTCAAAAATACCTTGATGGATGAACAGAGTTATAAGGTCGAAAGAATGATCATAACTCGAGCATTCCAAATAAAGGGTGACGAAGAGCTTATTGTCTTTCAAAGAAAATTAGATCATTAAAATTTAGAACCTAATTCTTCTCTTTTTCCACTTCGCTTGTATTGTTTGTTGGGGTTCTCTGAATGGTGTAACTTAATCGTTTTAACGATCAAAAATCACTGGTCCTTATTGCATGTGTAGTGGATGTCATACTGACATACGAAATAAATATTATGATATTACATCTGATGTTTATGAATATAGAATTGAAAAGGCTGAAAAGTTAAGAGGACAAATACACAAACATACGAGCAATTCTAATTGTGATATAATTTTGATGACTGTTAAAATTCAAAATGTGTGTTGATTTCTATGTTCAAAATATTGGAAGATCTTAGCGAGATAACCGTTTTAAAAAGAGAAATGTCAAGTGGATGTTTGTTTAAGTTTAAGAGGACAAATATACCAATAATCGTCAACTGATTTGTTAATAGTTACTACGAAATTTGAATGACAATGCTATGTTTCAGTATCAGTCTGATCCCTTATTTGAAAAACGCAAAAATAATGTGAAAATTTCAGTTTTTATTTAGTTGTTATTTCAGTAGTTTGTCGTAGTTAAAATTTCCTTTGATTTACCTTATCAGAAAAATACAAAAAGATTTTTAATTTTAAGTTTCTAGTTTTTCTTTATTTTTCATTTTGTTAGTTTTACGGTTACTTGTCGTGACTTGAGACCTAAATGTGAAACCGAGATAAATGTCAAATTCATAAAGTCATGATTGTGTTTGGTTAAAATATTTCGAAATTATGTTTCTTTGAGCTAAACATTTCTTTTTTTGCTTGAATTGATAACTGTTATATGTTTAACGTTTAATGGATGTTGAGTTTTGAAGATAAGAAAATTTTATGAAGTTTACGAGTTCTACAGCAACGTTCGTGCGAAGGTAAACTTCATCCGCACGAACAAACAGTTCATTCGCACGAATCAAAGTAAAAGGTAACAAATGGTCAGTTATTTCTCATCCGTGCGAATCAATCACATTCGTGCGGATAAATCATCTCATCCGTGCGAACCAAAGGTAACTTAAAGGTTAAGTGTTTATTGGTTGTACGCACGAACGAAGGCTCATTCGTACGAATGTCTTTCACATCCGTGCGAATGAGAAATGGGTATATATATACTTCAGATACGTTTGCATTGTTTACCCTCATTGCTTCATTCGTCCGAAAGAGTTAGACAAATTTCAAAAATTTCTAAAGTGTTAAGAAAGAGTTTTTGAATCGGTGTTTATTGTGCAAAATTGTATTGCGAATCCAACCATCTAAACAACGTAAGTTAAATCAGTCGTTTAAGTGCTAAATTGTTAAAGTTTAAAACTGAATATAACTTGACCAAATTGGACATCTGGTGTTGTTAGTAATTGGTAATTGGATTAGGGGTTATGTTAATCGGGGGATTGCGAACCTGTTGATGTAAATTTTGTGGTCTAAAACAGGTGTTTTAAAAATCTAGGTCTTTGGAATTCAAACAGTTTCGATGAACTACATTCGCACGAATGTGATTTCATTCGTGCGAATAGGTTCTTCATTCGTGCGAATGACTATGTTATTCGTACGAATGTGAAAAATGTAATCCGTCTGTTCTGATTGACTCATTCGTACGGATACATACTGATCCGTGCGAATGTAAATGTTCATTCGTACGGATGTGCATAACAGAAAATTTAAAACGTTTGAATCTTATTCTAACTGTTTTGCGTTCAATGTTTAAACTTCTGTTTGAAGAAAATGGCTGAATCATCTCAATCTCAAAGCGCTGGTCTGATAATTGGTCCGAAAAATAACATGTGCGCTTATCTCGATGAAACGACACGGAATTCCGAGAAGTTTGTTGGAATCATGCAGTTCTTGAAGCGTTCAAGAATCTTCAAGGCAATTTCTACTGAGCAAGTGCCTTACTTGACTCAAATCTCAGATTTCTGGAACAATGCTAAGGTTGTTCGTCAAGATGGAAAGGTTCAAATTCACAGCACAGTTCTCGGGAATGGTATCGTGATTGACGAGCAAGTTATTCGAGACGTTGTTGGCTTTGGGGATGAAGCTAGAATGCCAACGAAGCTGAACGTATACTTGATCAGAGGGTGTTTAGTGAGAATGAAGTACGATGGGGACATCAACAAAGGAGTGATCACGAAGTCCGGGTTCAGTATACAATACAAGTATCTGTGCCACGTATTGCAACATTGCTTAGGTCCTAGGAAAGCGGGACATGACGAGATGCGCGAGACACTTCAGAGCGCGTTTGTCGCACTAGTGTTAAACAGACCGTTCAATTTTTCAGCAATGGTGTTGCAGCACATGATCGAGAACCTGGAGATCAAGAACAAGCACAAATATCTGATGTATGCTAGATTTGTGCAGATGATTTTGGATGCAAAGATTCCTGACTTGCAAAAGAATGATGAAGATGCCATCAAGCTAGATGTTATGAATGATGCAACTATGATACGCATGCTTTCATACAAGGGAAAGGAAACGCCTAAGGAGAAAAGGTTGATCGGACATCTTGCAAATCCCGAGTATGTTTGTCCGAGGAAAAGGAAGTGGAGACACGATGACAGCGACTCGGATAAAGAGGATATTGTTGTGCCTCCCCAATCTGATTCCGATGAGGAGGTGATTTCTGCTAACTCTCCCACTACTGGTACATCGTCATCTCAGATGGAGTTACGAGATGAAGACGATGTTATTGTGAGTGCTGAGGCGACTCCTTCAGTACCGAAACGGAAAGCTGCAGGAATGTCATTAAGAGATATTGTCAACAAAGGGAAAGCTTCAAAACGTTTCAAGCTTGTGAGACGTACTGATCTCATTCCATCGACGACTGCCAGCACAGCGATTCCAGTACCTTCTCCCATGGCCTCACAACAACATTAAGGTCATCAACAGAGTGAGCCTATCATGACGACAGCCACGACAACTACAGTTACGAGAGAACAGTCGTCATCGTCAGTGGAGATATCTGCTACGGTTCAGCTCGCTACATTGAATTCTATGATGATGGGTGTCTTAATGAGACATCAAACACAGGATGATGAAATCAAGAGATTGAACGAGTTGATGGCTAAAGGGGAAGCCGAGAGCGCAGCGATGTCAAAGAAGATTGATGATCAGAATCTACTGTTTGATTCTCAGAAGAAGATAATTGAGGATCAGAACAAGCAGTTGGAGCTGTTCAAAGAAAAGATCGAGGTTTTGGAGGAAGCTACCTGTACTATTCAAGACTCGATGTATGCTGGGGAAGATGGAGTGTTTAGAATCAAAGCATCAGCCGATGCATCTGCTGAACCGGCTGGTGTAGATAGTGAACGCACGGAGTCTGATGGAGCTGGTAAAGAACATCAGAGTGAATCCCAGTATGATATTACTCCCATTTCACTTAAAAGTCCAATTTAACTTACGTTTTGGATATGCAGGGGGTAATACAGTTTAGTGTCGATCACGACAAAGAAGAAGGAGAGATCGTACATAGTTTGACTAAAGAGCAAATTGCAGAACTATTCGAGATGAATCCTGATGATGTTGTATCTGACGAGTCTGCATCTGTTTCTGAAGTTAATCCTCCTGATTCTGAAGCTGATGATGATGAGGTAGAGTTCGAGCAAAATGTTGATTCTACCGCACCTATCTATCAGTCACACGATTTTCAAGATCTTCCAAATGACGATGAGATGTTTAATCTGAATGATGAAGATCTCAACCGGAAGTTAGATAAACTTCCCACAGCCAGTTCAGCTACACCAAATGAAGAAGCAATGAATGTCAAGAAAGCTGAGTGGCTTCAGGCTATGAAAGAATGTTTCCGCCCACCTCGTCAAGTTGTCCAACCAGAGTATACAAAGTCTTATTCATTGAAGGGTGCAAAGACTGAAGGCCAGATTATAAGTTGGGCATACTTGGAAGATTTGAATGTCTATGCAGTTAAGAGAGAAAGAGGCATAGACTACTTCAAACGCGCTCAAGATTTGAAGACGCTGCCATATTTTGACATGTTACAGCTGGCTCAACTTAAGTTGCTATACAGTGAGAAAGACGACAAAGCAACTTGGTTGGAGAAGCAGCTTCACTTTGAGTTCAGAACTAAGTGGAAGTTCCTAAGGCCGCAATATCCACAGATTACCTACTCCAGGGATCGAACGAATCGAAGAACAGGTAAAGTTGTGAAGCATATCAAGTATCAAGCGCCAAAGGTGATGGAGAAGATTCCTCTACGCCAAATGCAAGTTGGTTTTGATCGAAGATTCAAGTGGTGGTACTACGATTATCGAACCACTGAAGCTGTAATTGTGTTAGAGCGTAGAGGTGTTTGGGAGTCACTGCGAATTTTTGATCCAATGTGGATTAGAAATTTGACAGATGATGATATTTACGCTTTGTATCTGCAACCTATATTCTGTGACATCAAAGATATGGATCAAGCGTCGCGTTTCAACAAGGTTGTACGTGTATGTTTTCTTTACAAGATCCATGCATAAGATGGCAGATCAAAGACGTGTTTTGGGAAGCAGCAGATATTTTTGAAGACTGAAGACATAGAATCTAGTTCCTAGGGGGAGTTTGTAGGTGCATTTATGTAGTTACTAGATTCGTATGTAATTAACGTTTACATCAGTCTTTGTATTGTTTGATTGAATATTGATATTGAATGTTTGATTAATTTTATGCTTGAACGTTTACGTTGTTATGAATTAATCAAATATGTGTTTTGTGATGTTTAATAATATTCAGGCTCATTCGCACGGATAAGGATGATATCCGTGCGCATGAAGATTACATTCGCACGAATCAGTTCAGTAAACAAAAGGTTTACGAACAAGTTACATTCGTACGGACGAGGATGATGTCCGCACGAATAGGATCTCATTCGTACAGATGAGTTCACATCCGTACGGATGAAAAGCTGGGCCTATATATACCCAGCTAGGTTTCTGCATTCGTAAAGGTTTTTGCTAGGGTTTACATTCGTGCCAAATTGTTGCTGCTCTTTTTCTTGGTATTCCAAAGTGTTATCAAAGTCTAAACAATCATCCGAATAGTCTTCCTTAGGTCCGATCTTATCAATAATCATTGGTTTGATCTCGTTTCCGACGGTTACATATTCGCTAGATAATCGTTAGCCTATTTCCGCTAGGTTAGTGATATAACGTTGACTATTAAAATCCATACAACCCCAACAGTTTTATACTCTTTTTTATATGTCAATACTTTATTTGTTAACTTATATCAATACAAATTCAATGTGAAGTTGAAATCAACCTCATACGTATAGCTCACATTTTTTTTTATTTTTTTCATGATTTATTAACATATACACATACGAATTTAAAAGTGGAGTTTGAGTATAACCGTAACTACGTAATATTTTTTATTTATGTGACATTCGCGAATTTCACGGTATTATTCTATCGTCTAGTATTCGTTTTATTTATTTATATTCGTGTTTTGACCCTATTGTATTTCTTTTATGATTTATCGTATTCGTATTTTATGAGTATCGTATTTGTATTTTATGTGTATTTGCGTTTATCGGGTATATAGTATGTGATTCGGATCTTTATGTCGGGAACGTATAGTCTTAAGTGCCTTTAGTATAAGTCTAGTATGCTCTTATGATAAGTTTAGGGGAATTATGCCTTAATTATATGATTAAGATTAACGTTTAAAAAGTATTTCATTTTTAGTCTTTTCGGAAATTTTATTACAAAACTAGTCCTACGCGAGAAATTCTATTACAATTTTAGTCCTATGTCAAATTTTATTACAAAATTCGTCCTTACCAGAATTTTTGTCTTATTACCCACCAACCACTTTGTCTTTATCCTCATTTTCACCAACACTCTCTCTCTCTCTAACTTCTCACTCAAGAAAACACATACAAACCTCCACCTTCTCTCTAACTTTTCCGGCGATCCAACCGTCCGATTTCAAATCCGAGACCGGATTATTGATCACCATCATCACCTCTATCTATCCTCCAAGTTTCATTACGATCGGGTAAGTATTTCTCCGTTTTGGTTCTAAACTTTGTTATTTTGATTTAAACCCGAAAATACCACTTCCCACCATCAAAACTTAGATTTTATTTAAGATTATTGTATGTTATCATATTCTGGACATAGGGTTCCAATTTGGGGTCAAATAGACCTTTAGAACACTCAGAAATCGATTTCCGAATGTATTTTTCGTAAAAACTCAGTTACATGCACGTAACTGTAGTTACATGCACGTAACTGATCATCTGAGAGTTACACTCACGAAATTGTGAGTTACACTCACGAAATTGTGAGTTACGTGACCATCACGTAATTGTCATCATCATCATCACGTAACTATCAGCTGTTTACATAACTAGTCCTTTTGACGCGTAATTGTTCACGTAATTAGTCCTTTTGTCACGTAATTAGTCCCTTATGCACGTAATTGTCTTCATATTCACGTAATTGGTCTCTAAGTCACGTAATTGACTTAAAAGTCACGTAATTGATATCCTTATTCACGTAATTATGGTCCTGATGTTCCGTAACTTCTTGTTTTGTCCCGTAACTCTTGTATAACACGTAACTTGATACTTACGTGACTTGTAGTGCACGTAAGTATGAAGAACACGTATCTAGTCCATTGACTTTCCGAAAACACTTGTTATTCCGTTATATCGATATTCCTTTGTTTATTTTAAAACCCGTATAAAACGTTAATCATTAAGGCATAACCCTACTAGACTTAGAGATACTTAGACATATTTTATTTACGTGATGTATAGGGCACTTAGACGTTGAAGCTTGACGGTATTGTAGTATTTCCCGACACATATAAAGATTTGGATTGCTTCGCTATCTGTGAGTTATTCGTTGCCCTTTTTACCCTTTTTATATTTTTGGGCATGATTAGCGTTAAACAAAGGTATTTTATGTTATGTATGTATTATGGCATGTATATGCACTTATATGAATGCTTTAGATGATCTCACCCAACTTGTACCGCCTATGTGGTAGTACAAGGCCCCGTATACACACCTGTTAGTCTTGTACCGTCGGAAGTATATATAGCGCTATAAGGGTCTGACAAACCCTCATTGTTAACACTATTTTGGATATGGTGAGCCCTGTCCATGTTAACAATCTTACGACCGAGTATTATTATCGAGGACAACCTAGTTTGAGACACTAGGTGGGGTTAGTTGCCAGTATTTATTGTTAAGGGTCAGGTGTATTGTATGTTCCTAAAGCTGCTATTTTATGAAATGATTATGGTACCGTATGGTACAAATATGTTTATGGTACCGTATGGTACAAATATGATTATGGTACCGTATGGTACAAATATGAATATTTTTATCGAAAGGTTTTATATACTTCAAATATATTTTGAAATCTCTTTTCAAAAAGACTTATCATCAAATCTTATCTTTGGGTCAAAACTTATTGAAAACCTTTATACAATTATGTTTTATTTACTATTGCGAATAATTCACCAACTTTATGTTGACGTCGTATTTTAACGCTTTTCAGGGATTTGAGGTTACCTCTATTTTGATGCTTGCTTGGCTAATTGGGACTTTTTTTGCTGGAATTTATTTTGTATTGTAATTCCTTAGTTTCCCAACACTCTGTAGTCGTATTTTGATACTATTCGGATGATTGTAATAAGTATTCTCTTTAAACTTTTTATCTATGTTGATGATGTTTGGTTTATTTATGTTTGATGTAACCTTGAATCTCTGATACCGTATACACTGCGCACCTCGGTTCCGCCATTTCTATGCGGGGTGTGACAGAAGTTGGTATCAGAGCCAATGGTTATAGCGAACTAAGTGACCTTACGGAATCACTTAGACTATGACCTAGGCTTTTGGACCTATCTGATTTACTCTATGTGCGCATTTCCTTTTTTTGTGGGCCTGTATGTGATTTATATGCTATATGTGCTGTTATTATGCTTTTTATGTTTTGAGGCCTGCTCGTTTTAGTCGCACATACAGCCTATCGTTCTGATTTATTCCGTTTGATATTCGTAGAAGATGCCGCCTAAGAGAACTTCTTCTAGAGCTACTTCTACTAGAGCTACTCCTGCCGCCGCCGCTCCGAGAAGGTCGGCAAGGCGAGGTCGCGCCAGTGCGAGAGCGGGTGCTACGCCGCAGAATACCACTGCAGTCCCCAATATTACTTCTGCTATTCCGAACATCAGTCAGCTGATTGCGGAACAAATTGTTGCAGCTATCCCAGCGATTGTGGCACAGCTTAAGGAGCCACCAGTGCAAGAGGCTGATTTAGGGTTTGAAGAACCTGAGATGCCCGATATTGGAGCAGAAGGTATGGCGTCTGGGCGCGATGGTTCCGATGTTGGCAGGGCAGTGCACGTGGGGTCTGGAGGACCAAGTATTGTGATAGAAGATCCACCCCGAGGCTGTTCATATAAAGCTTTCCTAGACTGCAGACCTACTGAATTTAGGGGTAATGAAGATGCTGTTGCTACCCTACAATGGTTTGAGAGGATGGAGTCAGTATTTGACGTCTCGGGATGTGCTGATGAAAGCCGAGTGAAGTATGCTACATATCTGTTCCAGGGTAAAGCCCTCACCTGGTGGAACTCTGTGAAGAAGGTTCAGGGTAGAGCTGCTATTACCTTGATGACATGGGAGAATCTGAAGGTTTTGATGAGGAAAGAGTATGTGCCGTCTTCTGAGACGCAAAGATTGGAGAACGAGCTGTGGGACCTGACTATGCAAGGTTCTGATTATCGGGGGTATGTGAACCGCTTCTATGATCTATGTGTTTTGGCTCCTCGTCTGGTTCGCACTGAGAACGAGAGGATTGAACGCTTCACTCATGGGTTGCCTCAAAATATGCGAGATCACATTATCTCTCACTACCCGGGTACTCTTCAGAGTGCGGTCGATATTGTTGGTCGGCTGACCGCAAGTGCGATCCGTGCTGGTACTCTACAGCCGGTGGTAAACCGAAGAGATTCTGGTCGATCTGACAGAAGAAATGTGGGTGAATCAAGGAAGAGAAGCCGTAGTCAAGATCAGAGACCTCAACGTCCTCAGGTATATGCGTTGACGGGTGCTGGAACTGGGTATCAGGGCGTGCGCCCTAAGTGCGACACTTGTGGTAGTGCTCATGCGGCGAATGTAGCGTGTTGGGTTTGTAAACGCTGCAAGAAGCTAGGCCACACTGAGCAATTTTGCAAAAGAACTGCTGGAGCTTGTTATGAATGTGGAGAAGTGGGTCACCGCCGTCAGCAGTGTCCCAAGCTTGCATCATCTACTTCCCTTCCTACTCCTGGTGCTGGTACTAGTGCTAGAGGGAATCCTGCAAAGAGCCGAGCCTTCGCTATGGAATCTGCCGAAGCTCATCAGGATCCTACAGTAGTCACTGGTACATTCCTTGTTGACGATTATCCTGCTTTTATTCTATTTGATTCGGGTGCCGATAGAAGCTTTATTTCTAGTGACTTTCGCCCCTTAGTAAACCGTGCCTCTAGTCCATTAGAGCCTGCTTATGAAGTAGAAATAGCTGATGGTAGGTGTGCCTGTGTTAAGGAAGTTATACGTGATATTCCTCTTGTTTTAGCCGATATTCCTTTTTCCATCGACCTCATCCCTATGAAACTCGGTAGTTTCGACGTCGTAGTCGGTATGGATTGGTTAGCGAAGCATAAAGGAGAGATAGTCTGTTATGAGAAGCTTATTCGTATTCAGAAGCCGGATGGAGATCAGATGATTGTTCATGGAGACAAGGCCGGGAAACGCCTTAAAGTTATTTCTTGTTTGAAGGTTCGCGAGTATGTCCGTCAGGGTTGTTCTTTATATCTTGCTCACTTGGTGAAGAAAGACTCTGCGATAAAGATTGATGGTGTACCGATTGTTCGCGAGTATTCGGACGTTTTTCCCGACGACTTACCTGGAGTCCCTCCCCAGAGACAAACCGATTTTCGTATTGATCTTATTCCTGGAGCAGCACCTGTTGCTAAGGCTCCGTATCGTTTGGCTCCTTCCGAGATGCTCGAGTTGTCGAAGCAAATTCAGGAATTGGTAGATAAGGGTTTTATTCGTCCTAGTTTCTCCCCGTGGGGTGCTCCTGTTCTCTTTGTTAAGAAGAAGGATGGCTCCATGCGTTTATGTATTGATTATCGGGAGTTAAACAAGATGACTGTGAAGAACCGTTATCCCCTTCCTCGTATTGATGACTTATTCGATCAACTTCAGGGTTCTTGCTATTTCTCAAAGATCGATCTTCGCTCTGGTTATCATCAGTTGAGAGTTCGAGAAGATGATATACCTAAGACTGCTTTTCGTACTCGGTATGGTCATTACGAGTTCATGGTGATGCCGTTTGGTATGACAAACGCCCCTGCAGCATTCATGGAACTAATGAACCGTATTTGTCGTCCGTATCTTGACAAATTCGTTATCGTATTCATCGACGACATTCTTATCTATTCCCGAAGTCGCAAGGAACATGAAGAGCATTTGCGTCTTGTTCTGGAAGTGCTTCGAAAAGAGAAGTTGTATGCGAAATTCTCTAAGTGCGAGTTCTGGATATCCGAAGTTCAATTCCTTGGCCACGTGGTTAGCGCGAAGGGTATTCATGTCGATCCTGCTAAGATTGAAGCTGTTAAAAGTTAGGTTGCACCGAAGTCACCAACCGAAATCCGTTCATTTTTGGGTCTTGCTGGGTATTATCGCCGATTTATCGAGAACTTCTCCAAGATTGCTTCATCTATGACTAAGCTGACACAGAAAAGTGAACCTTTCGTTTGGGGTACCGATCAGGAGGAAGCATTTCAGATATTGAAACAGCGGTTGTGTAACGCACCTATTCTTAGTCTGCCTATTGGTTCCGAGAATTTTGTGGTTTACTGCGACGCTTCGCACAAAGGTCTGGGTTGTGTGCTTATGCAGAATGGTAAAGTTATAGCTTACGCTTCGCGTCAGTTGAAAATCCATGAGCAGAATTACACGACACATGATCTAGAGTTGGGAGCAGTCGTCTTTGCATTGAAGATTTGGAGACATTATCTGTATGGGACCAAGTGTACCGTGTTTACCGACCACAAGAGTCTTCAACACATTTTCGATCAGAAGATGCTGAACATGAGACAACGACGCTGGGTTGAGTTATTAAACGACTATGATTGCGACATTCGCTACCACCCTGGTAAGGCGAACGTTGTTGCTGATGCATTGAGTCGTAAGGAAACCGTCAAACCGGTCCGTATTCGTTCTATGGTGATATCCATTCAGACGAGCTTGAAGGCTCGGATTATTCAAGCACAAGAGGGTATCATGACAGAGGGCCGTGTTAAAGAAGAAAGACTGTATAAGTTGGCGTTGGAACTAGAACCGAAGGAGGATGGAGTTCTGTACTTCCTCGAGCGTATTTGGGTTCCGGTTAGTATCCGTCTATTGATTCTGGACGAAGCCCATAAGTCGAATTATTCCATTCATCCGGGTTCCGACAAGATGTATCACGACTTGAAAGATTTTTATTGGTGGCCGGGTATGAAACGCGAGATCGCCGAGTAGGTTAGTCGATGTTTGACTTGTTCCAAGGTGAAGATTGAGTATCAGAAACCGTCTGGGTTACTCCAACAACCGAAGATTCCCGAGTGGAAATGGGAGCGCATTACTATGGATTTTGTTACGAAGCTTCCGAGATCTTCGAGTGGTTATGACAGTATCTGGGTTATTGTTGATCGTCTGACGAAGTCTGCTCATTTCCTACCGATTCGTGAGAACTATCCGATGGAGAGATTCGTACGTTTATATATTTCCGAGATTGTATCGAAACACGGTGTTCCTGTATCGATTATTTCCGATCGGGATGCTCGTTTCACTTCGCGATTTTGGAAGACTTTTCAGATCGCTATGGGTACAAGATTAGATATGAGTACCGCCTATCATCCTCAGACCGATGGTCAGAGTGAGAGAACTATTCAGACTATGGAAGATATGCTACGAGCTTGCGCTATTGATTTTGGTGGTAGTTGGGATATTCATTTGCCGTTGATCGAGTTCTCGTACAACAACAGCTATCACACGAGTATCAAGTGTGCACCGTTTGAAGCTCTATATGGCCGTAAATGTCGATCACCTGTATGTTGGGCAGAAGTTGGGGATAGTCAGATATCCGGTCCGGAGATTATACAAGAGACCACTGACAAGATCTTCAAGATCAAGGAACGATTGATTACTGCCAGAGACCGACAGAAGAAGTATGCTGATAAGCGCAGGAAGCCTCTCGAGTTCAGTGTTGGGGATATGGTATTATTGAAGGTTTCTCCATGGAAAGGGGTTGTCCGATTTGTGAAGCGCAGCAAGCTGAGTCCTAGATACACGGGTCCGTTCAAGATCTTAGCCCGCATCGGCCCAGCTGCGTATCGATTAGAATTGCCGGCAGAACTGAGCAGCGTACATAATGTATTTCATGTATCTCAGTTGAAGAAATGCCTGGCCGATGAAACGTTATTAGTTCCACTTGAACAACTCCAGATTGACGACAAGCTTCATTTCGTTGAAGAACCGATCGAGATCGTTGCTAGTGATGTTAAGCGTCTGCGACGTAGTAAGATTCCTATTGTCAAAGTTCGCTGGAATTCCCGTTTTGGTGCTGAGTTCACGTGGGAACGCGAAGATGAAATTCTGCGGAAGTATCCTCACCTTTCTCCCGGAAGTACTACCCAGTGATAATTTCGAGGACGAAATTCTTTTTACTTGGGGAGACTGTGACATTCGCGAATTTCACGGTATTATTCTATCGTCTAGTATTCGTTTTATTTATTTATATTCGTGTTTTGACCCTATTGTATTTCTTTTATGATTTATCGTATTCGTATTTTATGAGTATCGTATTTGTATTTTATGTGTATTTGCGTTTATCGGGTATATAGTATGTGATTCGGATCTTTATGTCGGGAACGTATAGTCTTAAGTGCCTTTAGTATAAGTCTAGTATGCTCTTATGATAAGTTTAGGGGAATTATGCCTTAATTATATGATTAAGATTAACGTTTAAAAAGTATTTCATTTTTAGTCTTTTCGGAAATTTTATTACAAAACTAGTCCTACGCGAGAAATTCTATTACAATTTTAGTCCTATGTCAAATTTTATTACAAAATTCGTCCTTACCAGAATTTTTGTCTTATTACCCACCAACCACTTTGTCTTTATCCTCATTTTCACCAACACTCTCTCTCTAACTTCTCACTCAAGAAAACACATACAAACCTCCACCTTCTCTCTAACTTTTCCGGCGATCCAACCGTCCGATTTCAAATCCGAGACCGGATTATTGATCACCATCATCACCTCTATCTATCCTCCAAGTTTCATTACGATCGGGTAAGTATTTCTCCGTTTTGGTTCTAAACTTTGTTATTTTGATTTAAACCCGAAAATACCACTTCCCACCATCAAAACTTAGATTTTATTTAAGATTATTGTATGTTATCATATTCTGGACATAGGGTTCCAATTTGGGGTCAAATAGACCTTTAGAACACTCAGAAATCGATTTCCGAATGTATTTTTCGTAAAAACTCAGTTACATGCACGTAACTGTAGTTACATGCACGTAACTGATCATCTGAGAGTTACACTCACGAAATTGTGAGTTACACTCACGAAATTGTGAGTTACGTGACCATCACGTAATTGTCATCATCATCATCACGTAACTATCAGCTGTTTACATAACTAGTCCTTTTGACGCGTAATTGTTCACGTAATTAGTCCTTTTGTCACGTAATTAGTCCCTTATGCACGTAATTGTCTTCATATTCACGTAATTGGTCTCTAAGTCACGTAATTGACTTAAAAGTCACGTAATTGATATCCTTATTCACGTAATTATGGTCCTGATGTTCCGTAACTTCTTGTTTTGTCCCGTAACTCTTGTATAACACGTAACTTGATACTTACGTGACTTGTAGTGCACGTAAGTATGAAGAACACGTATCTAGTCCATTGACTTTCCGAAAACACTTGTTATTCCGTTATATCGATATTCCTTTGTTTATTTTAAAACCCGTATAAAACGTTAATCATTAAGGCATAACCCTACTAGACTTAGAGATACTTAGACATATTTTATTTACGTGATGTATAGGGCACTTAGACGTTGAAGCTTGACGGTATTGTAGTATTTCCCGACACATATAAAGATTTGGATTGCTTCGCTATCTGTGAGTTATTCGTTGCCCTTTTTACCCTTTTTATATTTTTGGGCATGATTAGCGTTAAACAAAGGTATTTTATGTTATGTATGTATTATGGCATGTATATGCACTTATATGAATGCTTTAGATGATCTCACCCAACTTGTACCGCCTATGTGGTAGTACAAGGCCCCGTATACACACCTGTTAGTCTTGTACCGTCGGAAGTATATATAGCGCTATAAGGGTCTGACAAACCCTCATTGTTAACACTATTTTGGATATGGTGAGCCCTGTCCATGTTAACAATCTTACGACCGAGTATTATTATCGAGGACAACCTAGTTTGAGACACTAGGTGGGGTTAGTTGCCAGTATTTATTGTTAAGGGTCAGGTGTATTGTATGTTCCTAAAGCTGCTATTTTATGAAATGATTATGGTACCGTATGGTACAAATATGTTTATGGTACCGTATGGTACAAATATGATTATGGTACCGTATGGTACAAATATGAATATTTTTATCGAAAGGTTTTATATACTTCAAATATATTTTGAAATCTCTTTTCAAAAAGACTTATCATCAAATCTTATCTTTGGGTCAAAACTTATTGAAAACCTTTATACAATTATGTTTTATTTACTATTGCGAATAATTCACCAACTTTATGTTGACGTCGTATTTTAACGCTTTTCAGGGATTTGAGGTTACCTCTATTTTGATGCTTGCTTGGCTAATTGGGACTTTTTTTGCTGGAATTTATTTTGTATTGTAATTCCTTAGTTTCCCAACACTCTGTAGTCGTATTTTGATACTATTCGGATGATTGTAATAAGTATTCTCTTTAAACTTTTTATCTATGTTGATGATGTTTGGTTTATTTATGTTTGATGTAACCTTGAATCTCTGATACCGTATACACTGCGCACCTCGGTTCCGCCATTTCTATGCGGGGTGTGACAGAAGTTGGTATCAGAGCCAATGGTTATAGCGAACTAAGTGACCTTACGGAATCACTTAGACTATGACCTAGGCTTTTGGACCTATCTGATTTACATGTGCGCATTTCCTTTTTTTGTGGGCCTGTATGTGATTTATATGCTATATGTGCTGTTATTATGCTTTTTATGTTTTGAGGCCTGCTCGTTTTAGTCGCACATACAGCCTATCGTTCTGATTTATTCCGTTTGATATTCGTAGAAGATGCCGCCTAAGAGAACTTCTTCTAGAGCTACTTCTACTAGAGCTACTCCTGCCGCCGCCGCTCCGAGAAGGTCGGCAAGGCGAGGTCGCGCCAGTGCGAGAGCGGGTGCTACGCCGCAGAATACCACTGCAGTCCCCAATATTACTTCTGCTATTCCGAACATCAGTCAGCTGATTGCGGAACAAATTGTTGCAGCTATCCCAGCGATTGTGGCACAGCTTAAGGAGCCACCAGTGCAAGAGGCTGATTTAGGGTTTGAAGAACCTGAGATGCCCGATATTGGAGCAGAAGGTATGGCGTCTGGGCGCGATGGTTCCGATGTTGGCAGGGCAGTGCACGTGGGGTCTGGAGGTTGTGATAGAAGATCCACCCCGAGGCTGTTCATATAAAGCTTTCCTAGACTGCAGACCTACTGAATTTAGGGGTAATGAAGATGCTGTTGCTACCCTACAATGGTTTGAGAGGATGGAGTCAGTATTTGACGTCTCGGGATGTGCTGATGAAAGCCGAGTGAAGTATGCTACATATCTGTTCCAGGGTAAAGCCCTCACCTGGTGGAACTCTGTGAAGAAGGTTCAGGGTAGAGCTGCTATTACCTTGATGACATGGGAGAATCTGAAGGTTTTGATGAGGAAAGAGTATGTGCCGTCTTCTGAGACGCAAAGATTGGAGAACGAGCTGTGGGACCTGACTATGCAAGGTTCTGATTATCGGGGGTATGTGAACCGCTTCTATGATCTATGTGTTTTGGCTCCTCGTCTGGTTCGCACTGAGAACGAGAGGATTGAACGCTTCACTCATGGGTTGCCTCAAAATATGCGAGATCACATTATCTCTCACTACCCGGGTACTTGCGGTCGATATTGTTGGTCGGCTGACCGCAAGTGCGATCCGTGCTGGTACTCTACAGCCGGTGGTAAACCGAAGAGATTCTGGTCGATCTGACAGAAGAAATGTGGGTGAATCAAGGAAGAGAAGCCGTAGTCAAGATCAGAGACCTCAACGTCCTCAGGTATATGCGTTGACGGGTGCTGGAACTGGGTATCAGGGCGTGCGCCCTAAGTGCGACACTTGTGGTAGTGCTCATGCGGCGAATGTAGCGTGTTGGGTTTGTAAACGCTGCAAGAAGCTAGGCCACACTGAGCAATTTTGCAAAAGAACTGCTGGAGCTTGTTATGAATGTGGAGAAGTGGGTCACCGCCGTCAGCAGTGTCCCAAGCTTGCATCATCTACTTCCCTTCCTACTCCTGGTGCTGGTACTAGTGCTAGAGGGAATCCTGCAAAGAGCCGAGCCTTCGCTATGGAATCTGCCGAAGCTCATCAGGATCCTACAGTAGTCACTGGTACATTCCACGATTATCCTGCTTTTATTCTATTTGATTCGGGTGCCGATAGAAGCTTTATTTCTAGTGACTTTCGCCCCTTAGTAAACCGTGCCTCTAGTCCATTAGAGCCTGCTTATGAAGTAGAAATAGCTGATGGTAGGTGTGCCTGTGTGTT